>CM033322.1:56026883-56565928 GCA_019359835.1 Pharus latifolius
TCAAACTAGTAAAAAGAATCATATCAATCCGGTCTGTCTCCAAACACCTAGACCGGTAAAACCCTAAGAAAACAATCCTTAATCTTGGATTTTACCTTAGGTGGAGTTTGACCTCGTGAAGCTCGATCGCTCGACGCTCGTCATCGCAAAGCTCGATCTCGTTAAGCTTGACCACGCGAAGCTCGACCTCTCGACGCTTGTCTCATATCTACTTCATCCTCTTCACGTCCTTGCTCGCTTTTATCCTGCAATCAAACTGAGACTACAACACGTACACTTAATGCACAATATTAGTCTCAAATATAGGTTGTCATTAATCACCACCAAAGAAACTACTCCACATAGGAGTTTGCTTGACAGTTTCTCTTTCCAGTGAAATGACGCAACCATATTCAACGAGTAGTAAATGAGTATGAGGTAGAATACAACATATAGATCGTAGATGATAAACACATACGCACACGATCTATACTACTCATGTCATGATATCAATCTAATCAAGGTGATGAGCTCCCCCTCAACATATGTATCAATATCAAGTCCACAACTGGAGTCATCAATCTCAAGATTTAACATATTACATCTTAATCAATCAATCAGCACAAGCTTGATGCAACCATCGAGCTCCTCCTCTACATAGCATCAATATCAAACCCACAACCGAGAAAACATCCATTAGGGTTTACCGATAATCAATTTAATTCACTTGTGCTAAATCAGGATTTATCTAAATTGTCATTTAATCATCAAATCTGACATTCTGCAGATTAACTTTAATCATTATGGATTTATCCAAATCGTCATTAATCATGAAAACCTAGATACTTAGATCTACCTAGATCCAGCAATCTCCCCCTTTTTGATGATTGATGACAACACTTTTTATAAGCTTCAATAAATCCAAAACAAAATTTTCAGCTCTCCCTCAATATATGCAAAAATATATCAGAACTGAATACAACATCTAATCTTATGAGTTAAGAGATATAAATGACAATTGAGCACAAGTTCAATCAAGTCATCTTCCAAAAACATCAACTTTCTCAATTTTCTCTAACTCAAATATCTCTTCCAAAAATTGATGTTAATAATATCAAATAATATCTCTCCCCAAATATCACTATCAATCTCAACTGACTTCTATCATCTTTCTCAGATATCAATATCAAATCTATCAAATACCAATTGTACCAATTTGATATCTATCTCTCCCCCTTCGTCAATTAACTCAATTGACTCTAATGTCTCTCTAAAGGTTATCTCTAAAACATTCTATCTCAAATACAATCTCTCCCCCTTTGTCATCAAGCACCAAAAAGGCAGTATTGAGAACTTAAATTTTTGAGAAGCAACATTTTGGGGGCATGAAATTTTATATGAAATGGTTTTTATGCAAAAGCATGATTACAAGAAGGTTTGTTTCAAGGGATTTTGAAAACCACATTCAAAATATGAAGAAGATATCAAAACAATCAACATACAATGAATATATCGATGACATTTATCTCTATGGCATTTGATCCATTTTCAATCATTCAAAGTCTTGATGCATCTAATTGTTTGATGTGAGCATATCCTCTAGATTCATATTTTCCATATCATGATTGATCTCTAAATCTCTTTATGCCACAAAGTCTCTTATACAATGATGTCGTATATCAATATACTCTAATCGAGAGTTTTGAATTCAAATTGTTCATCATCTTTACGACACTTTCAATATTTCATAAGAGTGGCATCTATTTGAAAATAATTCTATAATCCAACAAGATTTGTTTCATCCATAAAGATTTAAGCATAACAACCATCAGAGGTACTTTTGATTTGATCTTGCAATTCATAAGATCTGAATCCAAATAATCAAGTAATTCAAGATTTGTACTTTTCGGATATCAAGGATCAATCTAGGATTGCATGTCAATTACCTAAGAATGCATTTCATGGCAATCATATGACATTCCTTAGGAAATGATCAATTTCTAGTACATTTGTAATCACTAAATATGATGACGGGATAAAATGCGGTAAAATAAAACAAAACTACCAAACAATGATTGATAGGGTTTAGAATTGACCGCTTGTTTGTGTTCATCCATGTCGAGATGTTCGTTTGTAGCCTTGAGAGTTGTAATAGCTTCATCATCTTGCATCTCGAGGCTTTTAAGTGATTGCTTCACATGCTTGAATTTACTCCAGAACATTGTGTTCTTGAGTTGCTTGATTTGTCGTGCATGAAAGTGACTTTGCTCTTGGATCATCTCGCTTTCCCTAATCGTCATCTTACAAAAATTCTTGATATAGAAATTCATTAGTGGTAATAATGTCATCAATATGTTTGATTCACAAGAGAATAAAGTCACAAGAGAATAAAGTCTCGATTAAACTTATGATGATGATTGTGTCAAACTTCTCATTTTGAAAATCATTTTGATATAAGAGAGCATTTTGAGTTTTTAAACCAATCTAACTTGAAACAATGGATTTAAAGTTCAAAAATTCACTTCTTTTGGCATTTAAGATAAAAACACATACAAATGAGATATATGCCAAAAGGAGGTTGTCGAAATATGTTTAGGTCACAAGGTTAAGAGAAGGACATATGACCTCTTGAAATATTCAAATTTTCAAAAGAATACTCAAATCTCAAATTCATGCGAATTATGCTCCAAATCATGAAAAAATATTGCTAATTGATATGCAGAAAACGTAATTAAAATCATTTCAAACTTCATCATAATGAGTCATGATCAAAAGCAAAGAAATGAGAGTGAATAAGAGTAAGGATGTGACAAAAACTAGGAGGCAAAAGAATCAGCTGAAAAATTATCAGAAAACATCCAGCTTTACACAGCCTGGACAGTGTCTGCTAGGGTCGGACAAAGTCCGGTAGGGGTGGACAGTGTCCGCCTCTAGGCGGACAACGTCCGGACAATTCAGAAATACGCCTGAAACTTCTTAAAATATGTGATTTTCGCAATTTCGCTTCAAATAATGATTCAAGTTCCATAATAGATTTAAATATCAAGATAGGAACTTAGTTGGATACCAATAGAATGGATTTTATTTGAAGAAGATCATGAAATCAATTCTCAAAAAGTGATTTATGGGTAAACCTGATATTTATTTTCAGAAGAACTTCAAATTTTGATTAAACTTGGATTTTTCTCGAACCTTTGGACTTGGATGAGTTTGAAATACCATTCCAAACCAAAACATGGAAGAAAGTTTAGTCCAAATGGTCAAAATCACAAAATGCACAATTTTGGTATTTTCGGGTCGATAGCCATTTTTGAGCGACCTAGGATACGAGATAATTTGAAAACCATAGGTCTTTTGAGAATAAATTCAATATGAACTATCTTCGGCTGAGTGAGTTCTAGATGTTTCATGTAGAAAGTTTTTATCAAATCTCAACCCATCTTGTTTTATGAAAATGAAACATTTTGAACCAAAACAAGATCCCGAAGACTTCAATTTTGTCGAAATTTTGCGTTTTAGCTCGAAGCTCTTTTGTTTCACTTTCAAAACCTTTGAAACTATATTTGAACCATATTTATAAAGGTTTTGAAGTAATTTTGAACATTTTGAAAGTTTTGAGCTCTTTTTACCTTTTTGCTCGAAAATGACCCTTATTACCGAAATGTTTGCAAAATGTGATATATGTCCACAATTAGGGTATACAGGGCTTCAATGACTTTGAAGTTGCTCTCCCTAAATGTGTCATCCAAGTTTTGTCATGAAAAATATGCAAGATATGAAAATGATCCATTTGAAAATCAAGAGCTCATCAAAATCTGAATGAACTCAAATTGAGAAAACATCCAAATAAATATCAAAACTCATGGAAAGTTTCATAGAAGTAGAACACATCAACACAAGAACTTTCCAAGAAGATTCAAGATTCAAATATTTTAGTCATTTGAAAGAAATGAGAGATTGACATCCAAATAAACTAAAATTTTCTTAAACATGTTGGCTTCTTTATAATCACCAAAACATATGCAAACAAGTTCCAAAAATACCAAAATAAATTTTGGAGATAGATAATGCAATGAGGAACAATATTTCCTTTTATAGTGAAGCCAAATTATGATCCAACAATGAGATATGAAAAAGACATATGTTGGTCAGGTTTAAAGTTTCAGATTTCAGGTTTCAGAAATTCATTTTACACTTTTAAACGCACCTGGAAATCTATGCAAATGACTTCCAATAATTTTGAAATAAATTATCAAGAAAGACCAATCATAGAGGATAAAATTTCATATAGAAACTTTCTCCAAATAGCCAACCAACAAAGAGATATGAAAATGACAATTCAGCCCAAAACCATGAGAAAACTGAATTTTGCAAGTTTCATATTTGATTTGTGAAAAGAGTCAATTTTGCTCAAATCAAGTCCAAATGAGATGAAAATTTGTAGATATGATTTTCAATGCATCAAATACGTTTTCCAAAAATATTTTTCTAAAAAAGATTTTTCAATTAAGAGTTATGGCCAAATGATGTTTGTATTAAGCAAAGGAGTTGGATTTTGACAAACTTTTGCAAATTGAGTTCAAATTTGATTTTCATGATATTTTTGACATGAAAGGGCTTACATGAGTTAAACATATCATTTCAAACCAAGGCTCACAAATATGGACCATCAAAATAGCTAAACTCATGTTTTGCATATTTAGGGTATTTCGTGTCAATTCAAGTTTATGGTGAAATTCAAATACCCATAACATTCAAATGAGAACTCTTTTGAGAAAGTTTCCAACATCAAATTTCTTCGGGATAGTAATATCTAAGTGTTTTGTAAAGTAAGTTTTTGCAAATTCCAAATAGATTTTGATTTGCGTTTGAAAATAATTTTATTGAAAAACTAGATACCCGAAGATTGTTTTGAGGCTAGTATTTGATAGGAAGAACCTTTTGACATTGTTATTCAATTAAAGCCTCTAAAAACCTTTTAAATACATTTTGAAAACTATTTTGATAGGAATTGATGAATTTTGGCCTTTTGAATGGAAATTTACCATTTTAACCAATTAAGCTCATTTTTGAAAACATATGCTTGCAATTTTGAAAAGTCTTACATATGGGGTGCAATAGACACCAAAAGAATTTTAAATTATAACCCCCAAATGATGCAACACATAAGATTTAAATTTTCATACTTTTGAAAAATTAGGCATATGGATTTAAAATAACCAAATATAAAAGTAGAATATGCAATGCAAATATTTTAGTTTAACACATCAAAAAGATTTAAGCTCTTTTCGATACCCAAACCATACGAGGCCCTCTAGCCTTATCGCATAAGTCTTTTGGTACCCAAATTGTTTTATCTTTAGGTTTTTGAAAATGACAATTTATTGGTTTTGCAATTAAACCCTTTTTAGAATATGAAATCAAATAAGAGTCAAAAGAACCAACTCTAAAAGGATTAGATACACACTCATACAAATGTTGCCCTTTTAGATGATATGAGGTACATGAGGGCTTTTTGAATGAAATGGCATTAATGTAATGAGAAATATGATGCCTCTTACTAGATGAGTGTGTAATTTTTAATTTTTCCTTTTTAAATGAATTTTTATGATCTAAAGGGGGTTTAGCAAGCGTAGCACAACTCAAGTGACATCTAGTAGAATTTTTGCTCAATCTACTTACTTTACTCCTAAGTTCATCATTTTGAATTTTAGATGTTTGAGATGATTCCGCATTAATACAAGAATAGGAGCAAGACGGCATATCATCATAAGTAGATGAACTAGAAGGTATAGCACCAAAATGACTAGATGAACTAGGCATATCAAATGAAGATTTACTAGAACTAATACCATGGCATAGAGATGAGTCACTAGATGAATCATGGCATGAGTTACTAGTATCATCCATACAAACATGTGAATCTATAATTAAATCATTTGACAAGTTTTCACATGAAGTACTAATGTCCACAAGTCTAGCATTTGAATCTAACCATGAATTAACAATTGAATTATTGCTAGCATGTGGAGTAGAAATGAGTGACTCTAAAGATGGATCAATAGGGGAGTCACAAGCAACTCTAACATCTAATACACATGTTGAGTCAATAGAATTCTTGGCAAGCAAAGAGTCATAAGAATTTTTCAATTCTTGATGCTTCACTTTCAAAAATGAGTAATCATTCTTTAAAGTGCTAAGATTTTTAGTCATATTGCCAAGCAAGCCTTTTAACTCTATAATTATATCCATGAGCTCATTATTAGAGAGGTTAGAATTTGATACCGTCGAGTCGGATGCCGAAGGGCATATAGAATCGTCTTGAGATGAAGATTCCGACTTTGACCCTTTCTTTCTACCTTTTCTTGAGCTCTTCTTGCTTGGTTTCGCGTTTGTCTTGCTAGGGCAAACCTCATCGTTTATGTCCTTGAGCTCGCTCGAAGATTCTTGATCCTCCGCATTTAAATCATTGTCCTCAATATGCTCGGAGGTGGAACACATGTCCTTTTCTTTGGACATTGCCTCATTTGACATAAGCATGTCAATGAGCTCGCTCGGTGAAGTGTTGGAAAGGTCACCATTTTCAAGATTGGTGGTGAAGTCTCCATAGCAACCCTCCGGCAACACTTGCAGCAATTTTTTGCAAATCTCTAGATCGGAAATATTAGCACCAAGGGCTTTGAGCTCATTTGTGTTGTTGATCAAGCGATCATATATGGTGGAGAGTGTGTCATGCTCCAACATCACAAATGCCTCATAGTCCCGTAATAATATACGCATCTTAGCGTGCTCATAGCTAGATGTGCCGATAAATAATGACTCAAGAGTCAACGAAACTTCGTGAGCGGTCGAACAATCACTCACTAGTTCTAGCACATCATGGCTAAGAGAATCAAGAAGCACACTTTTAGCTTTTGTATATAAAAGAAGAGTATGGTTATCTGAAGATAATGAGCTATCCATACCCTTTTGCACTAATCTCCATAATTTCAAATTTAATGCCTCAAGATGAGTACTCATCATGATTTTCCAACGTGTATAATTTGAGCCATCAAATTGAGGAGCAATCAATCCATAGTTCTCTAGCGAATTCATCCTTTCTCTCTAGCGGTTAAGCCGATAAATGAGAGACCTTGCTCTGATACCAATTGTAAGATCGAGGATGCCGACTAGAGGGGGGGTGATTAGGAGACTTTTAAATTTTCTTCCCCACTAAGCTATTTCAACAAGATAATTGCTTGAGTTAGATTATACAATAAGGCTGAAAACAATTCAATCAACTAGTTGCATTCAACCATATAAACAATTCAACAAATCATGTAACAAAAGTAAATTTAGCAATTTTGTCAAGATGAATATAAAGTAAGAATGAAATACGCAATTGACACAATATTTTTACCGAGGTCTTGGAGACTCGCCCGGTCTCCCCTACTCCTCGTTGAAGCGCTCTCTCGGAGCCTCGCTTCTATATCCATGAAGGATATCTCACTAGAGTTGCTCCTTCTCCACACCAGATAGGCGAGCACCACACCTTTCACAATCCTTTGCCGGCCTCTCTGCAAACTCCAATTGGAGAGATCTCGGCTCTCCTCCGGCACCGTCTAGGCGAAGGCGATCGCCAAGAGTAACAAGCCGGATACGCTCACTTGAATAAATCAAGTGCTAGGAGCTCAAGAATGCAAATGAGATGCTTAACACTCTAGCACTAGCATGCAAATGGTGATTGAAGTGCACTAAGCACTATTAGCTTCACACAATTGCTCTCTCTCAAATCAACTCAAGATTTGGGCTCAACTCTAGCCTCTAAATGAAATAACTCAAATGCAATTGACTTGGCTAGGTTTTCAGCTGGTATATCAACTCTTTGAGCACACCCAAATGAAGGCAAACACGAAGTATTTATAGCCCTCAAAGAAAACTAGCCGTTTGCAACCAGATGCGTCATTTTTGTACAGGCCGGACATTGTCCGACCACTTCGAACACTGTCCGGCCAGTATAAAAAAATACGCCCGTTGCAAACGAGTCAGTGACCGTTGGGGGCAATTTTGTGAAGGCCGGACATTGTCCGGCCACCTCAGACAATGTCCGGCCATCACAGTACAGATGAGCCGGACAGATGCATTTGTCTCTAGTTCATTTCAATGCTCAAAATTTGTACAAGCCGGACTAATGTCCAGCCTACGCAGACAGATAGCCCCGGATGGATGCAAACGTCTCTGGTTTCATTTTGCAAAAGGCTGAAAAAATTTGTACAGGGCGGACATTGTCCACCCATGCCCGGACAATGTCCAGCCACTGCACACTGACAGTAAAATAAGCATAACTTTTGATCCAGAGATCTGATTGAGGTGATTTTTGTCTTGTTCAAAAGATAACTCAGAGCTCTACAATTTTGTCAACAAAAGCAAGACCTAGAAAGATTTAAAACTTCTAGAAAACTCAGAAATTTTCCTGCTGTCAAAATGTCCAATCCAAAAATCATCTCAAATGCAATTTGGGGTATTTGCACATACGGATTTGCCGTTTTCTCACGGATGTGATTTCTGTCACTCAGCAACGACCACGACCACACAGGTCTGACATCCGATCGAAAACAGGTGGTCGATAGGGTTTGGTCGAGCGTACGCAAGCGAGCCAAAAACTCGTACGACCAGTCCGAACTCCTACGACCACGCCCAAACCCTAAACAGAAAGCCGCCAAACAAGCGACACGACCACGACCACGTATCAACACTGATATGATCAGAATATGCAAATACAACCACGACTAGCTCTAGATAAATAAACCAATTTAAACAGCTGGTGATCATGACTAAGTGCAGTTTTCAAGACATTTTCTCTAATGCACCACAAACTACACTTAGACTCTCTAACAATGCAAGAGACGATGAAATGCTAGTGCAAGATTATATGAATGCATCTGAGCTTCCACACTAGATAGATTCAAGCTACTAGTTTTCGACCCCTCTTAATAGTACAGTCAAACTAATAAAAAGAATGCTATCAATCCAGTCTGTCTCCAAATACCTAAACCGGTAAAATCCCAAGAAAACAATCCTTAATCTTGGATTTTACCTTAGGTGGAGTTTGACCTCGTGAAGCTCGATCTCTCAACGCTCATCATCGGAAAGCTCGATCTCGTTAAGTTTGACCACACGAAGCTCGACCGCTCGACGCTTGTCTCATATCTACTTCATCCTCTTCACGTCCTTGCTCGCTTTTATCCTGCAATCAAACTGAGACTACAACACATACACTTACTGCACAATATTAGTCTCAAATATAGGTCGTCATTAACCACCACCAGAGAAACTACTCCACACAGGAGTTTTCTTGACAGTTTCTCTTTCCAGTGAAATGACGCAACCATATTCAACGAGTAGTAAATGAGTATGAGGTAGAATACAATCATATAGATCGTAGATGATAAACACATACGCACACGATCTATACTACTCATGTCATGATATCAATCTAATCAAGGTGATGAGCTCCCCCTCAACATATGTATCAATATCAAGTCCACAACTGGAGTCATCAATCTCAAGATTTAACATATTACATTTTAATCAATCAATCAGCACAAGCTTGATGCAACCACCGAGCTCCTCCTCTACATAGCATCAATATCAAACCCACAACCGAGGAAACATCCATTAGAGTTTACCGATAATCAATTTAATTCACTTGTGCTAAAGCAGGATTTATCTAAATTGTCATTTAATCATCAAATCTGACATTCTCCAGATTAACTTTAATCATTATGGATTTATCCAAATCGTCATTAATCATCAAAACCTAGATATACTTAGATCTACCTAGATCCAACAATGGTGAGTATACTAGTGCTAGTGACATTGATGAAGAAGAATATGCCCTTGTTGCAACTAACAATGCAAGTAACACTGAACAACAAGAAGAGATCTTGAGTTCTGCATTGGTGGAGATATACTCGGCCTTTGTTGTCACGAGTGTCCTTAGTGCACAACCAGTGTGTGCTGAACAGAATCAACGCCACAACATCTTTCAGACAAGATTTGTTGTCAAAGAGCGTGCTGTGCACGTCATTGTTGATGGAGGTAGCTGCAACAATCTCGCTAGTGTGGACATGGTCGTGAAGCTTTTCTTGACCACGAGTTCACATCCACACCCGTACTCGATTGAATGGTTAAATTCGTGTGGTAAGCTCATGGTAACTAAAACTACGCGTGTACACTTCTCCATTGGTTCTTACCATGATCACGTTGACTGCAATGTTGTACCTATGGATGCATGTTCACTGCTATTAGGTAGGCCGTGGTTATATGATAGAGATGCCATTCACCATGGTCGGACCAATCAATATAGTTTTATGTTCAAGGGTAAGAAAATTGTTTTGGATCCTATGACCCCTGCAGAGCTGCTAAACATTGATAAAGAGAGAGCCCAAAGAGAGAAACAGGAGTGTGATAAAACTGAAAATCAATGTGTAGCTCAAGAACACAACCCACCAAACGAACTTGGAGTTAAACAATCTGAGATTAAATTGAAGGGTGCTGTTTTGTTAGCTACAAAAATTTCTTCGCATGCTCCATTGCCTAACAAGGATTCATTGCAAGCATCTATTTTTTTGCCTCCTGTTGTTGCCACTAACCTTTTGCAGGAGCATGAGATGGAGTCGAGGACGACTCCAATTCAACAAGGGGAGGATGATGAGGACATCATTGACATGGTTGCGATCGCCGCTCCTTCCCCTACTACTTCTTCAACACATGGAGGCCTCAATCCACAAGCCGTGCCTTTCAAGCCTTCATCAGTAGTCCAGAGCCTCATGCCAGAAGCCTCAACGCCCCAAGGAAGGTCCAACTTCAAGCCCAAGTCGCCATCAAAGCCCAAGTCACAGAAAAGCCCGTTTCGGCAGTCCAGGAGCAGTCCAACTTCAAATGGCCGTAACTTTCGCGTCCGAAGTCCATTTTAAACGATCCACCACTCCACGGAAAGCTTATTTTCTAAGATTTCCAATGGTCCTGGTCCCACTGCCAGATTTGGCCAGGAATGACGGGAATCGCCAAAATACACCACGAGACAGAAACTACCAGGTGCTGCGTCACCTCTTCTTTGGGCCAAAAGCCCATGTATTTCTAAGGTTGCGTGTGTGTGGGTACCATCATGGCCGGTGCCCCTCCTCTGGACACCGCTCTATTTATGGCCGCCGCTACCCTTCTTCTTGCTCGGGTTTTGTTTTATTTAGCTATCCACTGCGCATGTGAAACTTCCTCGATTCCTTTTGTATCAGCTAGATCATTAGGAACGAGCTCAGAACCCCAAATTGTGTGAGCTTAATCTAATTCCAGCAAATTTAGTTGCTTTTATCTTGTTCTTGCTGTGTTTCTTTGGTTGCATCACAGGAATCGACCTTCGTGGTCAGGTCAGCCGTGTTTGGCACAGTTGATAACAAATTGTGATCGTGGTTTGACGATTGTCGGTGTCCACACCTGTCTGGATTGGTAGCCGCTTCGCCTAGGTCACGTTCCACCCAACCAAACGTACCCTCTCACCAGAAGATCGGCATCAAGGGTGGCACAGGACGGAGGCGTGAGGTGGCGTGGGCGACGCGAGATCAGAGGCAGCGCGGGCTATGGAGGCGGTGATGGCCAAGGGAGGTGGCAGATCCGGCTCGGGAGGCGGTGGATCTAGGCGGTGGCGAGCGCGAGGTCGACACTGCGCGTGTGGGCGTTAAGCTCAAAGAAGAGAGAGGGAGGGAGAAGGGCGACGGTGCGGGCTGGTGAAGCAGCGTGGCTGAGGAAAAGGGGAACGGCATAGATCTAAAAGAGGAGAGAGAGAAAAGTGACTCCGCCGGCGGCGTATGGCCTGGTCGTCGCCGGCGTGGTGGTAGGAGGTGTGGATCGCGAGGAGGGAGGCAGAAGAAGAACATAACAAAACAAAAACCAGGCTCAGTTCTCAGTAGTGGCGGCTGGCTAGGGTTAAGGGGATTTTGCTAATGTTGCAGAAAGGTCCTCAAAAAAGTTAGAAATGACAACCAGGTCCTTCTGAGCTACAGTTCTGTTCCAGGCCCCCGGAGACTTCGATTTCAGCACGGTCGGTTCCTACACATCCGTAGAAACACGTGCTTCTATCCAGAATCAACCGAGGGTTAGGTTAAGTCGATGAAGCTCATCCGTTAGCCAAAAATCCATTCAATTTGTGCCAACCTGCGATAAAATTGCAAAACAAGTAATCCAGTCGATTTGGCAACAAATCTGGAATAGTCTAAGCATATGATGAGGTATATGACTAAAGTGTGCATAAGCATGGGGAAAAATAAATATAAAAATCAAGCAAATCAGATAAATATCAACAGTTTGGCAAAGTCGCTCCCAGAATCAAGTCAATTTGATGCTCAATACCTCTCATAGGTGGCAGCCTCGGGGGAATCTCATCTGGAAATACATCCTCATCCTCCTGCAAAAGGTTAGTGACCACAGGAGGCGAAGGGCTAGGCAATTTGTCAAGGGAGAAATAAGCCTCTTTGCAAATCAAAGCATAACATAATGAAGTAGACACATCAAGCTCAAGTAAATCAGATTTCATAGCAAGCATGTTAGCACCTTTCAATTTAATTCCCGCCCTCTTAACACCAGGTTCTTTCTTAACCTTTTTAGGTGGGAAAACTCCTGTAGCTACAATCTGATTTTCAGTTTTAGTACCCTTTTCCCTACGTTCTTTTTTCAGCTCTTTCTAATTCATCTTTCAAAATTGTAGCAGGGGTCATTGGAATTAATTCAACGGTTCTTCCCTTATGTGTAAATTAAAGTGTATTTATTGCTTCTACCATGGTATAAAGCATCAGTATCATATTGCCAAGGCCTACCGAAAAGCAAAGAACAAGCTTGCATAGGCACTATCTCAAAATCTGCATGATCATGGTAGGTACCAATCGAAAAATGCACTCTCACAATTTTATTTACCTTCAACTTACCACAAGCGTTGAACCATTGAATGTAATATGGCTGTGGGTGCTATTGCATGGTCAAGCCAAGCTTCTCGACCAACTCAGTGCTAGCAAGGTTGTTGCAACTCCCTCCATCGATGATGACGTGACACAATCTTTCCTTCACAACGAACTTCGATTGGAACAAGATGTGGCGCTGATTTTGCTCCGCTCTCTCCATTTGAGCACTAAGTACCCGCTGTGCTACAATGCTCATATACCTCTCGGATGCTTCAGCTTCAAATCTGTCCACTCCAATGTCATCTCTATTCATCTCATGTTCTTCACCTACAGGGTTAGCCGCAACAAGAGCTAAATCTTCCTCCTCAATATCACTAGCACTAGTATACTCATCGTCGTTTTTTGCAATGAGGGCTTGCTGATTTGGACAATCCTTCATGACATGGCCCCATCCCTTGCAACGGTAGCACTCTTCGCCGGTGCTTGCACCGTCGGTGATTTGCTCGCTACCGGAGCACATGATGGTAGAGTAGAATCAGCGGGACATGCACGGGAAGTAGATGAAGTAGAATGACCAGCAGATAGTGCAGGTGGCACCCTAGGTGTAGGTGTGGACCGAGCTGAAGTAGATCCTCCAAAAATACCTCCTTGTGATCGAGCTTGTCATCCCTGTACTTCCCTTTCAGCTTTGCAAGCAAGATGAAACAAACGAGTGATATTATGATAATCCTTATACTCTAATATGTCTTGGATTACGCAGTTTAAATCCCCAAAAAATCTAGACATTTTTGCATCCTCATCCTCTTGCACTTTACAACGCAACATACCAATTTGTAACTCCTAATAATACTCTTCTACGGACTTATTACCTTAGTTCAAGCGCTGCAAGTTATTCAATAAATCTCTAGCATAATATGAGGGTACAAATCTAGCTCGCATTAATTCTTTCAAAGCACTCCAAGTGGTAGGGATATTATCCATTTGTTTAATTTTTTGCCACCAATATGATGCAAAGTTAGTAAATTCACTAGTGGCAAGTGTAATTCTATGTTCTTCCGGCACTTCAAATCATGAGAATTTTTGATCCGCGGTTAACTCATATTCTAAATATTCATCCGGATTATAACGACCCGCAAAACATGACATGGTAAATTTAACTTTAGAAAATGCGTCATTAACATTACCATGATGTCGATTAACATTACCATTGTGACCTCCCATACCATGACGATTGCGACAAAGACGATGGCGTAGCCGTGCATCCCGTTCAGCAGCACAATCATCCAGAATGCCGACACTCTCTTCACCTTCAACATCCTCTATGTCGTTGGCGAGGGATGCTTCTTCATCTCCATGGGCAGCAAGGTTTCCCACCCTTCGACCTCCATTGGGAGGGGCAAGAGCCGCAGGTGGAGGTGGCTGCATCTCAAGGTGCTCCATTCTTGTGACGAGATTGGTGATGCTCCACTCGATTCGCTCCATCCTATGCTCATTGTCTTGAGCAAGCTTGGTGAGGTTTGCGTCGATGCCTCTCAACGCGCTTTGATGATCCTCCACATACTTCATGAGCTCAATTCTTGTAACACACTCATCTCCATCCGGATCTCCAGTCCCCGATCCTGTCATTGTTAGTAGAAGACAAGAGAAAGCACAGTGTATATATTCTTCCTATCAACTACTAGGTGGTGGATAAGGAGTAAAAGTCACTCTCACTCAAGCTTCTTACCAAGCTCTTGCAAGTTTCTTACCAACTACGACAGGCGAGGCAATCCGGTGGGCTGGTTCATGACAACTTGTGATAGTGATGGAGCTCGCGATTGCAAAGTAAATCTATAACTGAGTTGGAAGAAAGTGGAGTCCGGAAGGCTAGGTATGAGTAGCAAGGATTAAATAATCAATTAATCACAGAATTGCAAAGAATTGAATTTTTGTTTGTATCTAGTGTTGCATCTAGGCCTTCATGCCTAACCCTAATTTTGATGATTAATGAAAACAAAGTGTTCCAGACTAATTGTGCTATTGAGTTTATTTGATACAGAGTTGCGTTGGGAAGATATGCACGGAATACAAGACGAACCCGACGTAAAATAAAAGCACAAGTCGCAAAGAGCAAAAGACAAGACGCAAATCTTGAAGATGCGAAAGACCTCAGGTATTTCGAGTTTTTATTTTACCGATCTTGGCGTATGGAGATGATCGGTTAGGAAAATTCTTTCTAGCTTTAACCGTACTATAAAGAGGGGTGGCGAAAGTCCTCTTTTTATCTCCAACACAAACCGAGAATCCTAGGTCATTGCATTGCATCTTTTTGGTTGGATTTGGTTTTGAATTTATTTGAAAATCTGGTTTTTCAGTTCAGTTTTTGACAGCAGAAGAGTATTTGCATTTTTCAGAAAGATCTAGACAGATCTGGTTTTTGCTTCTATTGACAAAAATGTAGCCCTTGAAATTATCTTTCGAACGAGCTATTAAACACCTCTTTTAGATTTCTGGTTTTAAAGTTATCTCTGTTTTTGTTTATGCTGACTGTCAGTTTGAATGTCAGTTCGTATAACTGACAATTGTCCAGAGAGGGTGTATTTTGGGCTCAAAATTTTTGTACTAAACTGACTGTCAGTTTGTCCATACTGACTGTCAGTTGGGGTTTCGACCACATTGCTTTTAACTGAGTTTCTATTTGTTTTTGGTCGAGTTAGTGGTCGAACTGACTGTCAATTTGATGAACTGACTGTCAGTTGTGGGTTCCAGCTTTCCTTTTTCGACCACGAACGGCTAGCAAAGTTTTCGTCCGTAATTTTTGTCGGCTGTTGTGCACTAAACTGACTGTCAGTTAGGCAAACTGACTGTCAGTTTGGGTTGCTGATTTTCAGCCCTAGCTCCAACGGTTCATTTGATTCTTGAGGCTATAAATAGGGGTTTTGGGCATAAGTTTCATACAACAAGCAACAACATTTCATATACACTCTTGAGCATTAGTTTCTTATATAAAATCTTGATCTTTTGATCAAGTTGAGTGCTTTCCGATCCACCGAGAGTTTCAGTTCTTTTGCATTTGCATATACTTAGCTTCTCGGTGCGTGTTTGGAGGTCTTGAGAAGACCTCGCTGCCTGTTACTCTTGGTGAGCGCCCTCACCTAGACGGTTCGGAGGCGTGGCCGTTGATCTCTCCATTCGGAGATTGTTGGAGAGGCTCAGCGAGTGTATACAAGGCATCGGTGCTCGCCTTTCCGGAGTGGACAAGGAGCAACCATTAGTGATAATATCCTTTGTGGATATTGAAGCAAGACTCAAGGATTTGAGTGCTTCAACGAGGATTAGTGGAGACTGGGCGAGTCTCCGATACCTCGGTAAAAATTATTGTGTTCGTTCTCTCTTTCCCTTGCTTACATTATTTGTTCTTTATTTGCTTTAAGTTTTAAAGTTTTTAAAAGCCTCCTATTCACCCCCCCCTCTAGTCGGCATCCTTGATCCAACATCTAGCACTTAGCCTAAGTTGCTGATCAACCAAGGATGGAGGATAGGATAACGGAAGTATATGGCAGTGGATAAACTCAAAGATATGGAATATGGAACTTGAAAAACATGAGATCACACCAAATTTGGAAACTGCAGATTTCTGTCCGCGTGATAGCACGTTGGTATTTTGGCCATATCTTTTTGTCAGATGCCTCTTTTTCAATGATCTTTTTTTTTCTTTGCTTTTTGATGGCTTTTCCCACAACGTTTCTTCTAGGCCAACTTTCTGAAAACTGATAGAAAAATTTGCACAAAATTCACAAGTGCGCGCGGTTGCAGATCTGAAATAGCAAGCACCTCGAATTGCGAAGTTCATAACTTTTCACTCCCTGAATGGATGGATGTGACAATTTACAAGAAGATGGAAATTGCGTTATGAATCTTGTCTCTTTGGTTTCACTCAAAAAGGATCACGGAATCAAAATTTATGAAATTTTTGGTGGCGGCGGCAAGAAAGGGGTTTTTTTGGCCGAGTTTGGAAATTAGGGTTTGGGTTGTTGGTGTGGCGTTTTGTTTGTTGGATGGGTTGTTGGCGTGGGAATTTTTTTTGTGTTTGATCAAAAAGGATCAAAGCTATGACCAGCAACTAGACAACGCTACAACAGACACAAACTCAATTTAACAAACCAAAATTAACAGATCGAAAGGCACAAACGGATTTGGATAGGAGAAAACAAATATTTTTGTGAAGCTTTTTTTTAGGACTCTAGGTGATGGAAAAAAGAGACAAAACAAAGAGAAAAATCAGTGATACCTAACGGGCAACTGTGGCTCTGATATCAATTTGTGCGACAGCGGCCCGATCTTTCGATAGGTTCCACTTTGTGGAACGGAGACATTCACATTCCAAGACTTCCAATCAGCGGGGATTGAGTCCTTGCAATCGCTACACCCACGCACCTGTCGTTATCAACCGTGCTCACGCCCGGATGACCTTTCCACGAAGGTTAATTTATGCACGCAGTAGAAGAAATGAGCAACAACAAGATGCAAAGCAATCTGAAATTTCAGAACGAAAAACTAAGGTTATCTTTCACCAAATCAGGTCTTTCGACACTACTCCGATGAACAATTGTATCTCACGCAGCGGGATAACAATGTAACAAATAACCTAAGGAAGAACTTGAGGAGTTCAGCCATATAAAGGAGAGAGGGGTGGTGGCTAGGGTTGGCTCGCAACCCTAGGCAGGGTACATGGCCCATGGCCCAAAAAGGTGATGCAGCACCGAAAAGCCCAAAACAGATTTTGGCCGCGACTTGTTTTGACGATTGCGACCGACTCAGAAGGAATTTTGAAATGGGGCTAGATCCGTTGGAAAGATGATGTCATGGGATTCTCCATAAAGTGCTCAAGCATTCCAAAAGGACTCCGTATGCAGCTTTTATGTTCGTTTGAAGATGAGCTGCTGCCTAGTGGCCGAACTGGACTCCATCTTGTGTACAACTTGGCCCGAAGCTTGCCTTGGTGAAGAATTACATCCTTGCTGGTACATCACATGATTCCTAAGTACAAGAACACATCATTAGGTTGTAACCTATCCTCCCAAGCATAAGTATGTAAACCTAGGAACGAACTCACCTGGAAATTTAACTGTCGTGCACGTGCCCTTGTAATTGGTCCTTGCATAGGAAGTGATGGAATTGAAGTAGTGTGTGTATCCGTCGTAGTGATGTCATCATCAACATTTCTAATTGCCGACTTCTATTGTGTCTGCTCGTGATACCCGGTTCCTTAGTCACTTTTGGCGATCGCTCTGGACAATGATGGACACAAAGCTAGAAAGAAGTACTACTTTTATCCTCAAACTGATGGTCAAATCGAGATGGTAAGTCGAACAGTCGTTCATCTTTTGATGGGCTTTAACTCTAAGTATCCGAAGACCTGGGATGAAAGCATACCATACCTGTAGTTTATTTTTAATTGAGTAGTGCATGGTTCGATTGAAAAGTCGTCATTTGAGATCTGTTTGGGATTTCTACCGTAGAGTCTATTCGACATGGAGTTTGTGATCCCTACTTCAGCACAGAACAGCAAGGAAGCATCTGATCAGGATCGAACACAAAATTTCTTGGAAGGTATTCAACGGCTCCACAGTGAGGCTGAACAGAACTTGCTGAAATCTCAACTCAAGTACAAGGCGCGACATGATCGGCACCGAGTTGATGCTTAATTTCAAGAAGGTGATATGGTCTGGTTACATTTGAGTAAGGAGAGACTTAAAGGTGAAGATAAAATGCTTAAACTCATCTATTATGGTTCTTTTCGGATTTTGCAGAAAGTTGGTACTAATGTTTGTCAGCTCGAGTTACCTCCATACATGGATATTTACTCGATTGTCAATGTTGAGCACTTCAAACTCTTCGAGCCTTCAATGCTAGATGATGAGCCAAATACCATTGTACTATCTGTTGAAGACTTGGTCTATCAACTCAAAGAACCTCTACCTGATGACATGATCTTGGAGAAGGTGACAACCACCCGCAGTGGTACCCGAGAGTCTTTTCGAATTGGCCGGAAAGATCAATGAGCATGTGCGGCAAAGTGGTACACCCGAGAAGATGGTCAAGCTCAATTTCTACATCTCCGATTTTGATCACATAGTCGCCAATGGGGGTTGGCTCCTTCTCAACAAGGGAGTGATGATCCGGGAGGATCTTTGGGTCTTTCAGGGTGAGTTCGCAAAGGCTTCACGACTACGACCTAATCGTGTTCGGCAAAGTTTCGCGACCTCGAAAGAGTTCGCGACCTCGGAAAGGGTTTGCGACACAGATCCTATCTCTGGTCGGATTGTATTCCGATCAATATATATAACTGAGTCCTATCTATTATGTTTAATTAGTGTCCGAGTCTAATACGTTTAGGTTGTTGTGTCTGATACGTACTCATATGATTGGATTATAAATAGTTTGCAATAGTCTTAGTTTATAACATCGAATATTATCAGAGTCTAGATTCAAGTCTTAGACCTCATAGTTCATCGACGTAGGCGAGTGCGTCCTAATGTTCGATATGTACAAAATCTCTCTTTGAAATAAAGAGTTGCGCTATCTTTTGAACTGTGTTTTCGATCAATTTGAGTTTCAGTAATTCCGAGTAAGATCCTGCTATTCTGCATATTCGCATTTGATCGAGTATAGTCGAAACTTGTCTATACTTCAATCAGGGAAAAGCAGCATCTGGTCGAGGTTAGATCAAAACCCGGTCCAGCCCATAATCAGATCAAATTCCCTGAAAACCGAGCCCAGACCAGAAAACTTAAACCCTAATTCAAAGGGACTCAATTGCAACTACTCAAAAAACTGAGGGCCAATTTGCAAGATAGCCAAAACAATAAAAATACCCTAACCGCCACTATTTCGATTTGGCCTAGCACTCTCCTCAAAATCCCCCTATTTCCCTCTGAGCCTCCGGCGAGCTCTCCGCCTGCAGCCAAGTCCATGCCGGCCGGTGAGTCGCCGGCTTCTACCTCCCCTTTTCATCTTCTCACCCCCCCAATTCTTCCTCTCAGCCCTTTATTTCTTCTGTCTCCTCTTCTCCACCCAAATCCAGCTGCGTGCCATTTCCTTCCACAATTTCTTCTCCACCACCGGCGACAAGCTCCTGATTGGCAATTCGCGGTGAGTTCTGACTTTTAGGCCCCCTACTTTCTCTCCTCAACCCCCCATTTGCTGCCTCGACGTGGATTGTCGTGAGGAGAAGCTGCCTGCGCCACTACAAACCCTAGATTCACCACCCCCCAAATCCGCTCCATTCCGCCGCGTCGCAGATCCAGCGCCGCCACGGTGCCTCGCCCTTGGATCTGTGCACTTGCGCCGCCTACGCCACGTCCAAACCCTAGATCCACAGGCCGTTGTCCAAATTTCCTCCTCATACTCTTCGCCATTGCCATTTTAGATCCGTCGCCGCTTGTGCCCCGTGTAGATCCCGCCGGATATGCTCCTCACAGCCTCCATCGCAAAGATCTACCACCAATCCATTTCAAATCACTCTGCCACCACCTTCATCGCCGCCACATCCCGTGAGCCGCCGGCACCTTCACCACGACCACTCCCTCTTTGTTTACAACAGCGTCATCAACCATGACCACGACCGCTCCACCGACTTTGGTCGACTTCGACCACCTCAACAGTCGACGACTTCGACCACCTCTCAAGCGACCACCTCGACAGTCATTGACCTCGGCCATCAATTCCAGCGACAGTGAACATTGGTGATCAACTCTCTTCTCTATTCCCCTCCTCTGTTCTTCTGATGTTGAATTGAATTGATGAGTGTGTATTCAATTTTGGATGTACCGCAATGAAATGTTTGTATGAGATGGTTGAATTCTTGGAAATAAATTTGTGAGTTGCCCTTCTCTGAGTCAACTGCCATGTCTTATTTGAGTTAAGCATCCTCTTATGAACATATGTTTGTGCTTGTTAGTCTTTGAATTAGAAAATTCTTGGCAGCTAAATTTCTATTGTTAGAAATTGTTTTGTCCAGTGTACTGTTTAGACTTGGTTGATTTTGTGTTGATGTTCTGACTAAAACTCCGATGTCTCTCTGCTTTGATGTTGATGCTTCTCCAGTGCTAAGAAAATTTGTGATGCGAAAGAATGAGCTATGCTTGAGCCGTATTGAGTTTGGCATTTAATCCAAAGGCCATCTACACTGTTCTTTGTTTGTCGATTTTGAAATTTGAAATCTTGCATGAAGTCTTAGTCTAAGCTAAATGATTTTCCTATGAATCTGAATGGTATTGGGATCTAAGATGCTTGACGCCATCTTTTAATCATGTATTACTAGCTTTGAAATGCTACTTGTGTCAATTTAGAATTTGGAGGACTTTTGTTGAGCTTCAAACCCTCATTGCATTGTTTCATTGCCAGTAAATGTTTTGTCTATGTGGTGATTCAATAGTTCAGTCTTATATTTTATTCTTTGAGTTAAATAGTTGTGCATATTTCATATGGGAACAGCAGACCCTAGAGATCAGTTTCAGGTATTTGTATTGTATTCCGATATATAAGCCTACTGTATTCCTTGCCATCTGTGTTGAGGTGTTGATGCTGAGTGATTCGTTGATGATCATTTTAATTGCTCGCATTTTTTTCTTTGGGTTGTTCATCGACTCTTGAGGTGGTTGTGTGTCAAGAAGAGTTGGGGAACTATGGATGATTGGTGTTTACTTTGTACTTGCGATTCACCGATACTCACCGTAGATTGCGATCAATGATGGTCGTCCGCGCTGCCTCGTGCGCAGTTGTTCATTGACTCTTCAGGTTGTTGTGTTGTTGTGTATCGAGAAGAGTTGGGGAACTATGGATGATTGATGTTTACTTTGTACTTGCGATTTGTCGATACTCGTCGTAGATTGCGATCGATCGTCCGCGCTGCCTCATGCACGATCACTACACAATTTCTTTCTATTACTTGTATTACAAAACGCTAGTATAGATCAAACACTGGTTAGGTCGCAAGCTTTTCACCACTCTCTTTCTCCTTATTTCTTCTGATATTTTCTCACTTTTCCTTTTGTCTGATTTATTTTCATTCGATCTCGATTTAGTTTAGTTTTTACGTATTTCACTTCTCTACTCCCTAAAGAAAGACCGGTAATATACTCGTCTTTATTGCATCGATCTCATCTTCTTGCGAGACAGTTTAGGTTGGTATCATCCCCATTTACACAATCAGGTCTTCTTTAATAATGGTCGATAAGTAATTATTACACACCACACATAAACTGTCTTGGAGTGGTCTGTATCTAGCGGTTGGGGGAACTGTCTCTGAAAATTCAATGAGGGTTTTGTATTTTCTATCTTTGGCTGAGTCTAGCCATGTATTCGATCAAATCTAAACTTAGTTGAATTATCAGCTTAGAACTGGTCTAAATTGTTTGATCGAATCAATAGTTTAGAACTAATTGAAGCCATTGATTAATACTTTGTATAATGTTGAAAAATTTATATCATCTAAGTACAAGAATTAAATAAACATCTTAATTCTCATAATAAGTATTCTAAAATTTCTTCCCGCACAACTGGGAATTGTTGACTTCTAGGAGGTTTATGAAGTTTCCCGTTTAGCTTTTTGTTGTTCTAACTTCTCCAGCAAACCAATAAAAAAACCCTTGTTTGAGAAGAGCTTAAGCATTTCTCAATTTTAAACTAAAAATGGAGTGCTCAAACAGAGCCAAGTGTTTCCGGTCTTCTGCCAAGGAAAAGAACATATCTAATTTATCAAGCATTACAAGAAAACAAGTTCTTTTAGCAAACTATTACATCTTAACGAAAAAAAAAATACAAGTCCTAGAAAGCACGTACCGACGTACGATAAATGCATGTCCTTTCAAAAAGATCCATACGGATTTTGGATCATAAATTTGTCTCTCCCAAAAGAAGCCCTGGAACGTGCATGTCTACGTTGTACATTATTCCATTTAATTAATTAATGAATTCCCTACATACAAATCCGACAAAGACCCGACCCGTTTAGGAATACAATGTGGATAAGAGTGTAGTGATGGCGGATGGGTGGAGACAAAGGTTGGTGGAAGGCTCTGGAGACCTGTCACTTACCCCACCAATAATTGCATCATACCATGACAGCTTCTAGTCTTAGCTTAAACAAAATTAAATGCCAAGCCAATGATTAGCACAACCAAACAACTACAGCACTCACCAACCTCCAAGCTAATCAGATAACATTAGAAACTAATTAACAACAAATGGCAACTGAGTGAGACACATGGAACTTCTTACAATGGTTTACAAGTGGCAGCAGTGACCAACATTACAAGGCAGAATTTTAGTAAATTAAGATAACAAATTTTAACAACAAGCAGCAGTGATTAAACTTGGCAAACAAATAAGCTTCTGAATTTACTCCCACCAGTCTCTCACACGTGCATGCACACAGACCAGAACATATAGTAGCAAGAAGCCTAAGAGGCCTTTTAGTTGCTGGGGTTGCTCCTGAAGGAGCCCAGCGCCTTGATGGCCGCGGCCCGGAGGACGAACTGGTGGTACACCGCTGCTGCTAACGCTCCAACGAGCGGGCCCACCCAGAAGATCCACTGCACAACAAGATCAGATCATATGAGCATACTGCACGTAAAAAAATTTTACAAAATTTTACAAAATCTGATCAACGCATGTAGATCAGAGATAGAGAAGGCCACCATGTATATAAGTGTGCTTACGTGGTCATGCCAAGCCTTCTTCTGGTTGTAGATGACGGCGGCGCCGAGGCTCCTTGCCGGGTTGATGCCGGTGCCGGTGATGGGAATGGTGGCCAGGTGCACCATGAACACGGCAAACCCGATGGGAAGCGGCGCAAGTACCTGTACATATAATGTAAATTTAGTAAGTAAAAAAAGAAGTGTGAGGTGTAGTTTGATGACTCTGTGGACGGCGACGTACGGGAACGTGTGAGTCGCGGGCGTTGCGCTTGGGGTCGGTGGCGGAGAATACGGTGTAGACGAGGACGAAGGTGCCGATGATCTCAGCGCCGAGGGCTGTGCCGACGGAGTAGCCGGAGGCGACGACGTTGGCGCCACCGCCGTTGCCGTTGTACTGGTGCTTCATGATGCCCTTCACGATGCCCACCCCGACGATACCGCCGGCGCACTGCGCGGCGATGTACATCACCGCCCGCACCACCGACACCTTCCTCGCCAGCAGCAGCCCGAACGTCACCGCCGGGTTTATGTGCCCACCTAATACAAATTATTTAGTTAATCCATTTTCAGTGTCACAGCACAGCTATCAAACTTTGAAGTGATTTCTACCGGAGATGCCGGCGGTGCAGTAGACGAGGATGAAGATCATGCCGCCGAAGGCCCAGGCGATGCCGAGGACGCCGACGCCGCTGCACTGGTCAGCCTGGGACTGGACCTTGTAGCCGATGACGGTGGCAATTGTGACGTAGAGAAAGAGCAGCGTGGCGACGAACTCAGCGATAAGAGAGCGGTAGAACGACCAGAGCCGGAGCTCGCCGACGTCGAAAAGCGGCGCCGGCGGCGGGTCCGTGTAGTCCTTGGGGCGGACCTGCTCCGGCTCCTCGCTCACCTCCTTCGACATGACCGTGGATTTGCTCACCTTCGGTGGCGTCTCAGTGTCTCTTGGATTTTTGGTGTGTGTGCTTGAGGCAAGGGGTAGTGGAAGGTGTAAGGCAGGGGGCTTTATTGGTAGGAGCAGGGTGGTAGGAGCAGGGTGGTGGGAGCCGAGCTGCAATGCTGTGTTTAATAGAAAAAGGCTAAATGGAAAAGTGTGGTGGTCTCAATCGCAAGTTGGCAAAACCCAGCACATGTCGATGCACGGCTTATCTTCACAACCTAGTAAATTTTTACATGGATGAAAAGTGGATAAAGTTGCTAGTAGGCAAGTAGAATTGTTGAAATGGCAAGGAATAATGCAGGGGGTGCCATACAGAAGAACTAATAAACCATCCACCATTATTGTGTTATAAGTTATATATTTCCAACATTACAATCCAAATTGTTGTTGGGATGTTTTTCTCATAAAATATTATATTGTTCTATGTTTTAAGTTAAATAAAGAGAATTTTATGCTCATTTGGTTTTAACTTAGATAGGATAAAAACTTTTGAATGATCTCATTTAGTCCATAACTTTTTGCTATACATTTTGAGTATCTTATTTCTTATTTTAGTCCATTTTTTTTCATGTCTCTTGTGCTTTAAAAATCACAAGTTTGACAAATCTTTATATCACTAACATTTGTGGATCATTTCACAATGACACAGAAGCTCTTGCTAACCATGGCCTAAAATTGAAAAACAAAAATGTGATCTACGAAAGGTTAAATCATAAGATAATTTGGAGCGTAAAGTTGGATGGTAAAATGGACTTTTCGCTAAAATCAATGAACCTTCTTTTGCCTTTTAGAAATGAACTTTATTTATTTTACTCATTGCTCTCTTCGTTTCTAAATAGATATAATTTCAACTTTGTTATTATCTTTTCAAATAAATATAAATCTATTTTTCATTTTTAGACACTTCACAATATAACCTGCTTAATACACTTTTTTACGCATCTTAACAACTTCCTATCACAAATATTTTTTCTCATTAAAACACTTTTTATGTATTTTCAAATTTTATTTAATAAGAGCATTACAGTTACTATCATTTTTTTCTCATTTCGTACACCTTAATTCCTACACACATAGTAAATAGATTTATATTGCGAAACGAATGAAATATATGTCATTCTACATGTTTGAGGCATTTATATATGGATTTTTCCATGTCCATTTTTTTTTCATAATAGAAGTTTAATTTCTAAGGAGTTTGTTTATTAATATTAAGAAGATATACATATACTGAGATGTAGACAAATTTTTAATAAAATGTATTAATTAAGACTATTTTACTCTTTTTATGTCTTATTTTTAATATTAGATATCAAAATGATATCTATTTGAAATTAGAAGTAGTACGTAATTGGACAAACGTTGTTCTTTATGTGCATGCAAAAGAAAGTTTTGCCATATAATAATACAACAATAAATTTTATCAGTTAAAAATGAACCGGTACCTGAAGAATAAAGCTGAAGGACAAGAATAGATTTTCATCTTTTCAAAACAAAATGGACTTTTCTCTTGAATCAATAACTGATTTGGCCATCTTTTAAAGGTGAATTTTATTTCCCATATTTTATTCACTACACAGTGGGACAACTGGTTCTTCTTTCTGAGAATTATATGTTCAGTCTTTCCATATAATAATAACAGAAATTAATTTTCATTCTATTTTATCATTAACTATTTTTTCTATTTTTGGTGAACCGGTTGGTGGCAGGAACATCATAGGAGCGAGAAGTGATGATCGAAGCAAGGGCACGGTGGGCCACGCATACAGCGAGGCCATGTGAGGGGGAATTGGAGAGCGGACATCATGATCGTGGGGCCCAGGACGCCGCTGGGCCCCACCGTTTTGTAAGCGAAGCAAGTGGGCGCGCCGGTACAACTGTAATAACATGGCGCAAGCTTCGTACTGCAGGGCTCAGCTTGCCTCCCTGCATCATGCTCGCAGTAAGTGCAAACGGCAGTGTTTTTTTTTTTTAACCTTTTTCTTCTGTCAGTTATTGTCCAAGTCGCACAGCATGGTTGGTTAAATGTAAAAAATAATCACATAAAGATTTAGCCATGGAGAAATGTGATTCAATTTCATTGTTTTTAAGTCAAAAAAATAAAAGATTGCTTGGCTCAATTATTCCACCACAAACCAATTAATTAATAGAAGTATATGAGATTCTAAGACTTGCGAGATGTTCAGATTTTTTTTGCCAAAATCTTAGCCTTTGAAATATTGATGGAATAATCAAATGTTACGAAAAGTATTTAGTGTATTTTGACTTGCAAAACAAAAGAAAATTCATTTGTGATTCGTCTAGAAATATTATCTGAATGGCACTTCTTTCCTCTATTTAAATAGGGTCTATACAAAATTAAATATAATATTTTGCAGTCTCTTAATGGTTTCTGTTATAGCCGATGATATGCTTGAGAATGCTTATACATGCACAAGTACAATGGTGGCTAGATCTTCATACCTTAGGAACTTTGATAATTTGCTAATTTGTGATCAAACGATGAGTTAGCCAATAGTGAAAGTGTATACAAGACGTATGCGCCGCTAGCAACTATAGAGACAATCGTTCTTCCATGTGCTAGAGAAACCAATCCACACAATCACGCCGGATAGATGTGGAGCAGCGATCGGGTGAAATTGAAATTTCTAATGTAGGTAGAAAAATGGGCGCCACACCATATTACCCACAATCATAACAGTAAGTCAAATATAACTCTATCTGAGGAGGAGACACATCACTTGGTGAATTTTTCATTAATCAAAAGATCCTCACTTGATACATGGACTTGTTACATATTTATAGCTAACTTTGAATAATTCAGAGATAGTAACTAGATATTTAGATAAACTAGTACTCTAAAAATAAAGAAAAAAACAAAATTTAAAATGTTATATCAGATGAACTCTCAAAGATAAGGAAACAAAAAAAATCTAAAAATATTTAGATTAGTGTAGCTTTTGGATTACTGTTCACATGAACGGTTGGTACCGCATTACAGTTGTGACGGCCTTTGCAGTTCACAATCAAACAATTATAACTTTTTCCGCAGACCTCTAAACGATTGACTGTTTGTTGCGTATGAAAGTAGATTTGAGAAGCTTTTCAAATATGTATGAGTCGAGTAATGAAACCATTCAAATAGATGCATATTTGACTGTGAATATTTGACCAGTACGATATTAATGATATGAACCCAGATGACAAAGAATGATAATCTTTTTGAATGGAGGGAGTAATTACATAATTCTATTATTAGTTATAAATAATATTATATTTTATTCATAAAATATAAACGTTATTTGAATCATTAAATTAAAAAGTGAGTGTTTTTATAAAACATTTTCAAAATTTTGGATTTTAATCTATTTGTAGTTAGAGTTATATAACTGTAACTTCTATAAAATAGAAGATAAAATTAGAACCTGACCAAATATAACTTTTTAGTAAGCAAATATGTGGCTCACAAAAATCCCATACTAAACTTACGCTACAAACTGTAGCAAAAATTCGGCAAAATTGAGCAAAACTCATTGATTGGCCAAAATTTGGAGTCAAAGCAGAGGTTAGGCACTTTGAGCTGGCGATGTCAAAATTTGACGTGGCAAAACCAAACAATCCACATGGTATGCTCCCTTTGTATATCACCCGCAAATCTTCGACACACCAGTCTAGCCTCGTATGGTGTCTCCGTGTCTGTATGTTTCTACATAAATGCTGTGCTAATTTTTGCAGCCAAGCCAACTACGTACTGTCTGTGTGGCCATGGTCCGCGTTGTTTACACTAGTGTGTGGCTCTGTCTGGGGTGAAAAGAAAAAAACGCTGCAGCTTGCAGCTTGCAGGTCTGTAGGCCAAAGTACGGGGTCAAGTAGGTGGTTGGGGACCGAGATAGGGAAAAGAGAGAACAAGTCAGCCTGGCATCCAACATTTTCTTGCCTTTACAACCGACGAAGCCGCCCCAACACAACGGTCACTCCTTTGCTCCTCCCGTGCCCCGGCCGGACGAAGAGCCACGCCCACTTTAAAAAATGCCTAATCTAAAATCTATCTGAAAGACATACTATTTAGTTTGCGGCCACATTTTGATAATGTTATACTTTTTGTGACCACTGTTTGGTTCACACTGACAAAAGAAAAATAACATAAATAATGTGACAAAAGAACTCATATGTCATTATCATATTTTAAGCTTAACTAATGTGAGAAGTGTGACATGTGACATTCAGGTGCAACACATCATATTTTGTTTAGGTAAAATTTGACTATGAATCAAACATATACTAAAATTTGTGTAGAAATTGTTTGATTTGCATTCATATCATGCATAAAAACTTGTTTTGAGCTCATGAAAGTCTAAATACTTAAAATTGAATGTCTTAAAAGGTTAAGGATGCCTGTTTAGTCATCATCACAAATCAAATAAATCAATATCATACATATTTAATAAAGATAAAGTTCTTATGTAATTAATTTTTAGACATTCAATTTTATGTGTCTTAGACTTCTAGACATACCTAAGTTAGATTTCAAACATAACTCATCCAAATACAATAAAACACCAACCAAAGAACATCAAAAATATTTGATAAAAGAATTTCTAGATATATTTCAAGCTTTTTTGAGACACACGAATTAAATTAGAATTTTTTAAAAAAATGTTACATCCAATAAAATAAATATTTTCTTTCCTTTTGAACTTATATCAAATTTCTAATTTCCAAACAAAGACATTTTTGCAGGAAATGCAAACCAAATTGCATTGAAGTCACACGGCCACAGGTTCCGTTGCGTCATCGGTGGGATTTAAAAGCAGTTTTGGAAGTTTCCGGAATAGCGCCCAAACCGTTCGAGAGATTTCAAATGCCGCTCTCGAAGAGACGTTTCGAGGGGAAAAAAAAGTCTGAAATGGAGTGTCGGCGATGTTTATAGTTGGCACCATATCCCACTCTTGTTTTATCTTTCCCCTTTACACGCATATCAATATAATATCTCAATCAAATATTCATATAAAAATTTAGGAGAGTCAAATTGAGCTCATAGCATCTGTATAAAATTTTATTTTAAAATAATTCAAAAAAATTACAGAAATAACTCATACTTGCATTTTTTATGACCGGTGAGTTGTCATGTTGTGGTTGGCTGCAAACAACTTGTCAAGTGGTGGAGACTCGACAAACTGCTTGTCGTATGTTTGAACCGCAAGAAGTGACTTGTCGAGCCTTCTATATTTGACAAGCCGCGGATTAACCCTCCCAGTTGTAATTCCCTCATTCTCACCCTTATTCACACGAATTTTTTGAAAATAACCCATATTAAAAAAAATTACAAAAATAACCCACACTTACCTTTTTTATAAAAATAACATGCCACGTCAACCATCGAATACAAGAGACATGACAATAAACTTGTCAATTGGATAGTCGATGATAGTTGCTTGTCCACCACTCGACAGGCAGGTGTAGTTTATTTGTTTAAATAAATTTATTTGATTGATGATTGTATTTAGATTACGTTAGCTATTTTATTTGATTAATGTGCATTTATAATTTATGTGGTTAGGTTATTTTACAATGTTGAATAGTTTGCGAGACTCTGGTATGTCCACTTTCTTCCTCGACGAAATTTTTTTAAATAACCATGAAAAAAGGAAATTGTAAAAATAATTCGCAATTCTAGCCATTTTTATGGCTCAGCCAGTTCCAAAAATTTCCACCCCGAATCTTAGTCCTAACCTTAAACCCTAAACCTTAACCTCTTTCCTGATTGGAAACCCTAACTCTAACTCCCCCGAACACCAGCTCTAACCCAAAATCCTAACCTTAACCCCTCTTGAACCCTAATCTTGACCTTGAACCTTGAGTGGTGAAAACGCAAATTTTGGGATTAGGGAGGTATCTATATGACTTAGCTTCTTTTGTCGCGTTCCGCTTTTCCAAATTTGTGTTTGCTTTGTTCATTGTCATATTCACATCGAAATTGCTTCAAATTTTGCTTGTTCTTTACCTGAAACGTATCGAATCAACTCATGGAAGTAGATTGTTTATTAGTCAAATTAAAGCACATAAAATGATGATTCAAATGAACTTTTTAGTCAAAAAAGGGTTAGGGTTAGGGCAATGGTTGGGGGGGGGGGTGTTTTGGGGTTCTACAAATTTTCATGGCATGTGGAGTTGATTTCGGCAGTTTCTGTTCTTTTGATGGATCGAATCGAAGTTATGAAAATTCAAACTTTACATGGTTTTTGGCTAATTTTTCTTATTTTAATCTTTTAATTGGTTGGTGATATGAGGAAATTGTCTTCAATGGATTTCATCCTCTGATGTTGCTCTGTCATGACAGTTTTTTTCAAATTTTTTGGAAGGCATATGGGTGGTGTTTCGGGCCTCTTAATGTGGGTAAGTACTTTTCCCAAAACCAAATTTTCCTTAAAGTCTCCTCCGGTTAGAAAAGCCTGCTCGAGTTGTCATGTCTGGTCGAAAATGAAACTCACCTCAAATCTGCTTCTTACGTCTATCACTTTCGTCTATAAATATGCATTGTTCTCTCTATTAAGTTGCACACAAACTCTCTTACTCTACATCACAAACTTTAGACTTCTTCCTATTAATCTGAAGTTATGGCCGTATCTGGTTCGTCGTCCGGACGACAATCTGATGAAACATATCAACCACCACTGGTATGTCATTGTAACAAGTCATGCGGCAAGTATAGGTCCAGCGAAGAAGATGATAGAGATATGCCTTAGAGACAATCATGGAGATGGTTGTATCATGACATTTACGAATTCTTATAAAAATATGTTATTGCATTCCTTGAATAAAGTATAACTTATTATTGATAAATAAGTATGTGACTTGTTCGTGAAGCTTTTTATAATGATATATGAATTGTCTCAATTTACTTACGACATAATCAATGATACTTATTCTAGATATCCCTGATTTTCGGCATTACATGAAATAATAATGCAAGATAAGTCAGCACGAGTATTGATTGATAGTCAAGTTTCACAGTCCATGGATATGAGATATCAAGTCAATGTCGTGGACACATGTTGGAGAACATGTTGGTCGGATTGACCCATCTTGAGACATTGTTGAGATTATTATGTGTCATTAGTTTGTTTCTAACAGTTTTTTTGGTTTATCTTCTTAGACCTGAGATCATCACGGTTTTATGCCTATGTAGTAGTATACCTTGGCGTCATCAACCGCTGTTTTTAATCTAGTAGTCATAAAGGTGACATACATATATGTTATGAACCATGTGGTTGAAAATGGATGGTCGAGATGGAATTTGTCCCTCTCATATCTTGAGAGAGATGTATTTGGAACTCTCAATGTAATTGAACTAAGAAAGTGTATGACCATACTGAATATAATTGAGAGTCAACTATGAAAAAGGTTAGTCCATTATAAGATTGAGAAAGGACTGAGCTACAAAGATGACACGTTTCTCACCTTGAGTTCGATTTGGTATCGTGACTCAAAGAGATAATCCATGATAAATTATATAGGTTCGTCGGACATGATCTTCGTGTATATGCTGGTAGTCATAATGTCTTACTAGGGGCCACTTATGACTTATGATTCGGGAAGTTATTTCCGGTTGTAGCCAAATATACACGAACCTACAGGGTCACACACTTAATGGGTTGGAACATTAATTCAGATAGAATCCAAAACGGGTCCCCTATTGGTAATGGGTTTACCATTGGGATTAGGGTTCGCATTGGAGTAGGACTTTTCATTTTCCTGTGAGACCTTATGAAAGGAGGTGAGGTGGGCATGCAAAACGATCTGATTTTTCTGGCCATCACCACCATCCAACTTCGCAAAACTCTAGCCGCATGTGCTGGTGCTAGCACATGAACACGCGGTACTCCTTCCCCAGACGCGTGGACTTCCGTAGAGGTGTTGCTACTACTGCTGCACTGCTTGGAATGATCTGGTTGCTGGGTTGGTCGTAAGGAGTCACGATTCTAAGAAATCAATCTTGGAAGCGCATGACATCAACTCTTCTTCCGTTGTTGCGTAGTTGCATCCACACATCTAGTGGTAAACCTCTACTCTATGATCACATGCTTGCTTGGTTCTTGGGCTTCTGGGTACATAAACTTTGAAATTGTTGCTAGAGTAGCAACCCATTCTCCTTCAGAAGAAACGCTCTAGAAAAGGTACTATAGCTGTGGAGATGTTAAGGTCTCTAGGAACAGAGATGTGAGTGCTTTACCATGTTTACGATATTCTTTTTAATATTCAACTTATTGATTGATCACATTTTATCTTCAAAAGGTCAAGCCCAAGTGTGACTTCGTTCAGTGTATTGATAATGACATGTTGGAGCACGCGATAATTGTGTATTTTACATGTATTTTCTATATATTACTCCCCTATTTTTGCACACATTTAGTCATAAATGTTTGCATTTATATGAATTATACTAGCATTGTCGTCCTTGCAACCATATTCGTCGTGGTATTAAGAATACCCCGGCAGGTTTTGAAGACGATCCTAGCGGAGATTACGCAGCGCGGGTTGACCGGGTGACCGGTCCTCCCCCGCCGGACAAACACAAGAATTGACACGTGGATTTATACAGGTTCGGGTCCCAGTGGGGGCCCTAGTCCTGTTGATGCGCTCCCGACCGGAGCCGGCTGGGGAGGCTCTCTCCGGGGGAGAGGCTTCTGGAGCACGTCTGTGAGTTTAGCTATTCCAAATAATAATGAGCTGATCCTTTACAACAGAGGGGTACAAGGGCTATTTATAGCCCCAAAAAGAAGCAAAAAGCCTAAACTACCCCGGAAACCACCGTCGGATTGAAGGGTAGGACCGTCCTTCTCCCGGTCAAACGTCTTGGATGCTTGACAGGTGGTCGCTGATTCCCGAGGCGTCCCTCGCGTGACCTGCACGTGATAAACAAACAGGGATTTTACCTTTTAGGAGGGCGATGACGTCCGGGACCCCTTCCGGAGAGCAGGGTCCCGGGAGCCTAAAAGGCGGCGCCCGGGGCAGGCACCGGGGGCCACTGTCCCCGGGCGAATGGCGGCGCCCGGGACTCGCCTGGGGGGGCAAGGTCCCGGGAGCCAAAAGGCGGCGCCCGGGACATACCCCGGAGGCACGGTCCCGGGAGCCTAAAAGGCGGCGCCCGGGGCAGGCACCGGAGGCCACTGTCCCCGGGCCAATGGCGGCGCCCGGGACCCGCCCGGGGGGCACAGTCCCGGGGGCCAAAAGGCGGCGCCCGGGACATACCCCGGAGGCACGGTCCCGGGAGCCTAAAAGGCGGTGCCCGGGGCAGGCACCGGAGGCCACTGTCCCCGGGCCAATGGCGGCGCCCGGGACCCGCCCGGGGGGCACGGTCCCGGGGGCCAAATGGCGGCGCCCGGGACATGCCCCGGAGGCACGGTCCCGGGGGCCAAATGGCGGAGCCCGGGACATGCCCCAGAGGCACGGTCCCGGGCGCCTAAAAGGCGGTGCCCGGGGCAGGCACCGGAGGCCACTGTCCCCGGGCAATCATGAACTTACCTGGACTTGACCGCGTGGAGATTTCCCCCAACAGCAGCCCCCCATGCCCTCCGGGGACGAAGGTTGAGCCCCCGGAGGGAATGGTTACGGTACCGGGAAAATCTCCGAGCGAAACCTCCGGACGAAAATCACCGGACCCCCGGCGACGCTTCGGTTTCTGTGCCGGGCGCTTTATGGCCGCGCCGTTTTCGCAATAAATGCACGCGCGGTTCGAACCGGCGCCTCGATTTACGCGCCTGTCCCTTCGTTTCCCGCGCACGGTTTGAATTTTAGTGGTCCAGATTGCTCCGAGGGGGCCACGTGGCGCGCATCTAGATCAGGCCAGCCTCTATAAATAGGGCCTTAGGGGGCCCCGGTAGCTCATTCCAAATTTTCCAACTCCAGTTTCAGCTCTCCCGGTAGCGCTCTCCCGGTAGCATTTCCGGTAGCTTCCTCCGGTAGCGAGCCTCCGGGAGCTTTAGTCAACCTCCTGAAAAGTTAGCCACCGAAAAAAGAAAGAACTGACCTAATGGTGCCCAAAGGTCGAGCGAAGACCACGGAGGTGCCCCCGGAGGAAATCCCCGTGGATTTCCTCTGGGCCTCCGAGTTCTCGGTCTCGGACGCGGAGTCCCTGGTCGAGAAGGGCGTCGTCGGAGAGTGGGACATCCGGGTCCCCCTGAAGAAGGACGGAGCCCCCCGCCCCAGGCCCGGGGAGGTCGTGGCCTTCGAGGCCTTCCTCGAGGCGGGGCTCCGGCTCCCGGTGCATCCGATGCTCCGGGAGTTTCTCAAAGAGTACGGGGTGGCTCTCAACCACCTCACCCCCAACGCCCTCGTCCGGATGGGTCTCTTCATCTGGCTGTACGAGACGGCGACCGGGCGGGAGCCCACCCTCCGCGCCTTCCGGTACTTCTATGAACCGGCAGCGCGGAGCTCCCACCTGGTGAAGGGAGGACCGAAGTCCCCCTTCGGCTCGGTGATGGTCCAAATGCTGCCCTCCCGGGTGGCGGACTACCCGGCGGCGGCCTCCCGGGACCACTGGGGGGACTGGCTCCGGAGGTGGTTCTACCTCTGGGTCCGGGACGAGGCGGTGGTCTACGCCCCGGAGCCTCCCACCTACAGCCGGTCATCCGCACCGAAGCCGCCGATGTGGACGGACGAGGAGTTCGAGCTCCTCGGGAAGGTGGTGCTGACGAAGAAGGCCCGCTCGATGCGGGACGCCGCGGAGGAGCTGGCGCTCCTGCGGCTTTCCCCCTTCTCACGCGGGGGAAGGGGGATCGGCATGGGCCCGGAGCAGCGGCCTCCGGTGAAGCCGGTGACACGGCGTAAGTACCCTGCACTTTCGAACATGATTTTTTATGAAAATTGACTAACTCTTTACCTCTTGCAGTGCGCCCGTATCCGGCGGCGAAGGACAAGGCGGAGCACCTCCTGGGGAGGTACTTTGCCGACGAACACGAGCGCATCGTGCGCCTCGTGGGGGAGGGGCCTCCCCGGAACCTGGTGGCCGAGGCCTACGGGCTCAGGCTTCCGGAGAGGAAGCCCCTTCCCACCCCCGGGTCTCATAAGCGGGGGAAGGATGCGGCCGGGGGCTCGGAGCCCAAAAGGCCCCGGGTCCAAAAGACCCCCGCCCCGACGACAACGCCGGCGACGACGCCGGTGAGGGCCCGGGACGCGGCTCCCGGAGCCAAACATGCCCGGGCGGCGCCCCGGGCAGAGGCAACGCCTCCGCCCCCGGAGGCCCCCGTCGAGGCCCAGGGGAAGGAGGTTGTTATCGGCGGGGCGGGGTCCGATTCCGCGGACTACGCCCCGTCGCCAGTTCGAGTGGCGCTCCTCTCGCCTCTCCCAGCGGCATTGGCGCCGGAGAGGCTGGAGGTGAGGTTCTCGGAGGCGGAGCCTCCGTGCCTCTGGCCGGTGGACGACGAGGGGGGGAGCCCCTCGGTCTACGTGGTCCCCCCGGAGCAGGTGGCCCCGAGGGCCCTTCGGCCTGGGGCGGGGAAAGGCCCGATGATCCCCCCCTGGGCGGAGAACCCCGCCCAATCTTCGTCTTCATCTTCGGAGGAAACTTCGTCGACGAAGATGCCGGCGACGCCGGCCGTGCTCCCGGATTCCGAGGTCCGGGGGCCCTCTCCCGGCCGCGACGGGAGGGCCGGGCAAGATACCTCCCTATTTCCCGCGGGGGAGGTGGCCCGCTACGCGGAGGGCCTGCACAACCGGAAGGTGCAGGCCTTCGTAGCAGGAGGAACGCTCCACGAGCGTTTTGAGGGGCTCGAGTCCCTCGGGGCCCAGGTAACCCGAGCTCTTTGTACTTCGGCTTTTTTTTTTTCTGCACTTAAGATTTTTCTAACTCTATGTATTTTGTAGGTAGCGACTGTTACCTGGGGCCTTGAGCAGCGGGTCACCCGGCTGCTCAAGGACGCGGAGAGCCGGGCTGCGGCTTGCGTGGAGCAGCGGGAGGCGGCCCTCCGGGAGCGGGACGAAGCTCTCGATAAGCTGTCTCGGGCTCGGGCCCAGGTGCACCTTTCGGAGGGCGCCTACTGCCGCCTCCGAGAGGAGGCCAAGGTGAGGGAGAAGGCGCTCCGGGAGCTCGAGAGCTCCAGCGTCCGGGCGCTGTCGGACGCGGGCCGCTCTGTCCGCTCGGCCTTGCAAAGCCTTGGCATTAGCCTGGGCTCCGGGAGCGGCCCGGAGGTGCCCCCGGCGACCCTCGCGGAGGCTGTGCGTTTTCTTAACGCACAAGTCTCCGCCATCCCGGAGGCTGCGGACGTCCGGGCGCGGGGCCGGGCGATCCCCGTCATCGCGGCCGCCGCGGGGCTCGTTGACTACCGGGGGGTCGGCGCCCGGGCGATCGGGGGCCGCATCCCCCGGAGCTTCCCAGAGTCCTTCGAGCCAATGCATCGGGAGGTGGAGTTGCTGGCAGAGGGATTCTACGACCGGATCATCCGGACGAGGTTCCCGACAACGGCGCCTCCGACCGCGGATGCCCCTGCCCTGGACTCGGAGGAAGCTCCCCGGGGGGAGGACCCCAATGCTAAAGTATGAGCCTCCCCCCGGGTCTTTAGCTAGGACCCCTTTTTATATTTGTTAGACATTTTGATTCCGGTAGCTTCTTAGGAGAAGCCCCGGGCACTTGTACAAAAACATTTTGCAATGAAATATATTTGAAATTTTTCTAAGTCTGCAATGAAATGTTACCAGGGTACCCGGGGGGTTATTCCCGGGCAACGGCCCGGGAGAGGCTCTCCGGGGGACGCCCAAGCGGCTTTGATTTTGCTGAGCCTTGTCTCCGGGGAGCGCGAGGGGGGTACTGCCCGGGAGCCTGTCCGGTTGAGGTGGCGCCCGGAGTGGCACTTGGATAATTTTGACAACAGCCGTGCTGAATTAACTCCCCCGCGTCCGAAGGCCCAGATGATACCTCCTCTCCGGATACTTCCGCCGGCTGGGTACGAGTTTTGGCCCGAAGACGTACTTCGGGACTCTCAGCGTCACGTCCGGGCGCTGTACCGGGACTTGGCCCGGGAGCTGAGGGAGCGCCTCCGGGAGCTTTAGGCGTAGGGGCCTTAGGCTCGTAGAAAATCCCCCGGGTTAGGACCCGGGTTGTATCATTTCCGAAACCCACCGGAGGGGGAAGATGTCCTCCGGATCTCTCAATAAATAAAGCTGCCTTTCTTTTGTTGCTTGCTTTGTCTTTTCTTCTTGGCTGGTCTGTGGGGCTCATCTTCAAAAGAATGAGCTATGTTTGCTCGTGGGTGACCCGGGGGCCCCCTGTCCCCCCCCGCCCACAGCGGGCCGGAGGAGACCTCCGCGCGCTGTGGGGGTAACAGGGTCCCCAGGGGGAACATAACCTGTAGAAGAAATATTTTTCTAAGTTAGAAAATTGTAAAAATGGGGTTTCCGAGGGAGGGACCTTCCGGGAGAGGTTCATCCAGCCGTCGTCAGAACGGGGAACCGGGAACAAGGCGCGGAAGGGGCTTGTGAAAAGCCAATAAGACCTCCGGAGGGGAGCTTCCCGGGAGGCTTCGTCCGGTCTCCGTGAGAACGGGGAACCGGGAATAATGTCCGGGGGAAAATATATCCGAGAAATCCATATCTTCGTAAGGCAATCGTCCGGTCGCCGTGAGAACGGGGAGCCGGGAATAAGGTCTCCGAAAGATAATCATCCGGTCGCCGTGAGAGCGGGGAGCCGGGAATAAGGTCTTCGGGAGATAATCATCCGGTCGCCGTGAGAACGGGGAGCCGGGAATAAGGTCTTTGGGAGATAATCATCCGGTCGCCGTGAGAACGGGGAGCCGGGAATAAGGTCTCCTGAGAAATCCCTCGGACGTCCCGCTGGGGAGAGCGTCCACTCCCGGAGGAGGGAGAAAATCCAGAAAGCCATTAGACGTCCCGCTGAGGAGAGCGTCTACTCCCGGAGGAGGAAGTGCCCGAAGATGGGTCTTGAGTGTTTGGGTAGGGGACTAGTCTCCCAAAGTGACTCATTACCGCGGCCGCTGGGGACCGGGTTGCCGCTTACACCCTCAGTCCACGAGGGCTGTTCGTAAGCCGCCCTACAGGAGGGACTTGCTGGGTTAGGGCCCACTTCCTCACGGGGAGGGCATCCTCGCGGGGAGGGCTTCCTCTCGGGGAGGGCATCTTCACAGGGAAGGCATCCTCGCGGGGAGGGCATCACCGCTAGGGGCGGTAAACAAGAACCTGCAGTGAGACAGTTGAAGAACAAAGGCTATGCATTGATTAACAAAATATACAAAGCCCCCCCCCCCCCCCCGCGAAGCCGCGAAGGGGGAAAAAGGAAGCTACAGTGTCCCTCCTCCCCCTCCAGCGTGACCGCTCCGGGGGAGGGGACAGGCCCGTAAGGCTAGACGTAGAACTTGCGAAGTAAACGCAAGTTCCAGGTGTGCTTCAGCTCCTGCTCTTGAAGGTTGGAGAGCTTGTAGGCCCCCGAGCCTAGGACAGCGGAGATCCTGTAGGGGCCCTCCCACTTGGGGGAGAGCTTTCCCTGGGCTTGGGGGTCCGTGACGCGCTTGAGGACAAGGTCCCCAAGGCGAAAAGCTCTTTCGCGCACGCGCTGGTCGTATGCGCGCGACATCTCGCGCTCATAGATGGCGTGGCGGAGGAGCGCTCGGTCGCGTTCCTCCTCCACGAGGTCGATTTCCGACCGCCGGTTGTCTTCGTTGGCCCGGTAGGCTGCGGTCGTGGCTCCGTTCAGGAGCTTGACCCGCAGTGACCGGAAGCCGATCTCCGGGGGGAGGACTGCCTCCGCCCCGTAGACCAGAGAGAAGGGAGCACGCCCAGTGGCCCGGGACGGGGTCGTGCGCATGGAGCAGAGGACGCTAGGGAGCTCTTCTGCCCATGCGCCCCGCTTGGAAGCGGTTTGTTCGAGTCTCCGGCGCAGCCCCTGTAGGATCACGCCGTTGACCCTCTCGACGGCCCCGTTGCTCTGAGGATGGGCCACTGAAGCGAAGTGGATGACGATCCCCAGGCCTTCGCAGAATTCCCGGAAATAAGCCGAGTCGAATTGGGTCCCGTTGTCCACGGTGATTTCCCGGGGGACACCAAAACGACAAACGACGTTTTTCCAGAAAAACCGCTGAACGGCCCGGGAGGTGATGCTAGCCAAGGGCTCTGCCTCGACCCACTTTGTAAAGTAGTCGACCGCGACTACCGCATACTTGTATCCTCCGGGCGCTGGGGGGAAGGGCCCTAAGAGGTCCATCCCCCAGCGCACGAAGGGCCAAGTGATGGGGATAGTCCGCAGCGCTACAGGGGGGAGATTCGAGCCCTTGGCCATTTTCTGGCATGCTTCGCACGCGGAGACAAGGTCTCGCGCGTCGCGCATGACTGTAGGCCAGTAGAAGCCCTGTCGAAGGGCCTTGGCGGCGATGGCACGCGGGGCTAGGTGAGAACCACAGCTCCCCGCGTGGATGTCTTCCAGGAGTTGAAGTCTCTCCGACCGGGGGAGGCAGTGCAGGAGGGCCGAAGCCCCCCGCTTGTAGAGCCTTCCCTCCAGCAGGAGATATGCCCGGGCTTTGGCCCGGAGGCGCTTAGCCTCAGTCTCATTGGGAGGGTCCCCCTCTCCCTTGATGAAGGAGATGAGGGGGTCCATCCAAGATGAAGGCCGGACGATCTCGGCGACCTCCGGGACCGGAGGCTCGGGGCCTGCATCCGGGGAGGCCACCGAGGGCTTCATGATGATTTCCAAGAAGGCCCCCCTGGGGAGCGTTTCCCGGGCGCTTGCTGCCCGTGCCAAGGCATCGGCCCGGGCATTCTCCCTCCTCGGGATATGCCGGGCCTCAAGGCCGTCGAAGTGCTTCTCTATCTTCCGTACTTCCTGCAAGTAAAGACTTAGATTTGCGTCATGGCACAGGTAAGACTTGTCCATTTGGCAGACAACGAGCTGAGAGTCTCCCTTCACTAGGAGGCGCCGGATCCCCAGGGAGCGCGCGAGGCGCATCCCAAGGAGCAAAGCCTCGTATTCGGCGACGTTGTTGGTTGCGGGGAACTCAAGCCACGCGGCGTACTCGAGCTCCTTTCCCTCGGGGCTCCGGAGGACTACCCTCGGGCCAGCCCAGGCGAGACACAACGACCCATCGAACAGCAGGGTCCAATGGTCACTGCGTCGGGGCGGCACAGGGAGATCTTCGTCCCCGGACCCAGAGGCGGGAGTCCATTCTGCGACGAAATCGGCGAGGACCTGCGACTTGATTGCAGAGCGGCCGGTAAGGGACAGGGAGAAGGGGGCAAGCTCGGCCCCCCACTTCCCAATCCGGCCGGTGGCTTCTTTATTCCGCAGTACCTCCCCCAGGGGGAGGGACGACGGGACGGTGATGGGGCGCCCCAGGAAGTAGTGCCGGAGCTTCCGGGACGCCATGAGGAGAGCGTAGCAAATCTTCTCCATCTCCGTGTACCGAGTCTTGGCCCCTTGGAGGGCTTCACTGACGTAGTACACGGGACGTTGCTGCCCCCCTTGCTCCTTCACCAAAACCGCGTTGACGGCGACGGGGGTCGCGGCGAGGTAGAGGAGCAAGGGCTCTTCCGGAGACGGACTCACGAGCATTGGAGGGCTCGAGAGGTACTTCTTGAGGTCGTTGAAGGCTTCCTGGGCCTCGGGGGTCCAGCGGAACCCCTCGAGCCCTCTGAGGATCTTGAAGAACTGGAGGCCCCGCTCCCCCGAACGGGAGACGAAGCGGCTGAGCGTGGCCAGGCGGCCGGAGAGCCGCTGGACATCTTTGACGGAGCGCGGTGGGGGCATGTCTAGGAAGGCCCGGATCTTCTCGGGGTTTGCCTCAATGCCCCGCTGGGACACGAGGAAACCCAGGAGCTTCCCCCCGCGCACCCCGAAGGCGCACTTCTCCGGGTTGAGCTTGAGCCCGATCGCGTTGAGGTTGCGGAAGGTCTCTGCGAGGTCGTCGACGTGGGAGGCTGCACGGGGACTCTTGACGACCGCGTCGTCTACATAGACTTCGACGTTGCGGCCGACTTGATCTTTGAAGACCAGCGTCATCAGGCGCTGGAAGGTGGCTCCCGCATTCTTGAGCCCGAAGGGCATGTGGCGGTAGCAGAAAGTTCCGAGGGAGTTATGAAACTCGTCTTTTCCTCGTCCCCTTCCGCCATCCGGACTTGGTGGTATCCCGAGTAGGCGTCTAGGAAGCTCATCAGCTCGCACCCCGCGGTGGAGTCAACGAGCTGGTCGATCCGCGGGAGCGGGAAGTTGTCTTTGGGGCAGGCGCGGTTAAGGTCGGTGAAGTCCACGCACATGCGCCACTTGTCACTTGATTTCTTGACGAGGACGGGGTTTGCGAGCCACTCAGGGTGCAAGACTTCCCGGATGAACCCCGCCTCTTGGAGCCGAGCTATCTCCGTCTTGATGGCTTCTTGACGTTCGAGGGAGAGCTTTCTCAACTTCTGCTTGACAGGGGGGTGACCGGGGGTTACCGCGAGCTTGTGTTCAATAACCTCCCGGGCGACACCCCGCATGTCCGAAGGCTTCCACGCAAAAACATCGGAGTTTTCGCGCAGAAAGGCTGCGAGTTGCGCTGCATGGTCTTGGGGGAGCTCTGCCCCGATTTGGACAGTTTTGTCCTCGCTGCCTGGGGACAGCTGGACCTTCCGGAGGCCCCCTTCCGGACGCGGCTTGAGAAGGGGCCTCCCAGGGGACAGCGCAGCGATGCCTACGTCCGGGGGGGGGGAGCCTCCCCCCCGGGCGCCTTGATTAGGTTGACGCTTCCTATTGTGCTAGCAGCTCGCTCGTATAGAGCACGGGCCATGTCTTGGTCCCCCCAGACGTTGATCACGCCATGCGGCCCGGGGATCTTCATGCACAGGTAGTTTTGGTGGGTGGCAGCCCCCAGCCGATTGATCGTAGTCCTCCCCATAATCACATTGTAGGAGGAGGGGAGGTCCACTACGTCGAAGCGGACTAGCTCGGTCCGGTAGTTCTCCGGGGTGCCGAAGGTGATCGGGAGATCTACCTTGCCCACGGGGTGGATCGCCTTCCCCGGGACAAACCCTTGCAGAGGCCCTGCCGCTGGTTGCAGGAGCTTCTCATCCACCTGCATTTCCTTGAAGGTTTTGAGGAACAGGACGTCGGCGGAGCTTCCGCCGTCCACGAGGATGCGGGCCAAGTGGCAGTTGTAGATTGTCGCGGAGACAATGAGCGCGTCGTCATGGGGGAAGCGAACCCCTCGCGCGTCTTCCGCCGTAAAGGTGAGGGGGACGTCCGACCACTTGGGCGGCACGGACGCGTGTAGCACCCCCACTACCTTAACTTCTCGCGCGTACTCCTTGCTCTGGCGCTTGGAGTCCCGCCCGGAGGCGGACCCCCCAACGATGACGTTGATGCGGCGCTGAGAAGTTTGAAAGGGGAGAGCGTCTGAAGGCTCCCCTCCTGCACCTGCTGCCCCCCCGCGGGAGCGGGAAGGGCCGGAATAGCTGGCCGAGGGGGCAAGGAGGCCAGAGTCCCCCCCCCCTGCCCGCGCTGGTCGAGGAACGCCGCGAAGTGCTGCAGCAGCTGGTGGCAATCTCGGGTGGCGTGGGTACTGGACCCGTGGAAGCTGCACCACGGTCCTTCCCGGCTTCTCCCCGCGGGGCCTTTGCGACCGCGCGAAGACTGTCCTCCCCCATGGCCACTCGGCTTGGGAAAGGGGCGGTTGCCCTTCGGGGGGTCGCGCGAGCCGCCTCCGCCCTCGAGGACAAAAGTGTCCCGAGGCCATGGTTCGCTACGGCCCCCCTGCCTGGGGCGCCTGGGGGGATCCCGGGCCCCCCGCTCGGCGGGGGCAGGAGCCCCCTGGGTCTTCTTCCAGATGTCGTCTTCCTCCGCGCGGGCGTACTTTTCGAGTACGTTGAAGAGCTCATCGGCGGAGGAGGGGCAGCTTCGAGAGAGTCTTCGGTGGAGTTCCCCCGGGAGGATCCCGCTTTTGCAGGCTTCGATCACTGTGGAGTCCGGGACGTGGGCCACTTTGCTTTTTACTTGGGCAAAGCGCTTGAAGAAGCTTCTGATGGTCTCCCCGGTTCTCTGGCGCACTGTGTATAGCTGTGAAGAATCCAGGGGACGTACGTAATTTCCCTGAAAGTTGGCGCAGAACTCCCGCTTCAGCTGCGAGAAAGACTTGATGGAGCCCGCCTTCAGATTGTAAAACCAGGAGCGGGCAATGCCGGTGAGGTAGAGGGGGAAGACGTTGCATTGGACGCTCTCGTCCCGCCCCCCCCGCCGCGGAGATCGCTGTGGAGTAGATCTGCACGAACTCGTAAGGGTCCGCCTCGCCATTATAATGTTCGATGTGCGGGGGACGGTAGGGCCGCGGCCATCGGATGCTGCGGAGTCTTCGACACAGAGGCTGGTTCGCCCCCTGCACTTCCCGGGGGGAGCCCCAGTCACTGTCTTCTTTAACGGGGGACGCCCCCTCGTTATCCGAGTCAGGTAGCGGCCCAAGAGGGCCGCCAGAGTGGTGGTGACGACGCTTCTCTTCCAGGCCAGGACTGATTTCCCGGACGTCCGGGCTTCCCTCCGGGGAGGATGGTTCTTCGGCTGGTCTCTTCCCCCGACCGGTGCGAGAGCGAGGCTCCCTGCGACAACGACCGGGGGGAAGCTCTTCCCCGCGGTTGGGAGAATGCATTCGCTCGACCTCCCCCCGGGAGAAGCGGACCTGCTTCGCCGGGGGAGGGAGCTCCTGCACTGTAGCAGCCGGCCCGGAAGCTACCGGGGCCTGCTGGGGGGAGCCCCCTGCGACGGCCCCCGGGACCGGAAAGGGGGGAGCCCCTACACCATCCGGAACCGGGGAGGGGGCGCCCGGGGCGGCGCTTGGATCCGAAGAGGGGGCCCCTGCGGCAACGACTGGGACCGGAAAGGGGGAAGCCCCTGTGACATCCGGAACCAGTGGGGGGTGAGCCCCCTCGGCGATGTCCGGGGTTGGGGAGCCAATGCGGGGGGAAATTCGCTGAGGCACGGGAGCTGCTCTGTCGACCGGCCCCGGTGCGGTAAACGCAACGCGAGGGGCGGGACTGGCTCCCGGCGTAGGAATAACCCCCGGCATGAAATGACCCCCCAGCCCCGGAAGCGGGCCGGGAACGGGGTACCCCCCTGGTGCCACGAAGGGCCCGGGCATGAAATAGCCTCCCGGCACCGGGACAGGCCCGGGTGCCGAGAAGTGTCCGGAAGTATATCCCGCGGGGGGAGGGAACCCCCCGGCGGGATCATACGGGGTAGACAGCCCCCCGGAGACCGGAGGGGCCGCCGGGTATCCCATAAACGGGGGCATGATCCCCGGATATGTGTGCGACGAAAATGTGGGGGCCGGGGGACGCGCCAACACACTGAGGAGCTCGTCCATAGAGCGCTGGGCGCGGAGCTGGCCCTCCACGAGAGCCTCCAGCAGGGCATCCCGGGGAGCCAGGGGAGCCGTCGGGGGGAAACTCGTCCCGGCCGAGGTCCCCGCGGCCGCCGGGAGCGACCCGGAGGTGGAGGCACCTAGGTTGAGAGGAAAGGTGGGAGGCGGTACCTGGGAATGGTCGCCTCCGGACGGAAGCGCCGGAACAGCAGCGTCCTGGACGGGTGGCGCCAGGTCACCGGGACCGGCGTCACCGGGGAGGGCGCGGGCCCTTGTTCTCGGAGGAGCCATGGCGATTTGTCACGGATCCCCACGGACGGCGCCAACTGTCGTGGTATTAAGAATACCCCGGCAGGTTTTGAAGACGATCCTAGCGGAGATTACGCAGCGCGGGTTGACCGGGTGACCGGTCCTCCCCCGCCGGACAAACACAAGAATTGACACGTGGATTTATACAGGTTCGGGTCCCGGTGGGGGCCCTAGTCCTGTTGACGCGCTCCCGACCGGAGCCGGCTGGGGAGGCTCTCTCTGGGGGAGAGGCTTCCGGAGCACGTCTGTGAGTTTAGTTATTCCAAATAATAATGAGCTGATCCTTTACAACAGAGGGGTACAAGGGCTATTTATAGCCCCAAAAAGAAGCAAAAAGCCTAAACTACCCCGGAAACCACCGTCGGATTGAAGGGTAGGACCGTCCTTCTCCCGGTCAAACATCTTGGATGCTTGACAGGTGGTCGCTGATTCCCGAGGCGTCCCTCGCGTGACCTGCACGTGATAAACAAACAGGGATTTTACCTTTTAGGAGGGCGATGACGTCCGGGACCCCTTCCGGAGAGCAGGGTCCCGGAGCCTAAAAGGCGGCGCCCGGGGCAGGCACCGGGGGCCACTGTCCCCGGGCGAATGGCGGCGCCCGGGACTCGCCCGGGGGGGCAAGGTCCCGGGAGCCAAAAGGCGGCGCCCGGGACATACCCCGGAGGCACGGTCCCGGGAGCCTAAAAGGCGGCGCCCGGGGCAGGCACCGGAGGCCACTGTCCCCGGGCAAATGGCGGCGCCCGGTGTAGGATCAAGGATGCCGACTAGAGGGGGGGGTGATTAGGAGGCTTTTAAAATTTCTTTTCAATTAAGCAATTTTAAAGAATAATTGAGAGACCTAAATTATACAATGAGGTTTAAAACAATTCAATCAACTAGTTGCATTCAACCATATGAGATATTTAACAATACATGTAACAATAGTGATATAAGCAATTGTGTCAAGATGAATATAAAGCAAATAAGAATTATGCAATTGACACAATATTTTTACCGAGGTCTCGGAGACTCGCCCGGTCTCCCCTACTCCTCGTTGAAGCGCTCTCTCGGAGCCTCGCTTCTATATCCACGAAGGATATCTCACTAGGGTTGCTCTTCTCCACACCGGATAGGCGAGCACCACACCTTTCACAATCTTTTGCCGGCCTCTCCGACAAACTTCAATTGGAGAGATCTCGGCTCTCCTCCGGCACCGTCTAGGCGAAGGCGATCGCCAAGAGTAACAAGCCGGATGCACTTTCACTTGATCAACCACGTGCTAGAAGCTCAATGATGCAAATGAGATGCTCAACACTCTAGCACTAGCAATCTAATGGAGATGAAGTGCACTAAACACTCACACAATCTCCCTCAAGCTCTCTCTCAAATCTATTCAAGATTTGGGCTTAATTCTAGCCTCTAAATGCTATAACACATATGCAACTCAATTGGCTAGGTTTTCAGCTGAAGAATGAAGTCTTTGAGCTACCACAAATGATGCCATACATGAAGTATTTATAGTCTCAAAGAAAAACTAGCCGTTTGCAAGAAACCGGGCCAAAAGTTGTACAGGCCGGACATTGTCCGGCCACTTCAGACACTGTCCGGCCAGTACAAAAATTTCAGCCATTGCAAATGTGTCAGTGACCGTTGGGCGAAATTTGTGAAGGCCGGACGGATACCATTTGTCCGGACAAAACGTCCGGACAGATGGATATGTCTCTGTTAACACTCGGCTCAAAAAACTTGTACAGGCCGGACAATGTCCGGCCATTTCGGACAAAGTCCGCCCATAACGGACAAATGCCCCGGACGGATGCATTTGTCTCTGTTTCAATTTTCGGCTCAAAAAAATTTGTACAGGCCGGACAATGTCCGGCCATTTCGGACACTGTCCGGCCACTTCGGACAGATAGCCCCGGACGGATGCATTTGTCCGGCCACTGCACACTGACAGTAAAACATTCATAACTTTTGATCCAGAGATCCGATTGAGGTAATTTTTGGCTTGTTGGAAAGATAACTCAGAGCTCTACAATTTTGTCAACAGGAACAAGACCTAGAAAGGTCTAGAAACTTCTAGAAAATTCAGAAACTTTCCTGCTGTCAAAATCTCCAATCCAAAAATCATCTCAAATGCAATTTTAGAGTATTTGCACATACGGATTTGCCGTTTTCTTGCGGATGTGATTTGTGTCACTTAGCAACGACCACGACCACACAGGTCTTGACATCCGATCGAATACAGGTGGTCGATAGGGTTTGGTCGAGCGTACGCAAGCGAGTCGAAGACTGGTACGACCAGTCCGAACTCCTACGACCACGCCCAAACCCTAAACATAAAGCCGCCAAACAAGCGACACGACCACGACCACGACCACGTATCAACACTGATACGATCAGAATATGCAAATACGACCACGACCAGCTCTAGATAAATAAACCAATTTAAACAGCTGGCGATCACGACTAAGTGCAGTTTTCAAAACATTTAATCTAATGCACATGAACTACACTTAGACTTACTAGCAATGCAAGACACTAGTGCAAGATGATATGAATGCACCTGAGCTTCCGCACTAGATAGATTCAAGCTACTAGTTTCCGACCCCTCTTAATAGTACGGTCAAACTAGTAAAAAGAAACCTATCAACCCGGTCTGTCTCCAAACACCGAGACCGGTAAAATCCTAAGAAAACAATCCTTAATCTTGGATTTTACCTTAGGTGAAGTTCGACCTCGTGAAGTTCAACCGCTAGACGCTTGTCCCCGCAAGGCTTGACCTCGCTAAGCTTGACCTCGCGAAGCTCGACCGTTTGACACTTGTCCTCGCAAAGCTCGACCTTGCTAAGCTCGACCTCGCTCGAGATGTCTCATATCGACTTCATCCTCTTCACACCCTTGCTCGCTTTTATCCTGTAATCAAACTGAGACTACAATACGTACACTCAATGCACAACATTAGTCTCATATATAAGTCGTCATTAATCACCTCCAGAGAAGCTACTCCACACAGGAGTTAGCTCAACGGTTTCTCTTTCAAATGACATGACACATTATATTCAACGAGTAGCAAATGAGTATAAGATAAAATACAATCATATAGATCGTAGATGATAAACACATACGCACACGATCTATACTACTCATATCATGATATCAATCAACCTAGATGACCAAAGTGATGAGCTCCCCCTCAACATGTGCAACGATATAAAATCCACAACTGGAGTCATCAGTCTCAGATTTAACGTATTACGTTTTGATCAATCAATCAGCACAAGCTTGATGTAACCACCGAGCTCATCCTCTACATATGCATCAATATCAAACCCGCAATCGAGAAAAACATCCAATTCAGGGTTTACCGATAATCAATTCAATTTACTTGTGCTAAATCAGGATTTATCTAAATTGTTATTTAATCATCAAATTTGATATCTTCATGTTAACTTTAATCATCATGGATTTATCCAAAATGTCATTAATCATCAAAACCTAGATACTAAGATCTACCTAGATCCAACAATCTCCCCCTTTTTGATGATTGATGACAACACCTTTTATAATCTTAATAAATCCAAAACAGATTATTTAGTTCCCCCTCAATATATGCAATAGTATATCGGAACTGAACACAATATATAATTATATGAGTTTAGAGATATAAATGACAATTGAGCACAAGTTCAATCAAGTCATTTTCCAAAATATCAACTATCTCAATTTTCTCTAACTCAAATATCCCTTCCAAAGATTGATGTTAATGATATCAAATAATATCTCTCCCCAAATATCATTTATCATCCTCAAATATCATTTATCAATCTCAATTTACTTCTATCATCTTTCTCAGATATCAATATCAATTCTATCAAATACCAATCTGTACCAATTTGATATCTATCTCTCCCCCTTTGTCAATTAACTCAACTGACTCTAATGTCTCCCAAATTCTCTCTAAATCTCTTCCCCTAAGACTTTCTCTAAAGCTTATGTCTTTCTCTAAAGTTTATCTCTAAAACATTCTCTCTCAAATACTATCATTCTTTCTCTCAAATACTATCATTCTTTCTCAAATACTATCTCTCCCCCTTTGTCATCAAGCACAAAAAGGAAGTATTGAGAACTTAAATTTGGAGAAACGATATTTTCTAGGGCATGAGATTTTATATGAAATGGTGTTTATGCAAAAGCATGATTTCAAGAAGGTTTGTTTCAAGGGATTTTGAAAATCACATTTAAAATATGGAGAAGATATCAAAACAATCAACATACAATGAATATATCGATGTCATTTATCTCTATGGCATTTGATCCATTTTCAATCATTCAAAGTCTTGATGCATTTAATAGTTTGATGTGAACATATCCGCTAGATGCATATTTTCCATATCATGATTGATCTCTAAATCTCTTTAAGCCACAAAATCTCTTAGACAATGATGTCGTATATCAATATACTCTAATCAAGAGTTTTGAATCAAATTGTTCACCATTTTTACGGCACTTTCAATATTTCATAAGTGGCATCAATTCGAAGGCAATTCTATAATCCAATGTTTTGTTTCATCCATAAGAATTTAAGCATAACAACCATCGGATGTACTCTTTTGATTTTTCTTGCAAATCATAGGATCCGAATTCAGATAATCAAGTAAATCCAAATAATCAAATAATCCGGATCCACTAAATGCACTATTCATACTCTTTGGATATCAAGGATCTACCTAGGATTGCATTTCAATTACCTAAGAATGCATTTCATGGCAATCATATGACATACCTTCGGAAGATCAATTTCTAGTACATTTGCAATCACTAAATATGATGACGGGTTAAAATGCGGTAAAAGAAAGCAAAACTATCAATCAAGGATCGATAGAGTTTAGAATTGACCGCTTTTTCATGTTTGTCCATGTCGAGATTTTCATTAGTAGACTTGAGAGTTGTAATAGCTTCATCATCTTGCATCTCGACGCTTTTGACCGATTGCTTCACATGCTTGAATTTACTCTTGAACATCGTGTTCTTGAGTTGCTTGATTTGTCGTGCATGGAAGTGACTTTGCTCTTGGATCATCTTTCTTTCCCTAAGTATCATCTTTGAAACAAGTTCTTGACAGAGGGATTCATTAGTGGTAATGATAATAATGTCATCAATATATTTGATTCACAAGAGAATATAATGTTTCGATTGAATGTTTGATGATGATTGCTTCAAACTTCTCATTTTGAAAATCATTTGATATAAGAGAGGATTTTGAGCTTTTAAAACCACTCAATTGGAAACAATAGATTCAATCCTCAAAATTCACTTCTTTTGGCATTTAACTCAAAAAGAACATACAAATGAAGGATATGCCAAACTAAGGTTTGTCGAAACATTTTTAGGTCACAAGGTGAGAGAAATGCATATGACCTAGTGAAAGTTCAAATTTTCACAAAAACACTCAAATCTCAAATTCATGAGAATCATGCTTCAAATTCATAAGAACCATATTTGTTTTGGATATGCAAAAACACAATCACAAGGCCTTTCCAAAATCCCATCATAGGAACAATGCCGAGTTGCAAATATAGGAAAAATGGGAGCAAAGATGTAACCAAAACAGGAAAGGAGAAGAACCAGCTGAAACTTCTGAAATTTGTGATTTTTGCAATTTTGCTTCAACCATTGATTCAAGTTCCATAAGAGGTTTGAATATCATGACATGAACTTAGTTGAATATCAATTGAATGAATTTTATTTGAAGGAGATCATGAAATCAATTTTCGAAAAGTGAGTTTTGGGTAAAAGAGTAAAACAAAAATGATTTTCATGAAAAGCTTCAATTCTTGAAGAATCTCGGATTTTTCTGAAGTTTTGGACTTAGATGAGTTTGAAATACCATTTCAAACCAAGACATGGAAGAAAGTTTAGTCCAAATAGTCAAAATCACAAAAATGCACTTTTGGGTATTTTTGGGTCGATAGCCATTTTCGGGCGACCTAGGATATGTGATAATTTGAAAACCATAGGCCTTTTGAGAATAAGTTCAATATGAACTATCTTCGAGTGAGTGAGTTCTAAATGTTTCATGTAGAAAGCTTTTATCAAATCTCAACACATCTTGTTTTATGGAAATAAATCTTTTTAGGCCAAAACAAGATCCCAAAGACTTCAATTTTGTCCAAATTTTGCATTTTAACTCGAAACTCTTTTGTTTCACTTTCAAAACCTTTGAAATCATATTTGAAACATATTTATGAAGGTTTTGAAGTAATTTTGAACATTTTGAAAGTTTTGAGCTCTTTTTACATTTTTGCTCATAAAAGACTCTTCTTATCAAAAGCATGCACTCTTTGATACATATGCACAATTAGGGTATGCAAGGATTCAATAACTTTGAATTTGCTCCCCCTAAATGTGTCAACCATGTTTTGTCATGAAAAATATGCAAGAGATGAAAATGATCCATTTGAAAACCAAGAGCTCAACAATAATCCAAAAGGACTCAAATCGAGAAGACATTCAAATAAGCACTAAAACACATGAAAAGTTTCATAGAGATAGAACAAATCAACACAAGAACTTTCCATGAAGATCCAAGATTCAAATATTTTAGTCATTTGAAAGAATTGAGAGATTAACATCCAAATAGATTAAAATTTTCTTAAACATGTTGGCTTCTTTATAATCATCAAAACATATGCAAACAAGTTTCAAAAATACCAAAATAAATTTTGGAGATAGATAATGAAATGAGGAACAATATTGTCTTTTATAGTGAAGCCAAATTCTGATCCAACAAAGAGATATGAAAAAGACAAAATTTGATCAGATTAAAGATTCAGATTTCAGGTTTCAGGTTTCAGAAATTTATTTTACACTTTTAACCACACCTGAAAATCTATGAAAATGACTTCCAATAATTTTGAAATAAATTGTCAAGAAATACCAATCGTAGAGGATAAAATGTCATATAGAAACATTCTTCAAATAGTCAACCAATAAAGAGATATGAAAAAGACAAATGTTGGTCAGGTTTAAAGTTTCAGATTCCAGGTTTTCAGCGATTCATTTTACACTTTGAAACGCACCTGGAAATCTATGAAAATGACTTTCAATAATTTTGAAATAAATAATAAAGAAATACCAATCATAGAGGATAAAATTTCATATAGAAACTTTCTTCAAATAGTCAACCAATAAAAAGATATGAAAATGACAATTCAGCCCAAAACCACGAGAAAACTGAATTTTGCAGATTTCTTTTTCAATTTGTGAAAAGTGTCAATTTTGCTCAAATCAAGTCCAATTGGGATGAAAATTTGCAGGAATGAATTTAAATGCATCAAAAACATTTTCCAAGAAGAATTTTCCAAAAAGGAATTTTTAATTGAGAGTTATGGTCAAATGAATCTTGTGTTAAGCAAAAAGGTTGAAAATCGATAAACTTTTGCAAATTGAATTCAAATTTGATTTTCATTGGATTTTTGACATGAAAGGGCTTACATGAGTTAAACATATCATTTTGAACCAACACTCGCAAATATGGACCATCAAAATAGCTAAACTCATGTTTTGCATATTTAGGGTATTTCGTATCAATTCAAGTTTTTCGGTGAGATTCAAATACCCATAACTTTCAAATGAGAACTCTTTTGAGAAAGTTTTCAATTTCAAACTTCTTCGGATTAAGAGTATCTAGGAGTTTTGTAAAGCAAGTTTTTGCAAATTCCAAATAGATTGTGATTTGCGTTTGAAAACGATTTTGTTGAAAAACAAGATACTCGAAGATCCTTTTGAGGCTAATTTTCAATAGAAATATTTTTTAACATCATTTCTTCATCCAAAGCCTCTAAAAACCTTTTAAATGCGTTTTGAAGACCATTTAGATAGAAAATGACGATTTTGGGCCTTTTGAATGGAAATTTGCCATTTTGACCAAATGAGCTCATTTTAAAACTTATAATTGTAATTTTGAAATATTTCACATAAAGGGTTGTGATGAGCAACGGAAGCATTTTAAATTACAACCCTTAGAGATGCAACAATGTAAGATTTAAATTTTCATTCTTTTGCAAAATTTGCCATATGGATTAAAGCAACAAAGAATAAAGGAGAAGATGCAATGCAAATGTTTTTATTAAACACATCAAAAAGATTTAAGTTCTTTTTGGTACCCAAACCATACGAGGCCCTCTAGCCTTGTCGCATAGGTCTTTTGGTACCCAAATTGCTTTATCTTTAGGTTTTTGAAAATGACAATGAATAGGTTTTGCAATTAAACCCTTTTTAGAGCAAGAAATCAAATAAGAGCCAAAAGAACCAATTTCAAAAACATTAGATGCACACTTATACGAATGTTGCCCTTTTAAGTGATATGATAAACATGAAGTATGAGAGGGCTTTTTGAATGAATTTGTATGAGTGTGATAAAGTATATAATGCCTCTTACTAGTTGAGTATGCATGATTTAATTTTCCCTTTCTAAATGATTTTTTATGATCTAAAGGGGGTTTAGTAAGCATGGCACTCCTCATATGACATCTAGTAAGGTTATTGCCCAATCTATTTACTATAGTCTTTAGTTCATCATTTTCAATTTTACGTTCTTGAGATGATTCCGTGTTAATACATGACTTATGATAGGAACATGGCGGCATCTCATCACTAGTTGATGAACTAGAAGGCATAGCACAAAAATCACTAGATAAGCTAGGCATATCAAAAGTAGAACCACTAGTACTATCACCATGGCATAAAGATGTATCACTAGATGAATCATGGTATGAGTTACTAGTATCATCCTTACAAGCATGTGAATCTATAAATGAATCATTTGACAACTTATCACATGAAGTACTAGTGTTCACAAAGCTAGCATTTGAATTTAACCATGAATTAACCAATGAATTATTGCTAGCATGTGAACTAGAAGTGTGTGACTCTAGAAATGGATCAATAGGGGAGTCACCAGAAACTCTAACATCTAATACACATGTTGAGCTAATAGAATTCTTGGCAAGCAAGGAGTCATAAGAATTTTTCAATTCTTGATGCTTCACTTTCAAAGATGAGTAATCATTCCTTAAAGTGCTAAGATTTTTAGTCATATTGCCAAGCAAGCCTTTTAACTCTATAATTATATCCACGAGCTCATTATTAGAGAGGTTAGAATTTGATACCGTTGAGTCGGATGCCGAATGGCATATAGAATTGTCTTGAGATGAAGATTCCGACTTTGATCCTTTCTTTCTACCTTTTCTTGAGCTCTTCTTGCTTGGTTTCGCCTTAGTCTTGCTAGGGCAAACCTCATCATTTACGTCCTTGAGCTCGCTCGAAGATTCTTGATCCTCCGCACTTAAATCATTGTCCTCAATATGCTCGGAGGTGGAACACATGTCCTTTTCTTTGGACATTGCCTCATTTGACATAAGCATGTCAATGAGCTCGCTCGGTGTAGTGTTGGAAAGATCATCATTTTCAAGATCGGTGATGAAGTCTCCATAGCAACCCTCCGGCAACACTTGGAGCAATTTTCTGCAAATCTCTAGATCGGAAATATTAGCACCAAGGGCTTTGAGCTCATTTGTGATGTTGATCAAGCGATCATATATGGTGGAGAGTGTGTCATGCTCCAACATCACAAATGCCTCATAGTCCCGCAATAATATACGCATCTTAGCATGCTCATAGCTAGATGTGCCAATAAATAATGACTCAAGAGTTAACCAAACTTCGTGAGCGGTCGAACAATCACTCACTAGTTCTAGCACATCATGGCTAAGAGAATCAAGAAGCACACTTTTAGCATTTGTATATAAAAGAAGAGTATGGTTATCCGAAGATAATGAGCTATCCATACCCTTTTGCACTAATCTCCATAATTTCAAATTTAATGCCTCAAGATGAGTACTCATCATGATTTTCCAACGTGTATAATTTGAGCCATCAAATTTAGGAGCAATCAATCCAAATTTCTCTAGCGAATTCATCCTTTCTCTCTAGCGGTTAAGCCGATAAATGAGAGACCTTGCTCTGATACCAATTGTAGGATCAAGGATGCCGACTAGAGGGGGGGTGATTAGGAGGCTTTTAAAATTTCTTTTCAATTAAGCAATTTTAAAGAATAATTGAGAGACCTAAATTATACAATGAGGTTTAAAACAATTCAATCAACTAGTTGCATTCAACCATATGAGATATTTAACAATACATGTAACAATAGTGATATAAGCAATTGTGTCAAGATGAATATAAAGCAAATAAGAATTATGCAATTGACACAATATTTTTACCGAGGTCTCGGAGACTCGCCCGGTCTCCCCTACTCCTCGTTGAAGCGCTCTCTCGGAGCCTCGCTTCTATATCCACGAAGGATATCTCACTAGGGTTGCTCTTCTCCACACCGGATAGGTGAGCACCACACCTTTCACAATCTTTTGCCGGCCTCTCCGACAAACTTCAATTGGAGAGATCTCGGCTCTCCTCCGGCACCGTCTAGGCGAAGGCGATCGCCAGGAGTAACAAGCCGGATGCACTTTCACTTGATCAACCACGTGCTAGAAGCTCAATGATGCAAATGAGATGCTCAACACTCTAGCACTAGCAATCTAATGGAGATGAAGTGCACTAAACACTCACACAATCTCCCTCAAGCTCTCTCTCAAATCTATTCAAGATTTGGGCTCAATTCTAGCCTCTAAATGCTATAACTCATATGCAACTCAATTGGCTAGGTTTTCAGCTGAAGAATGAAGTCTTTGAGCTACCACAAATGATGCCATACATGAAGTATTTATAGTCTCAAAGAAAAACTAGCCGTTTGCAAGAAACCGGGCCAAAAGTTGTACAGGCCGGACATTGTCCGGCCACTTCAGACACTGTCCGGCCAGTACAAAAATTTCAGCCATTGCAAATGTGTCAGTGACCGTTGGGCGAAATTTGTGAAGGCCGGACGGATACCATTTGTCCGGACAAAACGTCCGGACAGATGGATATGTCTCTGTTAACACTCGGCTCAAAAAACTTGTACAGGCCGGACAATGTCCGGCCATTTCGGACAAAGTCCGCCCATAACGGACAAATGCCCCGGACGGATGCATTTGTCTCTGTTTCAATTTTCGGCTCAAAAAAATTTGTACAGGCCGGACAATGTCCGGCCATTTCGGACACTGTCCGGCCACTTCGGACAGATAGCCCCGGACGGATGCATTTGTCCGGCCACTGCACACTGACAGTAAAACATTCATAACTTTTGATCCAGAGATCCGATTGAGGTAATTTTTGGCTTGTTGGAAAGATAACTCAGAGCTCTACAATTTTGTCAACAGGAACAAGACCTAGAAAGGTCTAGAAACTTCTAGAAAATTCAGAAACTTTCCTGCTGTCAAAATCTCCAATCCAAAAATCATCTCAAATGCAATTTTAGAGTATTTGCACATACGGATTTGCCGTTTTCTTGCGGATGTGATTTGTGTCACTTAGCAACGACCACGACCACACAGGTCTTGACATCCGATCGAATACAGGTGGTCGATAGGGTTTGGTCGAGCGTACGCAAGCGAGTCGAAGACTGGTACGACCAGTCCGAACTCCTACGACCACGCCCAAACCCTAAACATAAAGCCGCCAAATAAGCGACACGACCACGACCACGACCACGTATCAACACTGATACGATCAGAATATGCAAATACGACCACGACCAGCTCTAGATAAATAAACCAATTTAAACAGCTGGCGATCACGACTAAGTGCAGTTTTCAAAACATTTAATCTAATGCATATGAACTACACTTAGACTTACTAGCAATGCAAGACACTAGTGCAAGATGATATGAATGCACCTGAGCTTCCGCACTAGATAGATTCAAGCTACTAGTTTCCGACCCCTCTTAATAGTACGGTCAAACTAGTAAAAAGAAACCTATCAACCCGGTCTGTCTCCAAACACCGAGACCGGTAAAATCCTAAGAAAACAATCCTTAATCTTGGATTTTACCTTAGGTGAAGTTCGACCTCGTGAAGTTCAACCGCTAGACGCTTGTCCCCGCAAGGCTTGACCTCGCTAAGCTTGACCTCGCGAAGCTCGACCGTTTGACACTTGTCCTCGCAAAGCTCGACCTTGCTAAGCTAGACCTCGCTCGAGATGTCTCATATCGACTTCATCCTCTTCACACCCTTGCTCGCTTTTATCCTGTAATCAAACTGAGACTACAATACGTACACTCAATGCACAACATTAGTCTCATATATAAGTCGTCATTAATCACCTCCAGAGAAGCTACTCCACACAGGAGTTAGCTCAACGGTTTCTCTTTCAAATGACATGACACAGTATATTCAACGAGTAGCAAATGAGTATAAGATAAAATACAATCATATAGATCGTAGATGATAAACACATACGCACACGATCTATACTACTCATATCATGATATCAATCAACCTAGATGACCAAAGTGATGAGCTCCCCCTCAACATGTGCAACGATATAAAATCCACAACTGGAGTCATCAGTCTCAGATTTAACGTATTACGTTTTGATCAATCAATCAGCACAAGCTTGATGTAACCACCGAGCTCATCCTCTACATATGCATCAATATCAAACCCGCAATCGAGAAAAACATCTAATTCAGGGTTTACCGATAATCAATTCAATTTACTTGTGCTAAATCAGGATTTATCTAAATTGTTATTTAATCATCAAATTTGATATCTTCATGTTAACTTTAATCATCATGGATTTATCCAAAATGTCATTAATCATCAAAACCTAGATACTAAGATCTACCTAGATCCAACACCCGGGATCCGCCCGGGGGGCACGGTCCCGGGGGCCAAATGGCGGCGCCCGGGACATGCCCCGGAGGCACGGTCCCGGGCGCCTAAAAGGCGGCGCCCGGGGCAGGCACCGGAGGCCACTGTCCCCGGGCAATCATGAACTTACCTGGACTTGACCGCGTGGAGATTTCCCCCAACAATATTATTTGTTCTATACTTTTTTTCATAGGACGGTGGAATTCGGGTATGTTGGATCGAGGATGCCGAATAGGGGGGGTGAATAGGAGGCTTTAAAACTTTTCGACTAAAAACAATTTTTGTAAGGAAAAGACAAAGAAAAAATAAACTAAAACAATTTAATAATATTTACACTAAGAAAGAGTAAGAAAATCAAACAAGGTGATTTATCTCGAGGTCTTGGAAACTCTCCGGTCTCCCCTACTCCTCGTTGAAGCACTGAAATGAATGAGTCTTGCTTCAATATCCACGAAGGATATTTTTCACTAAAGTTGGTCCTTCTCCACTCCAGATAGGCGAGCACCGAAGCCTTTCACAAAATATGCCGAGCCTCTCCGACAATCTCCGTTAATGGAGAGGTCAACGGCTACACCTCCAAACCGTTTAGATGAGGGCATTCACCAAGAGTAACAAGTTGCAAGATCTTCTCTTGACCCCAACAAATACCAAGAAACTTCTAAGGATGCAAATGAATGCTCTCAGAAGACCTCTCTCAATCAAAATGAATGATACTTGATCAAAAGATCAAGATTTTGGCACTTGGGCTCAAGTGTATATCAAAAAATATATCTCTTGGTTCTTTAGAAAAACTGCTCAAAAAATGTTTATAAATACTGATTAAAATCTGCCCAAAAGTGTTTATAAAACTAATCAAAATTGTGAATAGAAGTTTCTCAAAAATCTGCTCAAATACTGCTCAAAAACTGTTTATAAAACTGCTCAAAAACGTGAATAGAAACTGCTCAAATATGGTTTTAAAACTGCTCAAAAACAGTAGAGAAAATCTGCTCAAAAGTGTTTTAAAAACTGCTCAAAAACAATAGCGAAAATATGTTCAAAAGTGTTCAAAACTTCTTCTAAAAACTGCTCAAAAGGAAGATAAATGATGCTTGAAGGTGTATATGAGAATATGACTTGAGATGGATGAGAATACTGCTCAAAACACCTATATTTATAGCCCAACCTCTCAGCTAGCCGTTGTGGTCGAAAAGGAAAGAAATCAGTACAACTAATAGCCAGCTATGACCTCTAACTGCTAGTAAATAGCCATTGGAAGGTCTGGTCGAATGAACAATGTTTCTGGTCATATGAACAGTATATGGTCAAATGAACAATGCTCGAGTGATCTCTGGTCGAATGAACAGTGTTTAAAAGACCAGTTTTAGTTCCTCTTCGAAATCTATATTTTATTCTCAGATTTCGACCAAGAATATGAATGAATGCGAATGCAACAAATGACCTAAAAGTTTCTCAGTTTTTGCTGAAACTAAAAGAGATTTTGCAACCCCTCTTACTAGTACAGTTAAAAACTTAAAAGAATTTCTATAAAATCTGGTCAAACTCCAAACTCCGAGACCGGTACAATAAACAAGCACTTACTTAGGTCTTTTCTGCTTCCTTCTTGGTGACCTTGCGCTTGCAATCTTGGCTCACGACCTCGGGCGACCTTAGCTCGCGACCTGCAGATCCGGGCGACACTGCGACCTTGCGGAAATGGCTCTTAGGTCTTTGCGGCTTTCGTCTTGCGACTCCCATGTGATGTTTCTTCTTTTCACCTAATCTTATTGATTATACTCAAAGCAAATAGATTAGTCCTAGACACTTGTTATCATTTATTATCAAAATCAAGATTAAGAGTCTAGAAGCAACAATCTCCCCCTTTTTGATGATTGATGATAATAAGTGTTTAAATGAATAAAATTTAATAATGACTCCCCATTAGTATATGCATAGGCATTAGATATGCAAGAACTCCCCCTGAATGCATGCATATATAAATACACATATGAGTCATTTGAGAATTCACAATGAATAAACAACGAGCACATAAACTATTAATAATGTCATACAAGAATCTCTCCCTAATCTTTCCCCCTTTGACATCAAGCACAAAAAGGCGGGAGGACAGCAAAGCATACATTTAACTTACATTTGATATATCAATAATATTCAATTCACTTCTAAGAAAGCAAAATCTAGTCTCATCTAAAGGTTTGGTGAAGATGTCTGCTAGCTGCAAGTCAGTTCTTACATAATTCACATTTATGTTCCCTTTTGCCACATGATCTCTTATAAAATGGTGCCTAACATCAATATGCTTTGTTCTAGAATTTTGAACTGGATTGTTTGCAATCTTTATGGCACTTTCATTATCACACAAGAGTGGAACTTTGTCAAAGGAAATTCCATAATCCAAAAGGGTTTGCTTCATCCATAAAATTTGAGCACAACAACTACCCGCTGAAACATATTATGCTTCGGCGGTGGAGAAAGCTACGAAATTTTGTTTCTTAGATGACCAAAAGACTAGTGATCTCCCCAAAAGTTGACAACTACCAGATGTGCTTTTTCTTTCAATTTTGTACCCCGCATAATCCAAATCTGAGTAACCAATTAATTCAAAATTTACATCTTTAGGGTACCAAAGTCCTATATTTGGATAGCACTTCAAGTACCTAAGGATTCTTTTAAGAGCAATCAAATGACATTCCTTAGGAGACGATTGAAATCTAGCACATAAGAAAACACTAAACATGATGTCGGGCCTAGATGCGGTAAGATAAAGTAAGCTACCAATCATAGATCAATAAAGTTTAGAATCAACCGCTTTTCCGTCGCTGTTCATATTGAGATGTCCATTAGTGGCCATGTGAGTTTTGATGGCTTTAGCATCTTTTATCCCAAAGCGCTTGAGCAAGTCCTTCACATACTTGGTTTGACTCATGAGCGTTCCGTTCTTGAGTTGCTTGATTTGAAGTCCAAGGAAGAAGTTTAGCTCTCCAATCATTGACATCTCAAATTCCCTATACATCATTTCTCCAAACTCATGACAAAAAGATTCATTAGTAGACTCAAATATGATATCATCAACATATATTTGACACACAAAAAGATCTTTCTCAACTATTGATCCGAGAGGATCTTCAGGTCGAGTCGCATATGGCTTCGCGACCTTAACTGTGTTCGGAAAGGTCTTGCGACCATGGATTAGTTCGCGACCATGAAATGGAATTCGTTCCCTGTTCGGAATTGTAATCCGATCCGAATATATATAACTAAGCTTATCCGTTTAGGATTAGTTAGTTAGTTAGTTACATGAGTCTAATACGTTTAGGCTATTGAGTCTGATACGTATTCATACGATTGGACTATAAATACCTTATAATAGGTCTAGTTTAGATCATCGAAAAGTCATAGAACTTATTTGAGTTTTAGACACTTATAATTCCTTCGACGTAGGCAAGTGTGTGTAACGTTCGACGTGTAAAGCCCTCTTTGAAATAAAGAGTTGTGCAATTACTTTGGGTTTCGGTATTTCTGAGAAAGATCCCGTTATTCCGCATATTAGAATCTGGGCGAGCCTAGTGCGAAAACCAAGGCTAGGTCTCAAACGGATCAAGTTGGTATCAGAGCAACTTTCCTATCATGTGGATGGTGAAGACTCGCCAAGGTTACAAAACATCCGGCGAAACTCCAGGCGATCAATTGACGGTTCCTACAGCCGCATCTCCGACAATGTCTGATGATACCTCCGTTCAAGCTAACCTAGCCGAACAAGTGGCTAAGCTCTCGACCGACATGGAAACCGTGCTTGCTTGGATTAAGCAGCAGGCCATGATTGTACCTCCTGAAGTAGGGAAGGTTACGGGTGTGAAGACTTGTGAAGACTTGCGCAGGACAGACGAAGATGAAGACGAAGGCGATCATAAGGCCGACGACCTCACCAACACCTCCTTAGCTGTCGGATCTTTTAAGGTCGACGCTAAGATTGATATACCCATATATCATGGCTCGATCAGCTTGAAACCTACTTTGACCTGAAAGGGTTTAGTAGCACTCAAAAGGTGAAGTTCGCACCTTTGAAGATGAAGGACCACGCCAAGACTTGGTGGAAGGCCCTTGTCACCAGTGGTGAAGCTGACGACCTTGCGTGGGGTCAATTCAAACGAATTCTGCGACAAGAATTCTATCCGATGGGTTACCTCAAGGAAAGATGGGAGCATTGGCACAGATTGTACCAACGGCACGACCAGAACGTCCAAGACTATACGATGGAGTTTCGGCGACAAGCAATGGTCATCGGCATCTCACTGTCTGATCCTCAGGTATTTCGAAAATACACAACTGGACTTCAGAAATCGATTAGTACTGAGCTAAGTCTATTCGGCATCCAAGACATCGCGACTGTAAGCACAATTGCTATGGCGATCGAGAAGAAGAAAAAATCCCGCAGCGACAAAAGCACGAAGGAAAGTGTGACCTCGATAAAGAAAAAGCCGAGTCCGAAGAAGAACGCTTCAAAATTGGGCATGGGTGCCTTTGTGAACATTGTCAAGTCACGGGACATACCAAAGACAAATGCTACAAGCTTCATCCTGAACTTCGACCAAAGAAAAACAGACCAGGGAAAAGAACAGCCACGGTTACTGCAATTTCACCCGACGAATAAGTTGTCTGAGTGAATTCGGTTGATGAGGCGGATACGACCTTGTCTCTGATGGCAATGCCGAAGGAGAAGGGTTCGGATCCACCAAACGATCATCACTCAATGGAGGACTTGTTCACCATCAACATCCAGGTGAAGCACGAAGTGGTTGCCGCGATATTCGATGTAACATCCCAAATTTTGCCATCTCTTTAGCTTGCCAGTCAGCGTATCTTCATTGGATTCTCGGATGTCTCAACCCCATTTTTGATCCTTATCTCAGAATTATGATCTTAGGTATGCCACTACCTTAATTTAAAAAGTTGGCAGCTAAACTCCGCCTCTCAGACCATTTTCGCTTTTTAGTCCAAAAGTATCGCAGATCAGTTCTTTTCAGATTTGTCAGAAGCCCAAAAAGACTAAAAGTCTCAGATCATCTCCAAACTTTGATCTGATTTAGTGAATATCTCCCATTCACTATTCTGAACATTTTTCCCTTCTGGAAGAATTCCAAAAGCTCAACCGAAACCCTAGTTTCAGCCTCGCCAAAGTTTCAAACCCTAATTACCCTATTTTCGATTTTTGTCAAAACCACCAGATCTTATCGGATTTTACCATTTTTCTTGCTAGATGAGTCCAAGTAATTTAGTAACACTCATCTGAAAAACCAGATCTTAGATCAGCCCTTCAGATCTCCAGATTTGCAAATAGGCCCAAATTCCCAGAAGAATTCCTTGCAGATTAGTCCAAAACCCTCTCGAATCAGTCCAAACCTTGCAACCAGGCCATTTTCGACCACGACCAGAGCTCCAGCATCGTTCGACCAGAACCCCGCCACCTCGCCTCGCCGCAGGAACTCGCCGCCGACGAAGTTTCCCGCGCAGCCACCACTGCAGCCACGTAGCCACCACCTGTGCGTAACCGTGCCGCCACCGTGGAGCACCTCACCCGCGCTGTGCCGTGACTTTCCCCGTGCGCGCGCGTGCTCCAGCAGCAGCAAAGCAACGCCACGTTGCAGCCATGCCGAAGCCAGTGATCTCGTCGCCCTGCTCCAGCCGAATTTGCCGTGATTCCCCTCGCCTGGCACAGTCGTTGCTGCGTCCCAACATCGTCTCGGTCCCGCCTCCGGTGTCAGTCACGCGCATCTGGTTTGATATACTTCAACTCCTGAGAGCCCAGCCCTTTGCCTATATAAGCTCCCCCTCAACCGTAGCATTACTTCGCACCCCTCCCTCAGCTGCATTGCTTTAGCTTCTAGCACCAGAGAGCAGCAAATTCCCCAGCGCCGCCGTGAAGACCTTCTTCTCCGGCAAGCTGCTTTTGAGGCCACTGTCGCAGCTTCGCCCGCAGCTTCTCTCTCCAAACCAAGGCCACCGGTGAGTTACTCTCATCCCCCTCTCCGTATCATAGCATCCAATTGGCCCCCGGCGAACCTCAACGCCGGCGATCACCGGAAAAGCCCAAATCCCTTGTTTCCTCAATGCTGCCCGATTCAATCCAAATCAGCCCTCGTGCCAGAGGAAGAAATTGTTCAGCACACTCCCTTTAGCAAGCCTACGAATTTGGATTTTGAAATTGAGCCAAGATTTCAGTTTTTCCCAATTTGCGTGCCACCAGTGAACTGGCCCTCGTCGCCAGGCCACTCCGGTCATCCTCCAGCCGAATTAACCCCACCAGTAGTCTTCACACTTCACCCCTCTCACTCCCTGAGGAAGCAATCGAGTTCAAACTCTCTGAATCGAAAACGCCCAATTTAGGATTCGTCTTCTCGAGCGCCGGTCGCCGGAATCCTTCCCCGGCCGATCTAGCTCTGATCACTTTGTCCCTTAGATAGACTCCAGTACCCTGAGCAATATTGTCTACTAGCTCGACTTCTGAATCGACCTGAATCAAGAGATATTCCAATGCCAACATCACTGTCCAGTAGTTCAGGCCACCGTGTTTACTCACCAGATTTGGCCACCCTCCGGCCACTTTCTGCCCTTGAGCCTATTGAGTACTTTGTTCCTGTTATCAAGGCCTAACTCCTAGACAAAGTGGTTCATCAATTGGAGCCCTGAGTCAAAAGTTATGCCATGCCCTAGTTTCTGGCCATGTCCAGCACTATGTCAGTGCATGTCCACCAGTGGCATTGAATGATTTAGACCTGTTACACTTGAGCAATTGAAATGCCACCTTGTCCATTAGATTCCTGGAGTTGTTCTCTACAACTTTCTCTTCTGTCACTTCTCCAGAAAACCTACCTAAGACCAATTTAAGGCTATGTCTAGCCGTGGACTGAATGTCAGCCTTTCAACATTCAACTCCTTTTGAGCCCATCTCTTCAATCAGCACCCAAGTGACTTTGTCCAAACCTTTCCCCTGCATGCATGATATATTTTAGTATCATTTCCCATAAAGACTATCTTCTGTATGCTTATGTAGCGTATGTGTGTATTATTTGTATCCGCCGTGGAACCAGAGGTTGGAGGAGCGGAAGAAATCTTCGAAGAATTATCCAAGTAACTAGACCCAGCATTGCAAGGCAAGTCTCAATTCCTTGATCATGTCTCGCCTATTATTTTGAAATGAAGTATGTTAACTGTTTTCAAGTATATGCATGCCTTATATTCAAATAAGAACTATATTCAAATAAAGTGATTAGATATGACCTAAATGATTGTAAAGCCCCTTTTGACATTGAATATCCTTGCACCCTTGTCACCCTAGAATATCATGCTTAGGCTATGCTATGCTCAAGATTATATGTTAAATGTTGAATGGTCACATATGAGAAAAGCATGTTCAAAACCCTTGTTTGTGAAACAAAATGTGTTTGGAATCGATAGTGAGGATGGTTTGATTGGATGGTGCTGTGTGTGCACTGGGAATGTGAAAGACTCCTCACTAAAGATTCATAAGGACTAGAACCTTGTGTTGTGCTTCTATGCGGCATGAAAAACGCACCAACCACTTGCCCGGTTATGGGACGGGCGCAACTTAGTAGCTTTCTTTAGTATTAGCTTTTCCCTGCAATGGTTGTCAATCCGGTTTCTTGCGAGAACTGGTGGGCCATGAGTGATGTGAGTTCAGAAAAATCATGAGAGGAAAAGGTGGAAAGAAGGAAGACGCCCTATGCCAGATTAAGTCGTGCGCGGCTGTAATCAAGAGAGGCTATGTGTCTTGCGAGACAATAGACCCAGGCTAGGAAGTAAGGCAATGGGGAGGACCCACAACGGTACTTGAGACTTAACTATCTATTTATCGGGCAGGGAATTGTTAATGCTAGGACTGTAAACTGTTGTGTCACTTCAGCCTTGTCACATGCGTAAAAGTCGCGTGGAGCTGGCCTGACTTGAAAGCTGAGTGATCGGTGGGTTAAGGTGGTACACTTTTGCAAAGTTATAAAAAGTATCAGATACTCTGAGCTCCCAGGTTATGGAGTCTGCGCGCTGTGGATTCTATCCACGTCGATGCAGCACAAGTAGCTTTTGGAAAGTTTTTCGCAAAATCTAAATAAAGTGGTGACTCATGAAAGACCGCCACACATAACATTTTCTGAAAATCTAGCTTAGGATTTTAAAAGCCTCGCTTTTGAAAACAAAAACCTTTTCTTCAAAACTGAGTGTGAAAATCTATTCTATTCCTATATATATATATATATATAAAACCATGACCCTTTCCTTGAAAACCCCTCATCTATATATCTGCATTCTCATAACGAGACTTGCTGAGCATCGTGTAAAAACATGCTCACCCTTGCCTTTTAACACAAACTCAGAAGAAAGGATTCAAGGACCCTGATTCCTTTAGCCCTGAGCACCAAGAAGAGGAAGGAACCTGTCCAGACGATTTGAGCTTCTAGGAGGGTCATGCGCCAAGTTGAGTCCGATGTGGTGAAGGCCCGAGCCAAACCTTTGCAGAAGGAAATGAAGACCTTCGTTGTTGCTTTTGTGTTATATTTCTGTGTTCGGTACTCGATACTGTTTCTTTTTGATTCTTGATTTGAAAAACTCTCTACTTTTGTATCAACTTTAATTAATGCCATTCTTGGCTTTATGATAATGTAATAGTGGTCCTCGTGACCTTGTACTTGTTTTATCTATTTGTTTTATTGTTGAAAGTAAATCCTGTTGTTGTGAGCTTGTGATGTACCTTTCTGAGCGCAATCCACTTGGGCGGTTGCCACCGGATTCTTCAAATGAGGGTCCCACATTCGATTCCAGAAGTCAGAAGAATCTGGTCTCCGCTGGACTGGTTCGGCGACTTGGTTTGAAGACAACCACACACCCGCGACCATATCCGCTGGATTGGTTTACATCCGACGTGAACCAATAGATTACGAGTCAGTGTGTGTTGAAGTTTGTAATCTCTGTGTGATATATCGATGAGGTACAATGCGATGTTGTCCCTATTGATATTTGTCAGGTGATCTTTGGGAGTCCGTATCTGTATGATCGAGACGCTCACTTCCATCGGCGTGCGCAAAAGTCCGACCTCACCAAAGACGGAGTTAAGTTCGTGATTAATAGAGACATCCACGTCAATACTTTGAACTTGATTACCGCAAATCAAGCCAAACGAATTGGTAATGCATGTCACAAGTATGTACTTGTCATGATTCGACCCATTGGTCAAGGTGAGGGTACTCGACCAGCATTGTCGTTGGTGTGCCGAGAGGATTTCGGTCGTTTGTCGGGACTGCTGGAGAAATACAGTGATATGTTCGAGACTACCCAGGGTCGTCCGCCGAAACATCCAGTCGAGCACGAAATTTAGCTTGTGTCCGATGTGACACTGCCCAATCTGAGTATGTATCGCAACTCAGTATTGGAGAATGAAGAGATCAAGAGACAACTTGGTGAGTTGCTGAACGATGGTGTCATTCAACCGAGTAGTTCACCTTGTGGATCTCTTGTGGTGTTAGTGCCAAAGAAAGATGGGACTTGGCGTATGTGCATCGACTACCGAGCACTAAACAAGATCACCATCAAGAACCGGTACCCCCTTCCTCGTATTGGTGACCTGCTAGACCAATTGAAGCATGCTGTTTGTCGACGATTCGGACTCGGGGTCTTTAGCCAAACTTATGCAAAATTTGTAGGTTGTGAGACCTTTCAGGGTGTCCCTTCGAGAAGGTATGATGAATTAAAGAGAACTAGAGCATATAGAGGTTTATACAGGTTTGGGCCCTCGACGGTGGGAGTAATAGCCCTACGTCCTGTTGGGATTTCACTATGTATGGTAAAAAGAGTTACAGAACTATGGAAAAGATCTTCACAGACGAAGATTTTTCCTAGGTGTAAGACAATGCCTGGAAGGCTTGCTAAAGCTATCTAACTTAGACTACTGTCTTTGTGTTGCTTTTGTTTGATCTGGTTCGATCAATCGATCTCTTGATGCCATGCCCCTGTTCGATGTATTGGATTACCCCTTTATACTGGTTGAAAGGGTGCCAAGTCACAACGGCATCGAACAGTTGCTTGGATGTAGTTTCGGCAACCGCTCCTAACTCCCACGCAGGTTTAACACATGTTATTCGTGGATAACCGCACGTATTAACCTCCTGACAGTTGTCCTCCCACGTGGAAGAATCTTCAGGGTACTCGGGATATCCCTGTTATAAGGGCAGATTAATCCCGCGTCCCCTGGTCGAAAGTGCTCTGACCGCGCGATGTTGGTTGACCACACAGCATCTGCAGTCTTCTGTCTGCGTATAGCACACGAACTCCTGACCGCACACTAGCTACGGTCTGATTGCGTAAAGCCTGTGACCTCGTGCCTGTGCTTCTCAGAATGACTTGAGTTCGCACCATCAGGCACTTGTCTGGTTCGAATCTATCCTAAACCAGCCGTGCATTTATTTGAACTGACTCGGGTATCAATCCTCGTCAGCTAGCCCCCAAATTTGAAGAGAACGAAGGGACGTGTTTACTTCAAATTTCAAGACTTACATCGGACATTTAACCCGATGCTTCAAATCTTCCACTTAGTGGCGCACTAAGTGTGGCGGTTGGTTCCCCGAGACGAGCTCTGGGTAATACGTGACGGGTAATGATGGCGCCGTGGACACGGTTTTTTTTAACCCGAGGTAAAATTGTAAATATTTTAAAAACTCGAGGCGTTCGAAAACTGCACCGTCACCCTGGCGGCTATAAATACCGAAGCCTTAGGATTTCAAAGCTTCACAATTCCTCTTCCCGGCTAAGCCTCTTTCAAAGCCATCTTCACTTTTCTTCTCATACACTTCTCGATGGCAGACCACAACATCATCGAGGTTGAGAGTGATGAAGAAGAAGTTTTTGAGCAAGATTTACAGATGCCCGAAGATCTATCTTCTTCAAGGAAGAAACCCAAGGTTGACGAAGGATCCTCCAGCAGAACAAAGGTGAAAGACGCATCATCGTTCTTTCTTCCTTCAGTTCCTCTAGTTCTTCCTATCCATGCACTTCGGCAGGTCGAACTTTCATCTCCACCTTTGGAGGGACGTTCTTCTCAGCTTTCTCCATTTCATCCCAATACTCCCCGTTTTTGTTCGGGTGATCAATCTTCTGATTGGAAGGCTGTTACTCCTCGACCAGATGATCCTCAACTTGGGTTAGGGAAGCAATCTTATGGTGGGAAGGCGGCACTTCCACCATATGATGATCCTCGAACTTTATCCGGTGATCTACTTTCTGGGATGCCTATATCAACCTGTCACTTGCGAAGACAGGTGATTATCTCTATCTCCTTTTGCTCATTGTCACAATTAGTGCAACTAACATTTGCAAATGTAGGAGATCGGAGTCCCCAGCGATCAGCCTACTGAGATCCTGCCTCTCCCCCTCGGACAGACTCTCCAAGGGGAAAAAGAGGCTCTGGAGAAGAAGAGCGAAGAGATGTCTTCGGCGATTCTGCATCTGGCAGAATGTTTTGAAAGATCCCGTGAAGAGGAGTGCCAATTCTGTCGGGAGAAGGATCACTCTCAGCAACAGCGAGAACTCTCTGATTTGATTAGGAATAATAGCGCATCTCTTGTTAGGGATGATGTAGATAGGCTTAGAGTAGTTGCTAGTTCCCTGGGGGTCGCCAACGTAGATCCTATGGACGACAACATGTCCCTAGGGGAACTTTGCAAACTGCTCTCGGATCAGGTTGACGCTCTGGTCACCGGTATCCCTTTTGTTTGTAAAGAATGTCAGAAATAAGATTTATTTCTTTTCATATTATATGAATATTCATTACAAATTCTGTGTGAAAATATAGCCACAAGCAATGTCTTTACGACCACTCATACATAGATAAACTCCAATTCTGCGACCAGAATCGTATTTAAGTGTTATTCCGCAACTAGTACTGATACTACGATCAGATTTAAAACCGCGGTTAGAACCGAAGTTCGATTGGAAGATTACTGCGGTCAGAACCGAAACTCGATCAGACTATCACTTCGATTAGAATTGAAGCTCAGTCAAAAACATAGTTCTGATAGCACAGTAACCTGATTAAAAAACATCCGTACGTCCCACAATTGGGGCATAGGATATTTTCATGATCGATTCGTGAAGGTTCACAAGATCATGAAGGAAAAAAGTCCTCCGAAAACCTTTGTAGAACTCTTCATGTTTTTGTACCCTCAAATCTGAAACAAAGAAGTCCTTTTGTTTCGGATCCGATACAGGGAACGCCTAACGGGTTCGCTAGAGAGAATATCCATTATGGGAAATGAATAGAATATTCAATGGAACGTTACCCTCAGCGGAGTGTCTCCTCGGGCCTATAAAAGGAGCAGGTAGCTTCTTGAGGAAGCCACACAGGCAGAAACCTGCCTTAGAACTTCCGCCGCACAAAACCCTCATTGTTCACCGCCTCCATCTTCTCCAAAGTCGCCACCTTTCCTCACGATCTTTCACAAGAAATGGCGTCTTGGAGCCGATCAGTTCATCACACCGAGGAGAGCCTTATGGCACTGGAGAAGGAAGAGATCCTTCCTCCACGGCTGCTAATCAACTGGCGGCCCGCAGAGAAGGACCAAGAAACCCCAATCGTCCAAGACGGCGAACTGGTGGTTTTCGACGAATACCTGCGATGTGGGTTCCGATTCCCCGAGAGTCGGTTCCTGAAGGGGATCTTGGAGCATTACGGGTTGGAGTTAGTGAATCTCCACCCGAATGCGGTCTTGATCTTGGCAGTCTTCCAGCACTTATGCGAAGCCTTCGTCGCAGTGTATCCCAGCGTGGATCTCTTCCGACGTTTCTACAACTCGGCGTGGTCGAAGAGCGCCAACGCCGCCGGATGTATCTACTTCCGGATAAGGGAGAAGAAAGAGTATCCCTTCCCACCCCTGCGAGACTCTGTGCACGGGTGGTACCAGAAATGGTTTTACTGCACCCCTCCATCTGAGAGTGGGTTGCGGTTTGTGAACTCACGGCCAGAGAAACCTAGTGAGTTAGATTCTCTCCCCGCTCTGAATGCAGAGTACCTGAAGCAGGCCGAGGTGATTCTTCACTTAGTCCAACAGGGACTAACGGCTCGCGATATCATTCGCGACTTCGTCAAGAATCGGGTGAGCCCCCTGCGCGAAAGGGTTCATCCGGCTTGGGAGATACAGTCTATGGCAGACAGCACCTTGGACCACAACGATGGTATGTGACTTCGCCAACGAAGCCTTATGTTTTTCTATTATATCTTGCTAACCGGTCTGTTGGTGACACAGTTTTGCCTTCGTCCAAAATCGAGAAACGGACGAACTACCTCCTCAAGGCGTATAGTGCCCAAGCGGAGGGACCCAAGGGATCGCCTCGCCCTCAAAGCTTAATCCATGCCGGCGACGACCTCAAACAGGAACGTCGAAAGGTATGTTACCTTTCGTCAAGTTCTATTCGTAAGTCATATGTACATCTTGTACTAATAAGGACACCGGAATGGCATAGCTCTTGGGTAGATTCGCCGAGGCAACGTTCCCGAATGAAAACGTCGGCTTCCTGGGAAAGCCGACGATGAAGAGAACGAAGAAAGTCTCTTCAAGGTCTGGAGAGAAGGGACCCGCCCCCAAGAAATCCAAGAAAATCCTCGGGGAAGGCTCTTCGCGCAAAACTCCTCTTACCGTGAAGAAAACTGCGGTAAGATATCACATGCCTCCCGTTACCCCAGGTACAAACTGGAATCACTTCTTCATCGTACAGGGTGAAAGGAGCGAGGAGGAGGAGGATGACATTCCCCTAGTCCGCCAGAAGAGGAAGGTAGCGACTTCTCAATCCGGCGAGACACTGTCTTGCCCTGCCGAGACAGAGGTAGCTGCACTGAACCCTGCGGCCACTTGGAATCCTATGGTCGCAGGCGAGATCACTGCTCCTGAAGCCCTGGAGGCTTCAGGGTCAGTAACTTCTCCCTCTTTGGTCGAAGGGACGATCACGGTAAAATTCCTCGCATCTTGAATTTTACATTTTCTTCTGTTATGCTTGTTCATCGGGCCACGCTTGTACAGGGAGAAGAAATTCCTCCTATGACTCCTGTGAGTCCCAAGGAGGCGAACACTCCACTCCTGGCGACAGGAGCGGAAATAATGGAGCAAGATTCTGCGACCAACCTCAGGGTCGAGGACGAAAAACCAGCTCCAGCGGTCCAGGAGACAACCAGACCTTCGGGCGCATCCCTGCCAATCGAGCACGTTACCCCGGTATGAATCCTTACCATTCAGATCTTCATCATTCCTTATGTATATGCTTACAGGGTGATATACATAGGGAGAAAAGGTCTTGTTTACAAAGAGAAAGACCAGGACGGACAACGACTGTCCTCTTTCTCTCGTGGAACCATCTTCGAAGTCCCAAAAGCAAATGAGATTTCAGTTAAGGTAAGAATTCCGTTCTGTTTGTTCTGGATCAGGTTGTGGCAACCATCAGTGAAAATGACAACCTCTTTTTCTTACTTAGGCGTAGAGACGCAGCACCGAACCCTCCAACAACCTCGGCGAGGGTTGAAGTTCCTGCTGGTGCTGAAGCCTCCGGTGAAGAAAGCTCTGTCCCTCCGGTCCAGGAAGTCATCCAGGCCGTTAGGGATGAGTTGGGTGCGGAGACCCAATTGCAGGCATTGAAAACTGCAACCGAGGTTCAGCAGGTGTATCCATCTGCTGCTCCCGTCGAGGATGAGGCGAGTCCATTGACTAGGCCTCCAGCCATCCCGAAGGACAAATCATTCCTGGAATATACAGAGGTATGTTGAACATCCCTCATGATATCTGAGTTTTGCATAGAATACAACTGACTTCCCTCTGTGTCACAGGAACTGTCCCGTATGACGGCCAGATCGATAGCTATGGTAGAAAGCATCGAGGCCATACAAGAGGAGAGAAATTGCTTGCAAGAGTAAGGAAAATGCTCTCTAGTTTGCTTGAATACAAACTTGTTATGAAAATTGTCTTTTTTATTGCAGGGAGGTTGCTTCCCTGAAGAAGAGCCTTGCCGATCGGGAAAATGAAGTGCTCAGGGCGGCCACCACGATTTCACATCAAGAGGCCGAGTTCAAAGAACTGCGATCGCAGCTCTCAGGTAGGCCAACTTCCGACCAGAACGACTTAACTTTGTCATTTAGACTGTTTATAACGATCTCCTTATTGCAGCGCAAGCAAGTCAAATAAACCAGCTTGGACAAGAGAAGGTATTCCTCCAGATGACCATTGACTCTATCCGGAGGACGAATAGAGACTTGAGCCTATCCATCTTTGAAAAGCTGAAGATGGTGGCCTGTCTTCTAAGGGCTGATGTGGTCGAGACCACAACAGACGACCTTAGCCCAAGCGACTGGTCTAAACTGGTCGTAGCCCAAGCGGAATCACTACTTGAGTATCTTCCTGAAGATACACGGCGACAATAAGAGGCGATCAGAACTAGAGTCCGATCAGCAGCTTCCGCCATTCTCTGTCGGTTTCGTCTCCACCTTGGCCCAGATCTGGATCTGAATCCACTGGTAGGAACGGTAGAGATCGAGAGTGAGGAACAACTTGAGGCCATCATGGGGGAAATTAAACCTCTTGTAGATAAACTCCTGACCGAGCTTGGGATTATGTAAACCTTGTACCTGTACAGATACGATTTATAGAATGCAAGGCATGCAATTTTTTGGTTTTACCTCGAGAGAAAACATATTTTTTGTTATTTCATATAACCATATTCCCCTAGCCCCCACCTGTGATTATATATACTGGAGACTTAGTATTATAAGTACAGGAAAAATATGAGTGTAACGACCAGGGATATGCGATCAGACCAGCAATTATACTCGATGCAACGCCTAATCCTTGTTGCAAACCGGCAGCCACTCGGATGGCCAAGGACATGCCAGCAAGCCCCGTGTGCTTTGAGAAACGGCTTATTGAGGAGTGTCTTGTCTGGAAGTGGTCATGAGATCGGCCAGCGAATCCGATTAGGGCATTGTGCCGATATAACCATCGGCGACCAGCCCCCAAGCCAAATTCGTAACACATGGGCATAAAAGGAAATATTCGTCGTATGAAACAAGAAGGCTTTTGTTTTATAAAACAATGCTAATTGAAAAGGAAAAAAGGGATTAGGTACTTACACGTAAAACTTGCGTAGTTGATCGATGTTCCAAGTATTGGACAAGATTCGACCATCCTCCATTGCTAACCTAGCTGATCCTGGTCGAGGCACTGAAACAACAGTATAAGGGCCTTCCCATTTCGGGGAGAATTTGTTGCGATTGGATTGGTCTTGAATTTTTTGTAAAACCAGATCGCCCACGTGGAGACTACGTGGTCGCACCCTTTTGTTATGGTACTTGCGCAAAGCTTGCAAGTATACCGCGGACTTGATCAAAGCGCGATCACGCTTTTCTTCCAGGAGGATGAGGTCTTGTGATCGCTGTTCGGCCTGATAAACTCGTTCGAATTGTTCTGTCTGAACAGATTCAATACTAACTTCCATAGGCAACACAGCCTCGGCCCCATAGACCAGATGGAAGGGCGTCTCACCGGTGGCTCGACTAGAAGTAGTTCGTAGTGCCCATAGAACGGTGTAGAGCTCATCCGCCCAAGCCCCCGAGCGAGTCTTAAGGCGATTGAAAACACGTTTCTTGATGCCTTGCAGTATCTGCCCATTGGCACATTCGACGGCACCATTGCTCTGTGGATGAGCCACAGAAGCAAAGCACACCTTGGTCCCAATCTGATTGCAGTAATCCAGAAAAAGACCACTGGCGAACTGATAACCGTTATCCGTAATGAGACGGTTCGGAACACCAAATCGAGCAACAATGTTCTTATGGAAGAACTTCTGCGCTGCTGCAGCGGTAATATTTCGTACCGGTTCAGCATCAATCCACTTTGTAAACGTGTCAATAGCTACGAACAGAAACTTGTATCCATTGACCGCTTGTGGCATAGGACCGACAATATCCATCCCCTAGACCGCAAAAGGCTAGGCAAGGGGAATGGTTTGTAACGCATAGGCAGGTTGATGAACCTGTCTCGCGTGAAACTGATACTGAGGACACATCTTGACCATATTCTTAGCATCATCGAGTGCTGAAGGCCAGTAGAATCCTTGTCGAAAAGTTTTTTCGACCAGTGTCCGATATGACGCGTGCGCACTGCATACACCGTCATGTATTTCTTTCAAGAGGAATTTACCTTCCTCCTGAGATACGCAGCGCATGAATACTCCTTGAGCACCCTTTCTATATAAAACTCCTTCTATGAGTTTGTATAGACACGCTTTTCGAATCAACCGATCACTTTCGGTTTCGTCCTCGGGCAAGGTCCCATGTTCAAGATAAACTCTCAATGGATGAGTCCAATCCTGTTCCTGATCGAGATTGGTAACGCAGACTGTTACCGGATCATCCTCGACCGAAGTCATAATCGAAGGATGTTCCAAGTGTTCGACGAACACTCCTGTCGGGGCGGATGTACGTGAGGACCCAATTTTGGATAATTGGTCTGCGAGAATGTTGTCCTTTCGCGGGATGTATTGGACTTCGAAATGACTGAAGTGTTTTTCCAATCTCCTCACTTCCCCCAGGTAATGAGCCATTGTCTCATTGGAGGTGCTGTACTCCTTGTTTACCTGGTTTACGACCAGCTGTGAGTCTCCCCTCACCACTAATCGATGGACTCTGAGGAATTTTGCTGCCCGGAGCTCTGCAAGAAGACCTTCATACTCTGCTGCATTATTGATCGCAACAAAGTGTAGTTAAAAGACAAACTTAAGCTGTTCGCCCTGAGGCGTAACTAAGACCACTCCAGCCCCCAAGTGTTGGAAACTACGGGAGCCGTCGAAGTACATTATCCAATGATCGGGGCACTCCAATTCCTCGGGTACCCGCACGGGTGGCTCAGGATTGGTCCATTCGACCACAAAGTCGGCCAAGACCTGAGACTTAACCGCAGTACGGGGCGTGAAATGGATATCGAAAGCACCGAGTTCGACAGCCCATTTTGTGATCCGACCAGATTTCTCCGAATTGCGGACAATATCCCCCAATGGAAAAGAGGAGGGTATTGTGATGTTATGTGCTTGAAAGTAATGTCGTAGCTTATGGGAAGCCATCAGTAGTGTGTAAAGTATCTTCTAGACCTCAGGGTATCGCTCCTTAGGGCCATGAAGTACCTCGCTTATATAATAGACTGGTCTATGTATTCCTTCTCTATCCTCGATCAGGACAGCGCTAACCACGTGCGGTGTGGCCGCCAAATAGAGAAGTAATGGTTCTCCTTTGTCGGGAGACACCAAGACTGGTGGACTAGATAAATATGCCTTTACCTCCTTAAACGCTTTTTTGGCCTCATCGGACCATGCGAAATTGTGATGTTTCCGCAGGGCTTTAAAGAAAGGTAGTCCCCTCTCGCCTAGTCGCGATATGAAATGACTTAAGGCCGCCATGCAACCTGCCAGGCGTTGAACATCTTTCATGGTTGAGGGAGACCTCATCTATTCGATAGCCCTGATTTTTTCAGGATTGACTTCAATGCCTCTAGAACAGACAAGAAAATCCAGAAGTTTTCCTAAAGAAACCCCGAAAGAACATTTCTCCGGGTTCAATTTTATTCCAAAGCGATTCAAATTACAGAAGGTTTCAGTGAGATCGTCCAAATGAGACAATCTCTTAGTTCTTTTTACAACCAAGTCGTCTACATATGCTTCGAGATTACGCCCTATCTGGGAAAGAAAGGTCTTTTGCATCAAGCGCTGGTACGTGGAACCTGTGTTCTTGAGACCGAACGACATTCTGACGTAGCAGTAAGTGCCGAACAGGGTGATGAAGGCAGTCTTCTCTTCATCTTCTTCTGCCATGCTAATTTGATGGTATCCTGAGTAGGCATCCAGGAAGCTCATCAGTTCGCAACCCGCGGTTGAGTCAACCAGCTGGTCGATGCGGGGAAGGGGGAAGTCGTCCTTCGCACAGGCACTGTTGAGGTTGGTGTAGTCGACGCACATGTGCCACTTACCATTTGACTTGTGAACCATGACCGAATTTGCAAGCCATTCCGGGTGATCGACCTCGCGAATAAACCCAGCCTTTAGGAGCTTGTCCAACTCCTCTCGGATGGCCTCCTGCTGGTCAACAGCAAAAGGCCTGAGCTTTTGTTTTATTGGTCGCTGTCTAGGTCGAATTGCTAACCTGTGCTCGATTAGTTCCCTTGGGACACCGGGCATGTCGGATGGTTTCCACGCAAACACATCTGTGTTAGCCCGGAGGAAAGTAATGAGCTCGAGTTCCTATTTGTCATCTAGGCCTGATCCGACCCGAATTGTCTTGGATAGATCATCTGGGTACAAAGGAACTAGTTTGAGTTTCTCATCTGGTCGAGGAGCAGTCTTGATCGCGTCAGCGGCGACTGTGGCGACCTGAGCGTCCCGGAGGGGAAGTTGGTCCACCATCTCCAAAGATAGCCGGTCACACGTGAGTGCCACGTTGCGACTACCTCGGATCGAGATGACTCCTTTGGGGCCAGGCAACTTGCCGCACTGATAAGCATAGTGCGTTGCCATCATGAACTTAGCAAGAGTTGGCCTGGTAAGACATCTCTTCGTCCCCGTCGGCATCTCTTAGCCCGCATGATTGTTCCTTAGTCGGTAAGGTCGACATCGGTCCAACCCCCTGGTAGAAGTCATCTAACTACTTCAACCAACTCCTGCAATTCTTGAGGTCGTGGCCTGCGGAGTTGTGGAGTGGACACTATTTCTTGCCTTCTTGCGGGTTAGCGACTTCTCTGGCTGGTCGGCACCACGACTACCAGAAGCAGTTTTATTTTTGAATGAAAACTTGTTACCTTTGGTCGAAGGAGGCTTCTCTGCAACTGCGACCTCGCGGTACTGCCCAGAGCGATTCCTTTTTGACTTCTTCGACTTCCCACCTGATGAAGATTCCGGCTTCTTGCTTGAATCTTCTTTCCTAGCGTCCTTAAGACCTGGTTGAGGTGGTAGGTTACCTTTATCGACCATCCGGTTCCATTCGATAGATTTGGCTGCGTCGGAATACCGATCAGCCATATCAAAGAGATCGGCTACTGATCGAGGAGGATGGATGAGCAAGTCTTCGGTGAATCTCCGATATCGAACGGCATGTTTAAATGCCCTAATAATGGAGCTGTCAGATATGTTCGGGATGGTATTCCTCACCCCGACAAACCTCTTGATAAACTGACGAAGGGTTTCGGTCGAAGTTTTCCGTAGTCGATGGAGGTCGTCCTCTTTACCTGGCTTCTAATAACAATTTTAGAAATTGCTGAGGATAGCGTTGCACAACATTTCCCAGTTATAGATAGAACCCTCGGGCTGATTAAACGACCAGGTTCATGCCGGTCCTTCAAGGACTGTTGGCAGGTAGTTGGCCATGACTCGGTCATCGCCTCCTGCCGCTTGGATGGCAGTAATGTAGATTTGAAGGAACTCGGATGGGTTCTGAGTTTCGTCGAACCTTTCTATGGCCCCTGGTCTAAACTTGTCTAGCCAAACGACCGCACGAAGGCCGAGCGAGAAAGCTTTACAACCAACGTAGGGACCGTGAACTGTCCTGTGACTTTCGACCGGATCGCGGGCGACCTCACGCAATGGAGAAGCCACTCGTGGTCCTAAACGAGAGTGGACAGGGACTCGATCCCTATCACGAGAATCTTGTGCCCGCCTAGACTTGTCCTGGTGGGATGGTACAGGCGGCGGGTAACTTCGTCGACTAGAACTAGAGTGAGAACGCTCTTGGTTGTGGGAACGTGTTACTGACCGGGAAGAGGCCGTGGGGGTCACCTCAGATGTGACCTCCTCCAACCTCTCCACCAGGATTCTGGTGAAGGCCGGTTTCTGCGCATTCGTGACCGTAGGAGGAAAATTATGCATGACCTCCGCGATAGATCGAGGTCGACCATGCGTACTTCTCCTAGGGGCACCAGGTGTTACCATTTCTTCATCCACCGGAAGACGCTCCGGAGGCAAAGAAGGGGTCTGATCGCGTTTGCACCCACGCGATCATCGGGAAGAACTCGGAGCAGCATCGTAACGAGCCTGCGCATCTTGAAGAGCCTCTAGGGCAGTTCTGCGTAGTTCATTGTCTTGTTGCTCGAGATCTTGATCCTCCTTTTGTTTGCCTTCCTGTCCTTCCCTAGCAGCCCGTTGATTAGGAGTTTCCTTCGATAAGGCAGCAAACTGTCTAGGGAGAGAGGTCACCGAGGGAGAAAGTATCTCGGTTTGTTCCGAGTCAGACTCAAAATCAAAGAGACGATGGAGATTATCAGGGTCAAACCTCCCCGGGCTGATTTCTTGGTCGATATCATCCTTCCCCTCAGTAGGGTCGTATGATGGACCGGATTCGCCCTCTAACGCATTAAGAACCTCGGTGGGTTCTGACCTTGCATTAGTCGCCCCCTAGTCGATGGACATGACCTGGAGAGTCGATTCGACCTCTGGGAGATTTTCGCTTCCGGTTTCCTCCATCAGAACAGGATTGCTAGGAGAAGGCATTGGAATGTGAGCATAATCCTCGAGATCAAAATCGTTCTCGGAATCATATGCTCCAGCCATAATTCGGTGAACCTCCAGATGAAAATTAGGACGCCTTGAGAAAGGCCCCATGGTGGGCGCCAGTTGTCGACGATTTGGACTCGGGGTCCTTAGCCGAACTTATGCAAAATTTGTAGGTTGTGAGACCTTTTAGGGTGTCCCTCCGGGAAGGTATGATGAATTAAAGAGAACTAGAGCACAGAGAGGTTTATATAGGTTCAGACCCTCGATAGTGGGAGTAATAGCTCTACGTCCTGTTGGGATTTCACTATGTATGGTAAAAAGAGTTACAGAACTATGGAAAAGATATTCACAGACGAAGATTTTTCCTATGTGTAAGACAATGCCTGGAAGGCTTGCTAAAGCTATCTAACTTAGACTACTGTCTTTGTGTTGCTTTTGTTTGATCTAGTTCGATCAATCGATCTCTTGATGCCATGCCCCTGTCCGATGCATTGGATTACCCCTTTATACTGGTCGAAAGGGTGCCAAGTCACAACGGCATCGAACAGTTGCTTGGATGCAGTTTCGGCAACCTCTCCTAACTCCCACGCAGGTTTAACACATGTTATTCGTGGATAACCGCACGTATTAACCTCCTGATGGTTGCCCTCCCACGTGGAAGAATCTTCGGGGTACTCGGGATATCCCTGTTATAAGGGCAGATTAATCCCGCATCCCCTGGTCGAAAGTGCTTTGACCGCGCGATGTTGGTTGACCTCGCAGCATCTGCAGTCTTCTGTCTGCGTATAGAACACGAACTCTTGACCGCGCACTAGCTACGGTCTAATTGCGTAAAACCTGCGACCTCGTGCCTGTGCTTCTCAGAATGACTTGAGTTCGCACCATCAGGCGCTTGTCTAGTTCGAATCTATCCTGAACCAGCCGTGCATTTATTTGAACTGACTCGGGTATCAATCCCCGTCACTGTTGTCTTCTCCAAATTGGATCTTAAGTCAGGATATCATCAAGTCAACATCCCAGAGGAGGATACGTGGAAGACCGCGTTCAAAACACGACAAGGTCTGTTCGAATGGCTGGTCATGCCGTTTGGTCTCTGCAACTCCCTGGCAACGTTCATGCGTCTTATGAATGACGTATTGAGACAGTTCATCGATGACTTTGTGATCATTTACCTCGACGACATACTAGTTTATAGTCGTTCGTGGGATGAGCACCTCATTCATGTCGAAAAGGTGTTTGAACAACTGCGGCAACATGACTTCGCCTCAACAGTAAGAAGTACAAGTTTGGCCAACAAATTCTAATTTACCTCGGATTCATGGTCGGCAACGGTACGTTGTAAATCGACTCGGACAAGGTAAAAGTGATTCGCGAGTGGCCACGGCCGCAAACAATTACGAATGTGCGTAGTTTTTGGGAGCATACCAATATCTTTGGAGGTTTATTCGACACTTTTCGATTGTGGCTTCTCCATTGCATGCATTAACCAGGATCGATCAGAAGTTCGAGTGGGCAGGGAAACATGAGGACATATTTCTCTTACTGAAGAGGAAGATCAGTAAGGCACCTGTGTTAGCTTTGCCGAATCTACAGAAACCATTCGAGCTAGAAACCAATGCCTCAGGTTATGCGATGGGCGTAGTGCTCATGCAAGAAGGTCGACCAATGGCATATCACTCTGAGTTATTCCAGGGCGCTCAGAAGAACTACCTGACGTGTGATAAGGAGTTGTGCGCACTGCATCAGGCCGTGAAACATTGGCAGTGTTATCTCTTGGGTAAAGAGATTGTTGTCCACACCGACCATCAACCATTGCAATATTTGCAAACTCAGTCCAAGTTACAGCAATCTCGGCACATGAAGTGGATGTCATATCTGCAGCAGTTTAATCTGGTGATTAAGTACAAGAAGGGCGTACACAACAAATTGGCGGACGTGTTGTCATGACCACCAATTACGACCCTCTGTTTATCAGTGTTCATGTAGATCGAGCCCTCATGTCATGATGACTATGCCACTATGTATAGTGAAGACCCTGATTTTCAAACAGCACTGATTGAGCTCGAAACAGGGAAACCTACAGAGTTCGTTCGTCGAGAAGGACTCTTGTACAAGGGCAATTTACTTTGCATACCTCGTGGAGCACCTCAAATTCAATGGTTGTGAGAAGCGCACACATCGAAGGTAGCTGGTCACTTTGGGGTTACAAAGACATTGCAAAATCTTCACCGATATGTGTTTTGGCCGCGTATGCAGGAAGATGTGGCTAGTTTTGTTCGAGGTTGTGGTCTTTGCAGCATCTCGAAACCGACAAACTGAAAATTAGGTTTGTACACTCCTTTGCCAGTTCTATCGCGACCATGGGAGAGCATATCTATAGATTTCTTGTGAGGATTGCCTAAGACCCAATGTGGCAATGACTATCTATTCGTGGTCGTTGATTGGTTCTCCAAAATGATTATTCTTATACCTTGTCGAAAGACTATCACAGGAAAAGAAGCAGCTCGGGTATTCTTTCAACACGTTTGGATACACTTCGGACTGTCGACTTCTATTGTGTCTGATCGTGATACCCGATTCCTTAGTCACTTTTGGCGATCACTCTGGACGATGCTGGACACCAAGCTAAAGAGGAGTACTGCTTTTCATCTGCAAACTGATGGTAAAACCGAGGTGGTAAATCACATAGTCATTCATCTCTTGAGAGGATATAACTCGAAGCACTCGAAGACCTGGGATGAAAGCATACCGTACCTGCAGTTTGCTTTTAATCGAGCAGTGCATGGTTTGACTGGAAAGTCACCGTTTGAGGTCTGTTTAGAATTTCTACCACAGAGTCCTTTTGACATAGAGTTTGTGATCCCTACCTCAGCACAGAACAGCAAGGAAGCATCTGATCAGGATCGAGCACAAAAGTTCATGGAAGGTATTCAGCGACTCCATCGTGAGATTGAACAGAACTTGCTGAAAGCTCAACTCAAGTACAAGGCGCGACATGATCGGTACCGAGTTGATGCGCAATTCAAAGAAGGTTATATGGTATGGTTACATTTGAGTAAGGAGAGACTTAAAGGTGAAGGTAAGAAACTCAAACCCATTCGTTATGATCCTTTTTGGATTTTGCGGAAAGTGAGTAATAATTCTTGTTAGCTCGAGTTACCTCCATACATGGATATTTACTCGGTTGTTAATGTTGAGCACCTCAAACTCTTTGAGCCTTCAATGTTGGATGATGAGCCAGATACTATAGTACCATCTGTTGAAGACTTGGTCTATCAACGAGACGAACCTCTACGCGAAGATGTGATTCTGGAGAAGAAGGTGACTACAACCCGCAGTGGCACAAAGGAGACTTTTCGAATCGGTTGGAAAGGTTAACGAGTACGTGTGGCAAAGTGGTACGCCAGAGAAGATGGACATGATCAATTTCCGCATCTCCGGTTTGATCGAGAGGTCGCAATAGGGGTTGCTCCTTCTCAACAAGGGAGTCATGATCCGGGAGGATCTTCAGGTCGAGTTGCATACGGCTTCGCGACCTTAACTGTGTTCGGAAAGGTTTCGCGACCATGGATTGGTTCGCGACCACGAAAAGGAATTCGTTCCCTGTTCGGAATTGTAATCCGATCAGAATATATATAACTAAGCTTATCCGTTTAGGATTAGTTAGTTAGTTAGTTATATGAGTCTAATACGTTTAGGTTACTGAGTCTAATACGTATTCATACGATTGGACTATAAATACCTTGTAATACGATTGGACTATAAATGCCTTATAATAGGTCTAGTTTAGATCATCGAAAAGCCATAGAATTTATTTGAGTTTTAGACACTTATAATTCCTTCGACGTACGCAAGTGTGTCTAACCTTTGATGTGTAAAGTCCTCTTTGAAATAAAGAGTTGTGCAATTACTTTGGGTTTCGGTATTTCCGAGTAAAATCCCGTTATTTCGCATATTAGAATTTGAGCGAGCCTAGTGTGAAAACCAATGGTAGGTCTCAAACGGATCAACTACTTTTGTAAATAAGGTTGTGTCTACCTTCCCAATTTCAAACCTTTTGAAATAAGAAAGTCTCTAAGGTGTTCATACCAAGCTCGAGGAGCTTGTTTAAATCCATAAAGAGCCTTAGAGAGCTTGTATACATGATTTGGAAAATTTGAATCTTCAAAACCAGGAGGTTGTTCCACAAACACTAATTAGGATATTTCTCCATTTAAAAATGCACATTTCACATCCATTTGAAATAATTTGATGTTGAAATTTGATGCAAATGCGAAAAGTATGCGAATAGCTTCTAATCTTGCTACGGGTGCAAAAGTTTCACCAAAATCCAATCCTTCAACTTGAGAATATTCTTGTGCAACAAGACAAGATTTGTTTCGTATTACTACTCCATTCTCATCTTGTTTATTTCTAAAAAGCCATTTTGTTCCAATCACATTATGATCCTTAGGTTTTTCTACTAATGTCCAAACTTTGTTTCTAGTGAAATTATTTAGTTCTTCATGCATGGCATTTACCCAATCCAGATCACTAAGTGCTTCATCTACAAGTTTAGGTTTTAAGGAAGAAAAAAAAGAAAAATGTTCACAAAAAGAAGCAATACGAGACCGAGTTTGAACACCCTTATTAACATCACCCAAGATTTGATTCAGGGGGTGATCTTTGGTGAATGTTTGATGAAGTCGCGGGTTTTGTGATGCTTGATCATCATTCTCTTCAGTCTCTGGTTCAAGTCTTCTCGACCAGCATTGTTGTGGGTGGTCGCAGGTTGAGTAGCATCAGTATTTGTGGTCATAGGTCCATATTTGACATCAGCCTGATTGGTCGCGGGTGATTTATCCTTTCGACCAGGTGACTTTTGTTCTTCATTTCTAGGTTTGATATCACCAATGGTCATCTCCTTCATAGCTTCCCTCAAGCCACTATTGCCTACATCATCAAAATCCTCATGCTCTCCTTGAGAGCCGTTGGATTCATTAAATTCTACATTGCATGATTCTTCAATGTATTCTGTTGTAGTGTTGAAAACCTGATAAGCTTTACTAGTGGATGAATAACCAACTAGAAAACCCTCATCAACACGTCTTTGAAATTTTTCAAGATGCATGCGCTTTTTAAGAATATAACATTTGCAACCAAAGACTCGAAAATATGAAATGTTTGGTTTTCTCCCTATAATCAGTTCATAAGGAGTTTTGTTCAAAAGTGAATGTGTATAAAGATGATTTATGGCATAACATGCTGTGTAAACTGCCTCTGCCTAAAACCGGGTAGGCCTCTTGTACTCATCGAGTATAGTTCTAGCCATTTCAATCAATGTTTGATTCTTTCGTTCTACAGCACCATTTTGTTGAGGTGTGTAGGGCACATAGAATTCATATTTGATTCCGGACTCATCACAAAAATCAATAAAATCATAATTTTGAAATTCTCCAGCATGATCACTACGGATTTTCCTGATGAAAAGTTCAAATTTCTTTTCAGCTCTTTTTGCAAATCTTTTTAAACAAGAGGGGGTTTCAGATTTGTGAGCGAAGAAAACACCCAAGTGAATCTGGAGAAATCATCAACAATAACGTAGCAAAAGCTATTTCCTCCAATGCTTTGATGTTCAGTAGGGCCAAATAAATCCATATGCAAAAGTTCCAACGGTTTGTAAGTTGAAAGAATGCGCTTGGTTGGATGTGAAGCAGCTACTTGCTTGCACGCTTGACAAGCACTACAAGGTTTGTCCTTTTCAAAATTCACATCCTTCAAACCAACTACCAAATCACATTTTAAAAGCTTTTTAAGTTGATGTATTCCAACATGTGCAAGTCTTCTATGCCAAAGCCAACCCTTCGATGTCTGAGAAACAAGACATGTTGAAAGAGATGCATCTTTTGAGTTGAAATCAACAAGATAGAGATTTCCAAAATGAAAACCTTTGAAGATTAAAGAGTTGTCTTTTAAACTTTCAACTGAAACACTTTTAGGAGAAAATATGCAATGAAATCCAAGATCACAAATTTGTGCAACAGATAACAAATTAAAATTCAATGATTCAACAAGTAAGACATTTGACATTGAAAGATCATGAGATATATCAATTTTACCCAAGCCTACCACATTTCCTTGACGATTGTTGCCAAAGGTGATCTTTTGGTTTTCACTTGAGTTATCATCCAATGAGGTGAACAACTTTTTGTTACCGGTCATGTTTTTGGAGCATTCACAATCTAGCACCCAATGTTTTCCATCGGTCTTGTAATTCACCTACAAAAACAAAAGAATCAAGTTTTTTTAGGTACCCAAACACTTTTGGGTCCGTCGATGTTAGCAATCAAAGTTTTGGGCAATCAAAGTTTTGGGCACCCAAATAGATTTCTTATTTTTACTTAGCATGGGTGCTCCAACAAACTTTGCTATCACATATCCTTTCTTTGACCTCTTAAGCATGTAGCATGCATCAAAATGAGTTGAAGTCATTAAAGGACAAGCGTCATATGAATGACCAATTTCATGACATCTATAACAAAATTTGTGGCATGCTTTTACAAAAATAGTTTTTGTGTTTGATTTATTTTCTTTCTTTGGAAAGCATCCAAGTCATTCTTTTCTTAATGAGCATTTTGCTCACTAAGAAGAAGATCAAGAGATGTTTTCCCTTGGTAACAATTTTCTAAACCTTTACTAAGTTTCTTGATTTGAGCCTTTAGTTCATTGTTTTCATTTAAGATTATTTCATGGCATTGCAAATCTTTATTACTAGAGCTAGATGAACATGGTGTATCATGTAGATTATTGTAACTAGTTGATATATCATTTTTAGAAACTACATTTGGTATATCATCAACTAAGTCACAAGAAATAGCCACATTTACCTTAGTTGGTGAGTTGGTAAGATCCTTGATGAGTAGACCTTCATAAGATTCTTTTAAATCGGAGTAAAGTGCAAGTAAAGAAGAGTGCTCTTCTTTAAGTGATCTATACTTATTCTTTGTGATTCCAAAAGCATAATTTAATTCACTAATCATCTCAACTAGATCATCATATGAATGGTCAAAAGAGTGTACCTTCTCATCACCTTTAGCCATAAGGCAAAAGGATGAACTTGTCGATGTGTTGTTGTTGCCAAGAGCTAATCTGGCTAACTTCTTAGAACAACCCCCTTCATCATCGGAGTCGGAATCGGAGCTCTCTCCTCCGGACATCCATTCTCCGAAGCATGCTTCTTGGTTTCCGCCATTGTTTTTGAAGAATTTCTTCTTCTTAGGATCTTTCTTCTTCTTATCCCAAGGCTTGTTCTTATTTGGGCAGCTTGAAGCTATATGTCCCTTTTCATAACATTCATAGCATATGATGTCCTTGAAGTTTGCTTGCTTTGACCCCTTTGGTCTTGTGTTGATGTTGACTTCTTGTGCAACTTGCGAAGAAACTTGTTGGTGTTCTTTACAAGAAGGGCTAGATCCTCATTGGAGGAACCATTGTTTGAATCACCTTTGGAGTTGGCTTTGAATGTCAAGTTCTTCTTTTTTGTCTCTCATGATTCGGCCGCCTCCTTCTTCTCTTTATGATGCATCTCATGGGTGATGAGGTTCCCATAGAGATAGGTAGGTGTGGTGGATGATAAGTTGGAGTTGGTGAGGGCTGTCACAAGAGTGTCAAAACTCTCTGGAAGAGCCATAACATTTTTCTTATAATTTCAATGTTAGTAAAAACAACTCCAAGTCCTTTGAGCTCATTCACAATGTTGTTCAACTGAGTGAACATGGAATCCACAGACTCGGTTGGTGACATGATGAATGTCTCATATCTTTGCCTAACCATTATCAATTTTGCCTCCTTGACCCTAGTGGTGCCCTCATATATCTCCTCGAGGGTGGTCCAAACTTTGTGAGCAGTGGCAAGGTTGCTCACACGGTTGAACTCATTTAGAGACAAACCGGCAAAGAGAGCATTTTTGGCATGGGCATTTAAGCGAAGTTTTCTCCTATCATCATAGGAGTGATTTTCCGGATCAACCGGAGGAGTAAACTCAATCTTAACAATGTCCCAAATGTCAAGCCCCATGTCCTCTAGAAAAACCGTCATACGCACTTTCCAATAGGGATAGTTAGTCCCGTCAAAGATAGGCGCACGCCCAGTGTGACCAAGATCAAAAACCCTCATTTGAAGCCATCCTCTCTCTAGGCGGTGAAGCCTACTCAAAAGAGAGACCAAGCTCTGATACCACGTGTAGGATCGAGGATGCTGACTAGAGGGGGGTGAATAGAAGGCTTCAAAACTTTTTGACTAAAAACAATTTTTGCAAGGAAAAGACAAAAAACAAATAAACTGAAACAATTTAATAATATTTTGCACTAAGAGTAAGAAAATCAAACATGGTGATTTATCCCGATGTCTCAGAGACTCTCCCGGTCTCCCTTACTCCTCGTTGAAACACTCAAATGAATGAATCTTGCTTCAATATCCACAAAGAATATTTTTCACTAAGGTTGCTCCTTCTCCACTCCGGATAGGCGAGCACCGATACCTTTCACAAAATATGCCGAGCCTCTCCGACAACCTCCATTAATGGAGAGGTCAACAGTCATGCCTCCAAACTGTCTAGGTGAGGGCGTTCACCAAGAGTAACAAGTTGCAAGATCTTCGCTTGACCCCCAACTAGTACCGAGAAACTTCTAAGGATGCAAATGATGCAAATGAATTGACGAAGACATCACCAACACAGATGCGAACGCCGCTCTGTCCACTCCTCCCACTCCGTCACCCGAAGACCATGGAGAACATCAAGTCGGCATGAACCCATGTTAAGCCTTTCAAGCCATCTACACTGAAGGTCCAGCATACCACAACACTCCAAGACGAGCCCAAGAAGAAGCCAAAGTTGTCCACACTCCAAGACAAGCCCAAGATGAAGCCCAAGTCATCCGCGAGTCCGATTCGGCTATCCAGGAGCACACCAACTTCAAATAGATGTCTAGGCCACGTACAGAGTCCGTTTGAGGTGAATGAGCACTTTACGGAGAAGGCCACAACGCCACCTTTCTAATGGATCTAGCCCCACTACCAAATTCCATCTGAATCTCCCACAATCGATGAAAAAATTCGCGGACAGATTGTGCCTGGTGCTGTGCCACCTCTACTTTGGGCCCAAGGCCCGTGTATCCCTAGGGTTACATGGGGGTGGGTTCTCTGGCCGGTGGCCTACCTTTTGCCGCCAAACTCCTGCTACATATGGCCGCCACCCCCTATCCTTTTGGGTGAGTTTTGCTTAGATTATACTGCTTAGACAGTTTTCGCCGTTCATCGGTTTGTGGAACCCCAACTTGTACTCTTCATTGGTAATTGGCAATATTTAGATTGCGTCTACCGTGTTCTTACTTGTGTCCTCGATTCGCATGCAAGGATAAGCCTTATTGGTGAGGTCAACCGTGTCTTGGCGTGGTTGATAACCAATGGAGTTGTGGTGTAGGGATTGCAGGGGTTCGAATCAGTTCTGATTGGCAGCTGGATCATCAACGTCGAGTTCTCCATCAATCAATTTACCTCTACCTATCGGAAGATCGGGAAGCCGTTCACATCAGTTGGTATCAGAGAGAAGGTTGCCCGATAGGTAACACTGTATCCCCTCTTTGTTTAGATTGATTATGTTCTTTGTCCTAGAGTCCAGAAAATTTCCCTACAAAAAAAAAATTGTTTACCTTGTCCAAACCCTAGCCATTAATCTTGCATTGTTCTTGTTAGTTTGCATCTTTGAATTTTTGTTCATCGTTGTCGAGTGCTGGTTTTAGTTCTAGTCTTGGTCTGGTTTCCGTTTTGCATCTAGTAGTCGACTCAAAATCCATCTTGTTTCCTCGTCGCGTCCAAATTCCAATCTGCTGCTGTCCAGTTGGTTGTTTTCATCATATCTTTCTCATACGACTCGGATTTTTATGTTCTTGTGCTTTCAGGAATCGTAGCGAGAAATCCCAAAAAATGTTAGTTGTGGACATTTTCAAATTCGGCCGTCTTCGGGACGTATAATTTTGGGCAAACCCATCTTGTTTCCTCGTCGCGTCCAAATTCCAATCTGCTGCTGTCTAGTTCATTGTTTTCATCATATCTTTCTCATACGAACTCAGATTTTCATGTTCTTGTGCTTTCTAGAATTGTAGTGAGAAATCCCACAAAACGTTAGTTGTAGACATTTTCAAATTCGGCCTTCTTCGGGATGCTTAATTTTGGGCAAACTCGAGTCCAATTCAGATTCGAATTGTTCAATCCGAGACAGGTTCGGTAAAACTATCATATCTTTTGATTCCCAACTCCGTTTTTGATGTTCTTGTACTTGTTGAAAAGATAAAAAGATAATCTACAACTTGTATATTACGTAGATCTTCAGATTCGGAGCTTTTGTAGTGCAAAATTTTCGAACAACGTTTATGTTTCGTTGTACAGTTGCAAAAGAAAAAGACAAGTGCAAAAAAAAAGGAGCACTGTTTATTAAAAAAAAAAGAAACAAAAAAAAACAAGTGAAAAAAAAATCATAGAAGAAAAATATGTGTAGCAAAGAGGAGAATTGTCAGTGGTGCATCTTGGGTTTTAGTCTTTTGTGATTCTAGTTGCTTGCTTGAGCTAGATCTGAGTGTAGGCTAGTTCCAGCATTTTGACTATTACTTTGGACTAATTTTCAACTTTTGCATTACTGATATTGAATTGTTGCTACACATATATTAGCCTTTCGAGCTCCAATTTCTTCCAACTCAGTTATAGGTTTACCTTGCAAACGCCTCACTCATACTCGTCATGGTATCACGAACCAGCCACTGGTTGCACCCCTACTGCCTTGGTAAGAATACTTGTAAGAGCGTGGTAAGATGCTTGAGAGTATGTGATTTTCCCCTCCACAACCTAGTAGTTGATAGTGATAATATTCTGGTGTTGTCTTCTATTTTCTACTAACAATGACAGGTGATACATCTGATGGAGACGAGTGTATTACAAAAGGAGAGCTCATGAAACTCCTGGGTGAACAACACAATGCCATTAATGAGCACCTTAATAGCAAGCTTGAAGATACTATAGCTACCATGAACAACTTGCGACGAGACATGGCGACACTCACTGATAGCTTGGCCACGCTCACTACACGCATTGAAAGAATGGCAAAAAATCAGCCACCTAACAACGGTGCCAGACGGGGGGAAGTGCGCAATGCAGCACAAGATAATGAGGCTTCCGTTGTAGGAGATGATGATGATGCTCGGCGAGACTGCGATGCCGATGTTGCACTCGCCGCTGCCCAACATGCACATCAACAACGCTACTTGAATTACAACCGTCAAGGTATGGGAGGTAATTATTTTAATCACCGCAATGGTCGTGTTCATCATGATCCTTTTTCTAAAGTTAAATTTACCATACCATCTTTCTCTGGTGTATATGATGTTGAAGTTTATCTAGATTGGGAAATGACAGTTGAACAAAAATTTAACTCCCATTTAGTCCCCGAGGTACATAGAGTTAGACAAGCTACTAGTGAGTTCAAAGATTTTGCTATCATTTGGTGGAACGAATTAGTTAATTCTGGCTTAGAACCTGATACGTGGGATAGGTTAAAGCGAGCTATGCGTGGTAGATTTATTCCTCCTTCCTATAAATGTGATTTGCGTAAGACATTGCAACGTTTGAATCAAGGTAATAAGTCTGTAGAGGAGTACTATCAAGAGCTACAAATAGGCATGTTGCGTGGTGGAGTAGTTGAGGATGATGAGGATACGATGACTCATTTTTATGGGGGTTTACGGCGTGAAATCCAAGACCTAATTGATTACAAAGAATATGATACCGTCAATAGATTGTTCCATCTTGCTATGTTGGCAGAAAAAGAATTGTAGGGAAGGCCGCAAAGGGCAAGGAGCAACTTTGGTAGTACATCTACACCGAGCTCGACGCCGGGACAAGTCAAATTAGATTCGCCTCTTGTTGTTTGGTCTGCTGCCCCCTCCACGAGTAGGGAGCATTTAGCAGCACCACCACCACCGTCACGTACGCCCGAGGTAAGTAAATCTGCTAGTTTGCAGGTACCAGCTAAGAGTTCATCATCGGTTGCTTCCACGGGTCGAATGAAAGGGATCGTGTGCCACCGTTGCAAGGGACTGGGCCATGTTATGAAGGATTTCCCAAGTCAGCGAGCATACATCGCAACGGCAGATGGTGGGTACATTAGTGCTAGTGATGCTGAGGATGAATATGCTCTTGCAGCTAACATTGCAGGTAATGATGATGAGCATGAGACGGACAGTGATGGTGAGGAGGTTTTAGGCATCACTGCCACAGAGAGTTACAGGGCCGTCATTGTGCAGCGAGTATTGAGCACTCAAATGGAGCAAGTGGAGCAGCTACAACATCATAATTTGTTTCAGATGTTACTCATCGTCAAGGATCGACGTGTTCGTGTCATAATTGATGGTGGAAGTTGAAACAACTTGGTGAGTTCAGATCTGGTCAAGAAGCTTGGCTTGACCACACGTGCGCATCCTCATCCATACCATATCCGATGGTTCAACAACAGTGGTAAGGAGAAGGTAACACAAACTGCTAGAGTGCATTTTTCCGTTGGAACATACCATGATTTTTCTGATTTCGACTTAGTGCCTATGCAAGCATGTTCACTTTTATTAGGCCGTCCATGGGAATTTGATACTGATGCAACTCATCATGGTAGAAGTAATAAATACACTCCTATGCACAAAGGAAAGAAAATCACTTTGCTTCTTATGACACTTGTTGAAATTGTGCAATGTGCTAAAGAAAGAGCTAACAGAGATAAAACTGTATGTGATAAAAGTGAGAATCAAATTGTAGCTAAAGAACTGAACCCACTTAACAAGAAAGAACCTAGTTCTATGAAATCTGAAATTAAATTGAAGGGTGCTGTTTTACTAGCTATTATGTCTGTTTTGCATGATATGTCTCCTGTTCTACCACCTGTTGCTCCTAATATTTTGTAGGAGAGTGTACTTGAGTCAAGGACGACTCCACTTTAAGAAGGGGAGGATGATGAGGACATCACCAACATAGATACGAACGCCGCTCTGTCCACTCCTCCCACTCTGTCGCCCGAAGACCATGGAGAACATCAAGTCGGCATGAACCCACATGTCAAGCCTTTCAAGCCATCTACACTGAAGGTCCAGCATACCACAACGCTCCAAGACAAGCCCAAGAAGAAGCCCATGTTGTCCACACTCCAAGACAAGCCCAAGATGAAGCCCAAGTCATCCGCAAGCCCGATTCGACCATCTAGGAGTACGCCAACTTCAAACAGACATCCAGGCCACGTACGAAGTCCATTTGGGGTGAATGAGCACTTTACAGAGAAGCTCACGATGCCACCTTTCCAATGGATCTGGCCCCACTACCAAATTCCATCTGGATCTCCCCCAATAGATGAAACAATTCGCGGACAGATTGTGCTGGGTGCTGTGCCACCTCTAATTTGGGCCCAAGGCCCGTGTATCCCTAGGGTTACGTGGGGGTGGGTTCTCTAGCTGGTGGCTTACCTTTGGCCGCCAAACTCCTGCTACATATGGCCACCACCCCCTATCCTTTTGGGTGGGTTTTGCTTAGATTATACTGCTTAGAAAGTTTTTGCCGTTCATCGGTTTGTGGAACCCCAACTCGTACTCTTCATTGGTAATTGGCAATATTTAGATTGTGTCTACCGTGTTCTTGCTTGTGTTCTCGATTTGCATGCAGGGATAAGCCTTATTGGCAAGGTCAACCGTGTCTTGGCGTGGTTGATAACCAACGGAGCCGTGGTGTAGCGATTGCAGGGGTTCGAATCAGTTCTGATTGGAAGCCGGATCGTCAACGTCGAGATCTCCATTAATCGATTTACCTCTACCTATCGGGAGATCGGGACAGCGTTCACATCATGAATGCTCTCAGAAGACCTCTCTGAATCACAATGAATGATACTTGATCAAAAGATCAAGATTTTGGTACTTGGGCTCAAGTGTATATCAAAATATATATCTCTTGGTTCTTTAGAAAAATTACTCAAAAAAATGTTTATAAACACTGATCAAAGTTTGCCCAAAAGTGTTTATAAAACTGATCAAAAATGTGACCAGAAGCTTCTCAAAAATCTGCTCAAACACTACTCAAAGATCTGCTCACAAACTGTTTATAAAACTGCTCGAAAATGTGAATAGAAACTGCTCAAAAATGGTTTTAAAAACTGCTCAAAATAGTAGAGAAAATCTGCTCAAAAGTGTTTTAAAAACTACTCAAAAATAGTAGCAAAAATATGCTCAAAAGTGTTCAAAACTTCTTCTAAAAACTGCTCAAAAGAGTACAGAAATGATGCTTGAAGGTGTATATGAGAATATGGCTTGAGATGCACGAGAATACTACTCAAAACACCTATATTTATAGCCCAACTTCTCAGCTAGCCGTTGTAGTCAAAAAGGAAAGAAATCAGTACAGCTAACAACCAACTACGACCTTTAACAGCTAGTAAATATCTGTTGGAAAGTCTGGTCGAATTAACAGTGTTACTGGCCGTATTAACAGTGTTACTGGCCGTATGAACAGTATCTGATCAAATGAACAGTGCTCGAGTGACCTTTGGTCAAATGAACAGTGTTTAAAAGACCAGTTTCAGTTCCTCTTTGAAATCTATATTTTCTTAGATTTCGACCAAGAATATGAATGAATGCGAATGCAACAAATGACCTAAGAGTTTCTCAGTTTTTGCCGGAACTAAAAGAGATTTTGCAACCCCTCTTAATAGTTCGGTTAAAAACTAAAAAGAATTTCTATAAAATCCGGTCAAACTCTAAACTCTGAGACAGGTACAATAAACAAGCACTTACCTTAGGTCTTTGCTGCTTCCTTCTTGGCGACCTTGCGTTTGCGATCTTGGCTCACGACCTCGGGCGACCTTGGCTTGCGACCTGCAGATCCGGGCGACACTGCGACCTTGCGGAAATGGCTCTTAGGTCTTTGCGGCTTTCATCTTGCGACTCCCATGTGACGTTTCTTCTTTTCACCTAATTTTATTGATTATACTCAAAGCAAATAGATTAGTCCTAGACACTTGTTATCATTTAACATCAAAATCAAGATTAAGGGCCTAGAAGAAACATGGTAGTTTCTGGATGATTGGATACTTGTCATAGTTGTTCATGACCTATAGAGTATCTAGGCTTTTAGTACGCGATGACAATCGCGTAGGAGCTGACCGCACTGAAATTGGGGACTCCTAATGTTTAGAATCTCATGTCGAATATCCAAGGACTTGTTCGTGAATTCCATAAAGGGGGTAAGTTGGGTTATAAAAGTCTCAATTCTCAATTTATTCAGCTGAAGGACCTTTTGGTAAATTTTAGAAACCCTGAGTCCTAAAATACAAAAAATGTCAACACACATAAAACCCTAACCCTAACTCGAAGGACCTAATTGCAAATTCTATACATTCTGAGGGCTTTCTGCAAAACGACCAAAGACAAAAATATAAAATTAATTTCCAACTAGTTTGCAAGTATTTCTTTAAATGTATTTGTGCATCTATGCACAAACATGTGTATGTATGCATGTGTACTTATTTCATTAAAATACTCCCAACCATACCATAATTCTAATCAGATTGAATAGATAGGATCTTCTACATATCTTATACAGATTTGTCTTCAGTGTCAAGATCAAACTCAGATCTTAAAACCCATAAACTAACCATAGTTCTATTTTCAAAACCAAATCTTAATTACTCTAATTATCCTATTTGACCTTTTCAGATTTCAGTTCGACTAGTTCTAGAATAGTTTTCTCTTGGATTTCTCTGGAATCCTAAATCTTAATACGCTTGTATACCAGTCCTAAAACTTCTCAGCCAAACAAGTTCATTTGAACACTTTTCGCGATTCACTCCAGATTTCATCGCGAAGGAGTCCTTTTTTAACTCAAAGGTTAGAAATAGCAAAAATCTCCAAATCACCTCCAAATTCCAATTCAACTGATCAACTATGTTCTTTATGTTATTTTATACAATTTTCCTTTTTGTACCACTTTCAGATTCAGCCCCGAAACTCAGTTATTTATGTTTTCAGCGTTTTTTAGTAAAAGTACTATGGACTTTTACCCTAATTCTCTTTTCATTTTCGTTTTCGTTTCAATCTTATTCTTACTCTGGACTTTTTTAAACTACCTCTCATGTGAACTATTTTTATTGGGCTAAATTTCAAACTTATTTCTAGATTATGAATGTTTGCAATTTAGTCCAATCAACTTCCATATTTGTAATTTAGTCGTTTTAACAAATTCTTTTTATTAGATAAATTCAACCAGACTTCTGAATCCATCCCTCAATCCCCCCTCAGACTTTACACTCACACACACGCATGCTTCAAGTCAACAAGAGCAATAAACACTTCCACTTGTGTTCTTCCTCTAGCCAGCAGCTGCTACACTATACACCCTCTACATACTTCTTCCCTACGCAAGTTCCAAGAGAGTAGCATCAGTGATCCTCTTCTTCTCCTTCATCTTTTTCTTCCAGAAATAGGAACAGTGTCCTCCTCTTCTCCTTGTTCTTGTTCTTGTTCTTGTTCTTCCTCCTCCTCCTCCAGAGAATCACCTGCATCAGTAGCCAAAGTCACAAGGCTGAAGAAATCCAACAATTCTTCTCCAAACCCAGGTGAGGAACATCTTCACTCACACCTACAAGCATTCCATAGCTTTAGCACAAATTAGAGCACACAAACACTGCACTCCTCCTTCCTCGGTGTACTACCAAATTGAGCCATGCCGCCATCATGCTGATTCTGACCATCACCGGCCGATTCCTCTAGACTAAATTCTTCCTATACCTCACTCCAGATCCTAGCTGCATCCTTGTGAACTCCAGTGCTAACAACCACTGCCGATTACTATCTTTCTTTTCTCCAGCGAACTCCCTTGTTATCCTCATCGGACCCATCTCCGGGCCAAATCAGTGGTTGATCCTGTAGGATAAAATGTTCGTCTCCTCAGATAAAACCTTTCCTTTCAAACCAAATTCAAAATCCTCCCCAAATCGATGAATTCCTATTCTTCCCGTGCTATCGCCATGTGCTCTCATTGACGGTCCACACCGCCGCTCCTTCGGCCAAATTAGCCATGCCAGTAGCTTACCCTCACTCCCCTCTTTCCCCAGTGACTTATTTTGAAATCATCCAAATTTGAATTCTTTCTTCTCCAGCTGCGTCATCGAAGTCCTCACCGGCGCCGTCATAGCCAAATTGCCCTCGGCTAACACACCATCTAGACAACCCTAGAAACCTAGCTGTGATATTAGTTTTGGGAATTAAACACCAAATCGCCCCGACACTGTTGAAGCTCAATATTTTGTCCTTCTGCTCCGGTGCAAATCGCCGCCGCTTGCCATCGACCAGCCGCCGATGAATCCTACTGCACCAAAGCATAATAGATGGCCCTAGTTAACTCTTAGACCACACAAATGCCACAACAAAAATATCTAAACCAAAATAAGATGTTTTACTCCTCTCTGGCGTGTTGCCCCACGCCACTAGCCACCCTCGTCGATGCCACTTTGTCCAACAGGTGCGCCTAACCCAATTAAGCATTTTTCCTCATAGTATCCCATCCTAGTGCCACACAAAAACGTCTCAAAACTCTATGCCAAAACTTGTCTAGTGGCAGCAGCTTCGCCGTGTCGCCACATTCTCGTCTAATCTGGATATTGACTTTGCCCTAGTGTTTCGACCATCCAACCAAATCCCTAGCCATGTCTCAGTCGTTTTTCGACCCAAGACTCAAAGAAAACCCTAGAAACCCTGATCAAATCTTGTCAGCCCGCGTTTTATGTCATTCTCATCAACATTCCAATGTCGTTTGTGGCCTTAGGAACCTCAGATTGAAAATCTATTCGGGTCACCTTGTTTGCTTTTCCCTTAATCTTACATATTTATATAAACAAATATACTAACTATTATTTTTGTTTGCTTATTGATTGATGTTTAAATAGATACCAAGTGAGGCGAGCACAGGAATTTCACTAGCCTAGTAGCTCCTTCAACTGGATTTCAGATCATATTGTTGACCCATATTTCTAAACTACTTATTTTCATGATAAATGTATTATAGTATATTTGCTCATTTAGAAAAGTACTTTCAATAATCCTGTGTAGTTATTGACCTAAATTTGAACAGCCATCCTTGATTGATCAAATAAAGAATTCCTTGATTCCCTAAGAATATAAATTATGATAGACAGCTAATATACAATTATAAAAGCAAGAGCAAAATAACTCAATAGAGTAAAAAGAATTATGCTTTTAAATACTATTATCACATGTGAGAGGCTATGAATGGATAGATGGAAAGGAGTTAATTGTGATTTGACTCAAATGGGGAGATGGATAATAGCCTGCATGCGAATAAGGATAAACCAGTTGTGCAAAACAACCATGGGCATATTAACGTGCCAACCACATGATCAAGAAATTGAACTCAACCAGTAAACTACTGCGTATCAATTTTATCCCTGTATGGTGGTTGTTCTCATTCAGGTTCCAAATTTTGAAACATTTGGACCTTAATAAGTTTATTTACTTAAACTTATGGCCTAAATGGGTGATGGGGGAGATGTGAGGGGAGAGCTCGTTTGGACTCTGACCTTGAGTTCCATGATAGCTAGTGTATTTCTCATTGAGGGTACCTCACAACGACAAGAACGACCAATATGGTCCAGTTGTCGGGTGGGGATATAAATTAATACAAAGTTTTTGAGAGTCTTGTCTCCTCAATCTAGTCACATGCAATACTGTGCATGAAATTGGCCTGACAGGGAAAATTGATGGACTCATGTGGGTAAAGCGATGCCCCTCTACAGAGTTTTAAAAAGTAGAGTACTCCGTACCCCCGGATAGGGGTATACCATGGGTAATAATTGAATAGCACAATAGTTTTGAGACATTAAACAAAAAGGGGCAAACAAGGAGGTTTAGCTCGGATTCAACTCTTGAGTTGCAGAAATGTTTTCTATAATTACTCTGTTAATTATTAGTTTCCCAAATTACCATGGAAATGTATTTATGAAACTTACTATTCCATGCCTCATAAACTGTTTAGTTGGACACTCCCATCATGCATCGAATAAATTCTTATATAGAGACTTGCTGAGTACTTTATACTCACCCTTGCTTAATAACAAAAATACAATTAAAGAGAAGCTAGAGATTGGAGAAGCAGGACCACCCAGAATTTAGGAGGGTTACGTGCTACACTCGAGTTTTGCGTGTGGAATGGTCCCGGAGACCGGATAAAACTAATTTTATAAAATCTAAGTAGTTGGCCTTGCTGGCCTTTGTATAACGATGTGTATTAAGGCCTGACGGCCATATATTTCTTTTGTGTATGAACTGATTTGAGCTGGCTATTTGTTAATTACTCTATGCACGGCTGCATCCTGGGTAGTCGGGGTATGTGCACACCCGGGGCCTACTGCAGCGGGTGGGTCCCTCACAGTCAGGTCCACGCCGGGCGACACCCACTGTTTCTACCTCCCTCCTTTCTCCTTCCTACTAACCCTTACTTAGATCTTGACCAAAGCACCACCACCATTCACCTCCATTGCTAGCAGCAATGATCCGATTGAGTACAAGACCCAATTGGATGAATTACAGGATTTTACACAAAAGACCGAAACTGAGTGATCAAACACCAAATAAATGAAACACCACTACTCTTTATTTAAAGAGGGACTTTTACAGGTCGACAGTTGATCCCTTCAATCTCTGTCTATTTTTCCTTCTCAATTCGATCTATCTTGTCTACCCTATTACAAGGTATTTATACAATCACTCGGAAGCGTATCAGACTTGGTTATGTACATTGTATCAGATTTGACAATCGACCGATCAATTTCAATTGACCAAATCCACTTAACATCCTAAGATCTGCCAACTTGAGTTCGTCCTGAATTATGAGAGATTGTCCCGAATCATGACTCCCCTATTGAAAGAAAGTCACCAACTCCCATTGGTGATCAAAATTGAAGATGTCAAAACTGAGACTGACCATCCTTGCGTGTATACCACTTCGCTGCACGTGCACGTTGATCTTTCCATCTCACCTGAAAAGACTCCCGTGTGCCGCTACGAGTGGTTGTTATCTTCTTTTCCGAATTCACATCTTCAAGCAAAGGGGCCTCCCTTTGATAGACCAAGTCTTCAACAGATGGTACAGTGGTATCGGGCTCATCGTCTAGCATCGAAGGCTCGAAGAGTTTAAGGTGCTCGACATTGACAACCGAGTAAATATCCATATATGGGGGTAATTCGAGCTGACAAGCATATTACCAATTTTTTGCAAGATTCTAAATGTACCATAACGAATTGGTTTAAGCTTTTTACCTTCACCCTTTAGCCTATCCTTGCTCAAATGTAGCTGGAGCATATCACCTTCTTGAAATTGGGCTTCAACTCGGTGTCGATCATGTCGCACTTTGTACTTGAGTTGAGCTTTGTGCAAGTTTTGTTCGACCTCACCATGGAGTCATCGAATGCCTTCCAAGAATCGTTGTGCTTGATCTTGGTCAAACTCCTCTTTGGTATTTTGTGCAGAGGTTGGGATTACAAACTCCAGGTCAAACGGATTTTGTGGCCGAGATCCCAAACATACCTCAAAAGGAGATTTTTTGGCCGAGACATGCACTGTTTGATTGAAAGCAAACTGTAAATACGGTATTCTTTCATCCCAAGTTTTGGGATGCTTCAAGTTATATCCTCTCAATAGATGAACAACTGTGTGGTTTACCACTTCAGTTTAACCATCTATTTGTGGATGAAAAGCGGTACTTTTTTTCAACTTGGTATCCATCATCGACCAGAGCGATCGCCAAAAGTGGCTGAGGAAACAAGTATCACGATAAGACACAATCAAAGTTGGGAGGCCGAAATGTGTCCAAAGGTACTGAAAAAATACTTGAGCTGCTTCTTCTCCTGTGATGGTCTTTTTACAAGGTATAAGGACTATCATTTTGGAGAATTGATCAACGACCACAAAGAGATAGTCGTTGCCACGAAGGGTCTTGAGTAAACCTCCCAAGAATCCATGGAAATACTTTCCCATGGTCGTGCTGGAACCAGCAGAGGAGTATACAAACCTAATTTTCGGTTTTTCGGTTTGGAGATGATAGAGAGATCACAACCTCTGATAAAACTAGCCACATCCTGCTGCATACGCGACTAGAACACATAACACTGAAGGTTCTGAAGTGTTTTTGTTACATCGAAATGACAAGCAACCTTCGAGGTATGTGCTTCTGGTAGCCACTGGATTCGAGGTGTTCCACGTGGTACACAAAGCAGATTGCCCTTATACAGGAGTCCTTCTCGATGGACAAACTTTGATGGTCATCATGTTTCGAGCTCTGCTAAAACCGATCAAAAATTGTATCTTCTCTATACATTGTGGCATAGTCCTCATGGCATGAAGGTTCGACCTGCATGAATGCTGATAAACATAGAGCAGCAACTAGTGGTCGTGACAACATGTCGGCCAACTTGTTGTGTACTCCTTTCTTATACTTAATCACCATATTAAACTATTGCAAATATGACATCCACTTCATATGATGAGCTTGTTGCAACTTGGACTGAGTTTGCAAATATTGAAGTGGCTGGTGGTCGGTGTGTACAATGGTTTCCTTACCCAAAAGGTAACAATGCCAATGCTTCATGGCTTGATGCAGCGCATATAATTCCTTGTTTTACGTTGGATAGTTCTTTTGAGCTCCCTGGAACAATTCAGAATGATATGCCATTGGTTGACCATCTTGCATGAGTACTGCACCCATTGCATAACCCGATGCATCTGTCTCTAGCTCGAATGTGCTTTGCAGATTTGGTAAGGCAAGAGCATGAGCCTCATTGATCTTCTTCTTCAATAAGAGGAATGTATCCTCATGTTTCCCACTCCACTTGAACTTCAAGTTGAGCTTGGTCAATGCATGTAGAGGAGAAGCCAACATAGAGAAGTGTCGAATGAACTTACAAAGGTGTCGGCACGCTCCCATAAAATTACGCACCTTTATTACTGTTCGTGGTCAAGGTCACTCACAGATCACCTTTACTTTGTCAGGGTCGATTTGCAACATACCCTCACTGACCACGAACGCCAAATAAAGCAGCGTTTGCTTGCCAAACTCACACTTTTTGCTATTGAAGTGAAGCTGATGCTGCCTCAATTGATTAAACACCTGCTTAACATGGATCAGATGCTCCTCCCATGAGCGACTATAGACCAATATGTCGTTGAGGTAAACGATCACGAAGTCATCGATGAACGACCGTAAAACGTCGTTCATGAGGCCCATGAAAGTGGTTGGGGCATTGCATAGACGAAATGCCATAATCAACCATTCGAACAGACCTTGTCGAGTCTTGAATGCAGTTTTCCTCATATGCACCTCTCGGATACGCACCTGATGATATCCATATTTTAAGGCTAATTTCGAGAAGACTGCCGCATGCTTCAATTGATCCAACAAATCATCGATTCAAGGAAGAGGATATTGATTCTTGATAGTGATTTTGTTCAATGCTCGATAGTCGATGCACATTCACCATGTTCCATCCTTTTTCGATACCAGTACCACAGGAGATCCATAAGGTGAATTACTTGGTTGGATCACTCCATCGTTCAGCCATTCTTCAAGTTGCCTTTTGATCTCTTAATTCTCCAACACTGAGTTACAATATATACTCAGATTGGGAAGTGGTGCATCTGAAACAAGCTGAATATCATGTTCGACTGGTCGTTTTGGAGGTCGACCCTGGGTAATTTCATACAGATCGCTATATTCCTCCAGCAGTCCTGAAAAATGACCACTATCATTTCTACAAGCTAAAGACAGTGCCGCCTGAGTACTATCACCTTTGCTAACTAGATGAATCATCACCAACACGCATGTTTGGCATGCGTTGATAATTCATTTGGCCTGATTTGCGGTTATCAAGTTCGTAGTGTCGACATGAACGTCTTTGCTGATGACAAACTTGCTCCCATTCTTGGTGAGCTCGTACTCTTTGGTCCGTTGGTGGAAGTATGCGTCACGTTCATATAAGAATGGACTCCCAAAAGCACCTGACAAATATCGATACGAACAACATCGCATTGTACCTTATCGATATATCGAGCAAATATTGCAAAGTTTATCATACAATGACATCGTAATCTGCTGGCTCACATCGGATGTAAACCAACCTAGGGGATATGGTAGTGGATGCTTGGTCATCTTCAGACCTAGTCGTCGTACTAGTTCAACGGAGACTAAATTCTTTTGGCTTTCGGGACGGAATATAGTTGTGACCACTTCATGCTTCACCTATATATTGATAGTGAACAGCTCCTCCGTTGGGTGATGGTCTAAAGGTGAACCCGAATCTGTCTCCTTCGGCACTGCCATCAGAGCAACGTTGTGTCTACCTTTTCGACCGAATTCACTCAGACAACCTCTTCTCTTGGTGGAGCCGTGGTAGCTATGGATAGTCTTTTCCCTGTCCATTCTTCTTTGGTCGAAGCTCAGGATGGAGCTTATAGCACTTATCTTTTGTGTATCCTGCAACGTGACAGTGTTCACAAAAGATACCCGTACTAGGTTTGGGAGTGTTTTTCTTTAGACTCATCTTTCCATTTGATGGGGTCGAACTCTCTCTTGTGTTATTGTCGTTGTGGGACTTGTTTCTCTTTTCGATCGCCATAGCGGTTGTACTCGCGGTGGCAATGTCTTGGGCGCCGAATAGGCTCAACTCTACACTGATCACCTTCTATAATCCTAAAGTGTATTTTTATAATACTTGAGGATCAAATAGCGAGATGCTAATGACCATCGCTTGTCTCTAAAATTCCGTCGTGTAGTCCTGGATGGTCTGGTCGCGCCATTGATACAATCGGTGCCACTGATCCCATCTCTCTTCGAGATACCCCATCGGGTAGAATTCTTTCCATACAAGTGTGAAGATTGGGAGCAGCTCACGTAGGCTGGACGTCAATGAAGAAGAAAATGACTACAAGGCCGACGACCTCGCCAACACATCCTTAGCAGTCGGATCTTTTAAGGTCAAAGCTAAGGTCTACATACTCATATATGATGGGGTGATCGATGCCAAAAAACTAGATTCATGGATCGACTAGCTTGAGACCTACTTCAAACTGCGAGGGTTCAATAGCGCTCAAAAGGTGAAGTTTGCACCTTTGAAAATGAAGGACCACGCCAAGACATGGTGGAAGGCCCTTGTCACCAGCGGGAAAGCAAACGACCAGGGGCTGATCGAAGGGAACGACCAGGGGCTGATCGAACAGGGACTGAAAAAGAGTAAAAGGATTAATTTGCAATTTTGAAACTTAGTGCCAGGGGCTGATCTGTAAATTTGGCATTTGTCTTAGGTAAAAAGGAATCTGATTTCAACAATTTGATCTACTAAACTCAAGAAATTGTTTAGCAGCAAGAAATGATGAAACTTGGAGATTAAACCTGTTTTGAATTAAAACGAAAATAGGGTAATTAGGGTAATCTGGATTTAGAATTTTGGCGAGGCTGAAACTAGGGTTTAGGATGAGATTTTGAAATTCTTTCTGAAGGGAGATTTGCTCAGAATAGTAAATGGAAGGTATCCACTGAATTGGATTAGGCTTTAGAGTTGATATGTGGCTTTTGGCCTTTTTGGGGCTCTGGGAGATCAGAAAAGGACTAATTTGCGTACTCATGGACTGATTTGCGAGAAAGGGGTAAACAAAGGAGTTTCAGCATCAAATTTTTAGGATAAGGTACTGAGGCAGCTTGGATCTTAGCTCTGAGATAGAAGAGTTGAACTAAGTCAGAATTTGGAAAATCAGGGATGTTACAACCTACCCTCCTTAAGGACAATCTCATCCTCGAGATTTTGGCTGATCTGGGAACAGGTAGGGGAAATCTTGATGCATTTTTTCCTCTCTTTCCCACGTTGATTTCTCTTCCTGGTGGTTGTTCCATTGTGCTCTGCAGAATTGGATGGTCCTTGATTTCAATCTCCTTTCACTAATCTCAAGTATCTTAACAGGGTACTCCTGGTATGATAAATCTGATTGAACTTCTGCTTCCTTTGGGGATATCTGCTCTGTTGGCTTTTTCAGGCGCTTTCTCAATTGTGATATGTGAAAGATGTGGTGAACTATTAGTTCGGGTAGTAGTTACAATCTGTATGCTACCTCTCCTTGTCTTTCTAGGACTTTGTATGGTCCGACGTATCTTGGACTCAGTTTTCCCTTCATCTAAAATCGGCGTACTCCTTTATAAGGTATTACTTTAAGATATACATAGTCACCTTCTTCAAAAGTTAACTCTCTCCTCCTTCTATTAGCGTAGCTTTTCTGTCAAGACTGTGCTGTCTTCAGTCTTTCCTGTATGATCTTCACATGGGCTGTGGCTTCCTCTACTAGCTGTGGTCCCAAAAATTGCTTTTGTCCTATATCATTCCAATACAGGGGTGTACGGCACTTCCTCCCATAGAGTGCTTCATAAGGTGCCATCTGTAAGCTTGCTTGGTAACTATTGTTGTATGTGAATTCTGCATAAGGTAGGAATGATTCCCAAGAATCTCCATAGTCTAAAGCACATGGTCTTAGCATATCTTCTAAGATTTGATTTACCCTTTCAGTTTGACCTCCAGTCTGAGGGTGGTACGCGGTACTGAATTTCAATTTTGTTCCCAAAGTTTCTTGTAATTCTTTCCAGAATTTTGATACAAATTGAGCTCCTCTATCCGAGACAATTGTCTTTGGCACTCCATGTAGGCTAACAATTCTGGTAAGGTATAATTCTGCTAATTGCTTGGTTGGATATTGGGTTCTTACTGGTAGAAAATGGGATCCCTTTGTCAGTTTATCCACTATGACCCATACGGAGTCATGACCTTTTCGGGTCCTTGGTAGTCCAACTATGAAGTCCATTCCAATTTCGTCCCACTTCTATTCGGGGGTTGGTAGGGATTGTAGCGGTCCTGCAGACCTCTGATGTTCTGCTTTTACTCTCTAACATGTGTCACAAGATGCTACGAACTCGGCAATCTCTTTCTTCATCCCATTCCACCAAAACTGGTTTTTCAGGTCCCGGTACATCTTTGTACTGCTTGGGTGGATTGAGTAAGGAGTGTGATGTGCTTCATGCAATATTTTACCCTTGATTTCTTTGTTGTCTGTAACACAGATTCGATTGTGAAGCCATAAAATTCCTTGTCCATCCTTTTTGAAGTTGATTGCATCTCCGTGTTCTATGTCCTCCTTTAACTTTTGAATGTTCAGGTCCATCTTTTGGGTTTCTCGGATTTGATCTTTTAGCTCGCATTCCACGCTCAAGGCGGCAATGGTTCCTTGCTCAACCAATTCTAAATGCAGGTTCTCAAGATCTTTGAGTAGCTGGGGTGGTAGTCACAGGTTCTTCATCTGATTGCAGTAGGATTTTCTACTCAAGGCATCCGCTACCACATTTGCTTTGCCTGGGTGATAGTGTATTTCAAGATCATAGTCCTTGATGAGTTCTAGCCATCTTCTTTGTCTCATGTCCAAATCCTGCTGAGTGAAGATGTACTTTAAGCTTTTGTGGTCGGTGAAGATCTCACACTTGTTTCCCAGTAAGTAGTGTCGCCATATCTTCAGTGCATGAACGACAGCGGCTAACTCCAAGTCGTGAGTTGGGTAGTTTTCCTCGTGGGGTCGCAATTGTCTTGAGGCGTAAGCCACAACTCTCCTTTCTTGCATCAGGACACAGCCTAGTCCTTGTTTTGATGCATGACAAAAGACTTCAAAACTTTTCTCATTATTGGGCAATATGAGGACAGGTGCGGTCGTCAAAACTTTCTTCAACTTTTCAAAGCTCTTCTCACATTCCTCAGTCCAGTCGAAAGCAACATTCTTCTTTAGCAATTGGGTGAGTGGCCTGGTAATTTTAGAGAATCCTTTGACAAATCGTCTATAATAGCCAGCTAACCCTAAAAAACTTCTTAATTCTGTTACCATTTTCGGTTGCTTCCATTCCATGATAGCTTGAATCTTTGATGGGTCCATGAGTATTCCTTCACCAGAAATAATGTGACCTAGAAAAGAAATTTCTTTCAACCAAAAGGCACATTTATCAAACTTGGCATACAGCTGATGGTCTACTAACTTCCTTAGCACTAATCTGAGGTGCTGAACATGCTCTTCTTCGCTCTTGGAGAAAATGAGGATATCGTCCACAAACACAATGATGAACTTATCCAAAAATTCCATGAGAACTTTGTTCATTAGGTTCATGAACACTGCTAGCACATTTGTCAAACCAAATGGCATCACTGTAAATTCATGCAATCCATATCTTGTTATGAATGTAGTCTTTGGGATGTCCTTTTCTCTGATCTTTAGCTGATGATAGCCTGACCTTAAGTCGATCCTTGAAAATACTTTCGCTCCTCTGAGTTGGTCGAAGAGATCGTCAATCCTAGGTAGAGGGTACTTTTTCTTGATCGTCATGTCGTTCAACTTCCGGTAGTCAATGCAAAGTCGCAGACTGCCATCTTTCTTTTTTTTTGGCAAAGAGCACTGGGGCTCCCCAGGGTGAAGAACTTGTTCTGATGAATCCTTTTTCTTCCAATTCTTCCACTTGCTTCTTTAGTTCGTCTTGTTCTTGTATTGTCATACGTGCAAGCTTCCTTGCGTATGGGGCTGATCCAGGTTTTAATTCAATGGTGAATTCTATATCCTGGTCTGGTGGCATTCCGGGTAGCTCTTCAGAAAAAATCGGGGTATTCATTTACTACTGGAATCTTTTCAAGTTCAGCTTCTTCCATACTATTCAGTCTACTCATATGATCACTCACTGAGGGTCGATCTGCACAGAATGTGACTTGTTTTCCTTCCGCGTTGGTCAGGGTGATAGTCTTCTTCTCACAATCCATCTGGCCTTTGTGTTTCGCTAGCCAATCCATTCCCAAAATGACATCTAATCCTTGAAGATTCAGAACTAGCAAATTTGCCAGGAATTCTAGGTTGCCAATACAAAAGGCAATATTTCTACAGATGGATTTGACTGGCATTCTGGCTCCAGGGGATTGGATTAGAATAGGGTGCCCTAAGATTTGGTTCTGCACCGACATTGCCTGCTATCTATTTTGCTCTATCCAAATTAGTACATTACTGATATTTCCTCCTTGCGATATAGCAAATGATGATCTTGGTTGACCTTGGTTGATACAGTTTCTATTTCCAGATGTAGCCCTCATGTTATTGGTGTCCTCTTCGGGCTATCTTCTCTAAGATCATCCTCGAGTGCAAACCATTCTACTCTACCAGGCGGTCAGAGAAACAATTGTTGATTCAAAGGGAGACACAGATAGGGTACAAGTAGAAGGCTGAGATCAATCCATGAGACAAGGATTGGAAAGTGCAAGATGATTTTCATAAATTAACTTTTATAAAATACATAGTTTTGCCTCTATGGCTTACAGGGGTATTTAACAACCAACACACATCATGACCAGCAACTACTACACAAAAGATCTAACGTCTGCTGTGGTTAGGCACAAAAGGTTAAACCAAGGAAAGTCTGGGATCACACATCGGCATTGGAAGAACCACAAGGCTCTACCTCTTTTGAGTCCTCCTCCTGATCTTTATCCGCATCCATCAGGTACGACTCCACATTCTGGGATCTCGTAGACTACCACTGAGGCACGAAAGCCATCTAAGGAGACATAACTCAAAAATACCTAAAAGTTAAAATAATGTTTAAAGCTTTTTCAAATAATCAAAAAGGATAACTACATAATATATTTTGTTTAGACAAATTAGATTTTTCATAATTAGATTTTACACTACTATAGAAGTGCATTCCACTAACCCATATTTTCTAACGGTTATAAGCAATCTGGGAAAAATCCGATAGAATAGGACGACAGCGGTGGAAAAGAGGCATTTTACTATCGGTTACACACTAGTCCAACGTTAGTGAAATGCAAATACTTTTTACTATCGGTCATTACTGTACAAACCGATATAATATATTAAAAAGTACTATCGGTTTTCTATTTTTAACTGATAGTAAAATTACTCACTTTATACTATCAGTTATTACTGTACCAACCGATATAATATATTAAATAGTACTATCAGTTTTTCATTCGTAACAGATAGTAAAATTACTCACTTTATACTATCGGTTATTACTGTACCAACCGATATAATATATTAAATAGTACTATCGGTTTTTCATTCGTAACTGAAAGTAAAATTACGAACTTTTTACTATCGGTTCTTACTGTACTAACCGATACAATATAGTAAAGTTTACTATCGGTTATATAAAACAAACCGATAGTAAAATAACTTCATATAAACTAATGGTTATGACAGTGGGGACCTTATTTTACTATCGGTTTATATTTTTGAACCGATAGTAAAATTGTACAACTTAATTAGGTCGACCTCTGCTCTGCGCTCTGCATGTTGGAATCATTTCAGCCGCGCATGACTCCAAGCTAGAGTGATCTGGAGAAGCTAGCTGAGAAGTTGATCATATTTTCATCCCCCTCGGTATTGTCATCTTCTCATCACCTCTCTCTCTCTCTCGATCACTCTTTCACACTCTCCCTCTCTCTCTCTACTTGCAATTCATTAAACTAGATACATGTAGCTCCAAACTAGCTAGAAGGCTAGGTTGGCTAGCTAGCTATAGCTTGCTGAATTTAAGCAGCTAGCTAGCTGGCTCTTCCAATTAATGCATGCATCAAGTTAATTAGGGTTTCATATATACAAATCCATTTAATGTAATTAAGCAGCTCATGTACACACATATGGCCTAGCTAATTATGTTTCGTGCATATATGCATGCCCTGAGTCATTAATTATTTATTTGAATTTGTCAATTTTGTGAAATAATTGTAGATGGCCTGAGAATATTGGATGTATGGAATAAAATGTACTACTGTTGAGTATTTGGAGGGTGTGAATGGGTTTATTAAATTTGCTGAGCAAGAAAAGGCGAAGAAGGGAGAGAAAGATATGCATTGTCCTTGTATAGATTGTATGAACTTAAAAAGGTTCGACAACTCTGATCAGATTAGGAGTCATTTGATTCGTCGTGGTTTTAACGCACGCTATACCCGTTGGATATGGCATGGTGAAGATCTTGAGGAAGCGAGCACCGCTACCACTCAGCAGCACCCGGAAGTGGATTGCAGTAATGATGATCATGATCAGAACATTGGTAATGTTCATTCGGAAGTCCATGTAGATGACGACAATTTAGATGAAATGTTACGTGATGTAGAAGAAGGCTACAGCGAAAACGATTTAGCTAAATTTGAGAAATTAATTGTTGATTCTGAGAAGCCTTTGTTCCCCGGATGTGCAAAATTTACAAAGTTGTCTTCTGTGTTGAGATTATATAACTTGAAGGCAAGCAACGGTTGGAGCGATAAGAGTTTCACGGCGCTATTGGATTTGTTAGCGGACATGCTTCCAGAGGGAAATGAGTTGCCAAGATCGGTTTACCAGGCCAAAAAACTATTGTGTCCGTTGGGAATGGAAATCGAAAGAATACATGCATGCCCAAATGATTGTGTTCTGTACCGTAACGAGTACGAGGATTTGCATGTTTGTCCAAGATGCGGTGCATCGCGGTATAAGCATGGGGACAAAATTTATCACAATGGATGTGATGAGGTAAAGAAAGGGCCTCCGGCCAAAACTGTGTGGTATTTGCCTATGATTCCCAGATTGAAATGGCTGTTTGCAAATCCGAAAGATGAGAAGTACTTGCGTTGGCATGTTGAAGGTCGGAAACAAGACGGAAAACTAAGACATCCAGCTGATTCCATTCAATGGAGAAACATTAACAGAACATTCGGTGAGTTTGGCGGCGAAGTGAGGAATATAAGGTTTGGGCTGAGTACGGATGGTATGAATCCACACGGAAATATGAGCAGTCGACATAGCACTTGGCCGGTTCTTTTATGCATCTACAAGCTTCCTCCTTGGTTATGTATGAAGCGCAAGTACATCATGATGTCGTTACTAATTTCAGGACCCAGACAACCCGGGAATGATATTGACGTGTTTCTATCACCGTTAGTCGAGGACTTACATAAATTGTGGAGCGAAGGGGTGCGGGTGTGGGATGCACATAAGCGAGAGAATTTCATGTTGCGGGCCATGATATTTTGCACCATAAATGATTTCCCGGCCTATGAAAATTTGTCGGGGTATAGTACGAAAGGAGGCAAGGCTTGTCCTATTTGCCTGGATGAAACTGAAAGCATGTGGTTATCGAACTGCAGAAAAACAGTGTACATGGGTCACCGCAGATTCCTTCCGATGCATCACGCCTACCGTAAGAAAAGGAAGTCATTCAATGGGAAGCCTGAGAAAGGATCAGCCCCAGTGTTTGTGACTGGTAAGGAGCTTTACTTGCGCGTGAAGGACATCAAAGTTGAGTTTGGTAAATGTTCTAAACCTCCAGGAAAAAATGTTTGGAAGAAGAGATCGATTCTTTGGGATCTGCCATATTGGGAGCACTTACAAGTTCGACATTGCATTGATGTCATGCACGTAGAGAAAAATGTTTGTGACAGTTTAACTGATTTGTTGTTGAACATTCCAGGAAAGACGAAAGATGGCATCAACGTTCGCCGTGACATGATCGACATGGGCATAAGGACTGAGCTTGCACCGTTGGAGAAGGGAAAGCGGACATACCTCCCCCCGGCCTGCTATACTTTGTCAAAAAGAGAAAAAACAAAACTCTGTCAGTGCCTACATGGTGTCAAAGTTCCATGCGGGTATTCTGCGAACTTGAAAAAACTTGTGTCCATGAAAGACTTGAAACTGGTTGGTATGAGTCCCATGATTGTCATGTACTGATGTCACAAATGCTTCCCATTGCTATCAGAGGCATTCTCCCAGTCAAAGTCAGAGAGACAATTACAAAGCTATGTTATTTCTTCAACACAATATTTGGCAAGGTACGTAAGCGTGTACTCCTAGCAAGTTAATTAGCTCCATTCGTGGAACTTGTCAGATTTTTTGGATCTGAATATTTGCTGCAACTGTGTCCTTGCAGGTAATTGATCTGGATGAACTGGACGATTTGCAACGCGATGTGACTACAACTCTTTGTCAGCTGGAGATGTATTTCCCTCCATCTTTTTTTGATGTTATGGTCCATCTAATTGTTCACCTTGTCAGAGAAATTAAGTTTTGTGGACCCGTGTTCCTGCGCTACATGTATCCATTTGAGAGATTTGTATCTTGAAGGGATATGTAAGGAATCGACATCGGCCTGAGGGCAGTATCATTGAAGGTTATGCCGCCGAGGAGGTGATCGAATTTTGCACCAACTATATGGCCGGGGTTGACCCAATTGGCGTTCCTACGTCCCGGCATGAGGGCAGGCTTCAGGGCATTGGAATGATTGGATTTAAAGCAGTCGTCCCCTCTAGTGATCTGTATGCAAAAGCCCATTTTTGGGTCTTGCAGCACATGACTGGGGTGGAGCCATACATACACGAGCACAAGGAAATATTACGGAAACAGAATCCCTCGAAGCTAGAGATTTGGGTCACCAGAGAACATAATAGGAAGTTTGCTGGGTGGATCGAAAATAGAGTCCTGCAAGGTTCTGAGGGCGACGTAGATGAAGTTGTTACATGGTTGGCCAGAGGGCCTAGATTTACTGTAGGGACTTGGCAGGGGTATGACATCAACGGCTATTCATTTTACACAAGAACTCAGGACGAGAAGAGTACTATGCAATGTAGTGGAGTGACACTACTTGCTATTTCGGAGGATGCCAGGGCATTAAGGGCACTCGACTCATATTACGGTGTTATTGAGGAAATATGGGAGCTCGATTATGTATTACTTAAGATTCCTCTGTTTCGTTGCCAATGGGTCGAAATCCCTCGAGGTGTTAAAGTCGACAATTATGGGTTTACTCTCGTTGATCTCAGTAGAGTTGCACACAAAGATGATCCATTTATACTTGCTGAGCAAGCCACACAGGTGTTCTACATCGTTGACCCAGCCAACCCAAAGTTGCACGTTGTCCTTGATAGTAAGAGACGTATTGTTGGGGTCGAAGATGTTGTGGATGAAGAAGAGTACGATCAGTTTGACGAACTACCTCCATTTTTAGATGGAATTCTTCAATCTGTCCCTACCGAAGATATTGACGAAACAAGTTACCTGCGAGATGACCACGAAGAAGGATTATGGGTGGACAACCATTCTTGACTAATTTGTAATATGTAAGTGACGTATATTACTTGGATCTTTAATCGAAGAATTCTTCAAATCATTTTTCAAAAATTATTTGGGAAAACATATGTGATGCATTGAGAATCATTTATGCAAATTTTCATTTCAATTGGAGTATATACTTGATTTGAGCAATAATTGATTCTTTTCACAAATCAATATGAAAACTGCAAATTTTCATTCCATGATTGGTCTTTACTGTTAATTTATTTCAAAATTATTGGAAGTCATTTGCATGGGGTTTCAGGTGTCTTTACAAGTGCAAAATGATGTACTGAGACCCATCTGTAATTGATCTCAGGAAATCCCTTTAGATAAATTTAACAGTATTCTACTATCGGTTTCAACTTCCAAACCGATATGAAATTAACATATACTATCGGTTTATTGTCATAAAACCGATAGTAAAATACAATGCAAAATGATGTACTGAGATCATCTGTAATTCTTCTAAGGGAAATCCTTTAGGGTCAATAACATTGTATTTTACTATCGGTTTGAACTGTGAAACCGATATGAAATTAAACTATACTATCGGTTTATTGTTCATAACCGATAGTGATTTATACTGTGTTATGAGCCCCTGTTCTTAGTTTACTATCGGTTTGGTATAATAAAACCGATAGTGAACAGTGCCAACACTGCAAACCCTAACTTACATGTTTTTACTATCGGTTGGTGGTTATGAACCGATAGTAAATATTCATACATTAGGTTATAACCTTGCACGATTTTCCCTCCAGTGCAACTGATCACATTTCAATTTCCAAATACTCGCGCGGAAAACCCTAGATTCGCTTCTTCGCTCCTCTGCGCCACCATTGCCGATCAGAATCTGGTTCTCCACCGCCTCCGGCACTGCATTGTGCCACCGCCTCTGGCCACTCCACGATCGATTGTAAGTGTTCTTGACCAAATCGCTCGCGTGTATGCTTAAGTTTGTATGCAATGGTTCATATCCCGTTCAATGGATTACAAATATAAAACTAGAGTAAAATTCATGAACTACAAACTTGATAGCTATGATAATGACAGAATTGATGAAAATCACTAGCAATTTGTCATACAGTGTAGTCCACTATCGGTTTCTTATTTAGAACCGATAGTAAATACCTTAAACTGAATTTTTTGTTAATTGTTTCCCATTTTCTAATTTTCATCTGAAATTTTGGTTCATTTACATTTTAACATACTTTATGTTCCTGCTGAGAGACTAGCATAGTTTGCACTGCTAATCTTATAGATTTTACTGAATACAAACTTGATTACTATCGGTTTGACTTGGAAAACCGATAGGAAATAGATTAATCTGAATTTTCTGTTAATTACTTCCCATTTTCTAATTTTCATCTGAAATTTTAGTTCATTTAAATTTTAACAGACTTTATGTTCCTGCAGAGAGACTAGCATAGTTTGCACTGCTAATCTTATAAGTTTTCCTGAATATAAAGTTGAGTACTATCGGTTTTACTTGGAAAACCGATAGGAAATAGTGTATGTCATAGTTTGCACTGCTAATCTGAATTTTCTGTTAATTACTTCCCATTTTCTAATTTTCTTCTGAAATTTTAGTTCATTTAAATTTTAACATACTTTATGTTCCTGCAAAGACTAGCATAGTTTACACTGCTAATCTTATAAATTTTCCTGAATATAAAGTTGAGTACTATCGGTTTTACTTGAAAAACCGATAGGAAATAGAGTATGTCATAATTTTCACTGCTAATCTGAATTTTCTGTTAATTACTTCCCATTTTCTAATTTTCATCTGAAATTTTGGTTCATTTAAATTTTAAAAGACTTTATGTTCCTGCAGAGAGACTAGCATAGTTTGCACTGCTAATCTTCATATCAATTGATGGTTTGTTCATGGAATTTTAGGTAAAGCCATGTCGGCATCTTCCTCGGTTGATAGTAGTGATTCGGGGAGGGCGAACGTAGATGGCACTGCCTCGTCCCAGCGTAAGAGGAAGGCGCGAGGCGTGACGATGTTGGGTCGTTTGGCCAAACGCGCGGATCTTTTATGTGAGTTCAACCAGTTCAGGAGACCGATCGGGAAGAACGCCGGCCACTATGCTGCCTATGTTGCCTTGTTGGCGAAGGAAAGGGTGAAGATCACCGTCCAGAGCTGGAAGGACTCAAGGCCGACGAGAGGGATAGGCTGTAGGCGGAAGTGAAAGTAAAATTAATCAAAATCGCTGAACTCTTGAGTAATCACATTCCCTTGGTTTATCCCAGAGATTAGGTAAGTCCTGCTTATATGCACCATTTGAAACAGGCCAAGTGGAACATCCCCGACGATGGTCCCAAGATAGCTTGCTTGAAGGAATGAACAACACGTGAAAAACCTTCAAGAGCGTCCTCGTCAGTACCTTTCTCGCTAAAGGCAAATCTCCATGCGAGAAGTACCCCTTCATAACGGAGGAGGTATGGGAGCAATTCGCCCAACAGAAGGGGACTCCTGAGTTCAAGGTATGTATGGTTCCTTTGCTTGGTTACACCATTGTATGCAGTAAGCAGCAGTGCATTAATTTTCTTGTTTCTGGTATGAAGGCCCTCAGCGAGAAGAACAAGGCAATCCAGAGGAGGAATGACCACCCACACCGGCTCGGCTCTCGCGGCTATGCGGGGAAGGAGGAGCAGTGGAAGAAGGCTGAAGACGAGGCGTCGATTTTGTCGACTCCCTTGACCTACCACTCTCCGAGATCCGCGATCAGCGATGCAATCGCTGGTGGCTGGCCAGAGGGACCGTGTCGGCCACGGGGACTGTGGCGTTCCCAAACCCCAGGGACGTCGAGGTCGTGCAGCAACTCGTAAGTTGGCTAACTTCCTGGTTGGAATCATAGTGTGGTAGAAAAAACTATGATCACTAGTGTGCGCACAAGTTTGTATATATTTCTTCCTCACAATGGAGAGCTTTCAATGTAACAGATCTCTTGCTCGAAGGAGGCGACCGAGGGATGGTTCACTCCCCATAGGGAGAACGACATCCTTACCCGGGCTCTAGGGAACAAGGAGCATCCAGGGCGGACGCGAACTGTGGGGGCTGTGGTGCCATGGAAGGAAGGCTTCTCGGAGCCCGGGCAAAAGGCGAAGAAGGCTAGCAGCTGGAAGGAAAGGGAAGTGGAGCTATCTCAGAAGATACGGGCAGATGTGACTGCACAATTCGCGGACATGTTCGCTCAAATGAATGAGAAGTATGAACGCCTCAGCCGAGTTGTGTAGTCCAAGGGTTTAGATCTAGCTGCCGAGGTCGACGCTGCCAGGCCGAGTAGTTGTGGCTCGAAGGTTCACGTGGATCCGGTGGACCTGATCGAGGTATTGCAACTCTTGAGCTATATATGCAGTTCGGTTGATGCCACTCCCGTTATGTTAGAATTGTTTCGCTAACCTGTTATAATTGTTGCGAATTGCAGAAGCCGGAGAGCTGTAGCCTATTGATCAACATAGGCGACAAACCTGTTGCGGTTGCAAACGGGGTCGTATACCAGTCTTGGGAGGATGTCCGGATCCACTGCGTACCTCTAGAGCCTGGATTCGCAAAGGTACAGGTGGACATGGCCCTCCCGGGCTACAGCTCTTTTCCGTTGCCCGTCCCAATGGATGAAATGCGGACAATTGGCGAGGCATTGGGCTCGTACATACAGTGGCCTAAGAAGGGTGTTAGACTACAGGAGGTAAATCCTAGCCATTCTAGCTTACAACTCAGTTAATATACTCAATTTGCAAAATCTAACTTATGCGTTTGTACTTAAAGTGGACGATGGATACCAGCTCACTTCCTGAGGACACCACCCCCGCCACAATGCATGAGCGAACTCCTTCGGCCCCCATGCCTCCTCCGACGGCCTCAAACCCTTCGCCATCAAATGAGGCCGGCGGCACCACACCCCAACCTTCGAAGGTATACACTCGCTCCCAGCCCAAAGGCAAGGACAAGGCCAAAGGCAAGGCCAAACAAAGCCAGCCGGGTACGTTCAAGAACGGGTCCCCACTCGTGTCAGAGTACCTTCTGCGCAATTTGCATCAAAAAACCAGGAGTCTCCACGAGTGGTACCTGACCTGGTCTAGGCGCCACATCAACTTCTTGGTTCACTTCAGGCCAGCATATTTTCACCGTGAGCCCGGGAGCATATCGGTGGCCCACGAGGATTTGTTCGACCTCCTCAACTGGCGGGAGCTTGATATGTCCATCATACGGACTAGAGTCCTGTGAGTTTGCTGTTGTCTGAAGTTATCACAGTTCGTTTCATAAATCTAATCACTTTGTATGCACTACTTACTAATGTCTACTTTGCATCCAGGTGCATGTATAGGCTGGCGTCGATGAGGGCATGTGACAAGGTGGGTTTCCTCGACCCAGAGAAAATAAGCTTCATGATGCTAGAGCACGACCAAGCACATGCGGAGGAATACATATCAAGGGCACTACTAGCGTAGCAGGACCGAGAGTTCATCCTTGCGCCGTACCACCAAAGGTTAGTGCATTTCCTACTAATTTAACTCATTCTTGTATGTTACGCCTAACATATGTATGAAACAGTTCGCTTATATATGCAATGTAGGGGCCACTGGGTCCTCGCCGTCATTTGTCCATGGATGAATGAGGTCTATTACCTCGATTCGATAAGCGACAAGGTGGCGCATGTTTTCACCCTCACATGGCACATAGACGCGTAAGTAACATAATTGTTTTAAATTTTTCTCTGACTAGCTAATTAATGATAACATATTAACCGGCAATGCTAAATTAAATACAGGGCTTTCAAAAATTATGCTAGTGCTGGAGGGAGGCATGACGCGTCGAAGGGCACAACAATTTCTTGGAAAGAATATGAGGTAATTAATACGGATGGAAGTACTCATGATGAGTCTTTTAATTTAAGCTTAATTAGGTTTTTGGAGTTAATGTGGGTTTATGTCTTTGCATATGCAATTTTTCCAGTGCCATCAGCAGCCACAATCGTGGGAATGTGGCTTCTATGTCATGAGATTCATGTATGACCTGATCAGGAGAAACTTTGCCCAATTCCCTAAGTAATTATTTTTCCTGACTCAAAGTCGAACTTTAATTGGATGTGACGTACGATCCTAACTTCATACACGCATATATGCAGAGCGCCATGTTGAAAGAGCAATATGAGTTGCCTCAATTGAAGGAGCTGCGAACAATTTGGGCTCAATATGTCATGGAAGAAGTGGCTATCAACGATCGATAGTAATTGACTTGTGTAATATATATTGAATGTGTTGATTGCTGTATTTGTGAATAAACTCAATATGTGAATAGATTCATTGATGTATTTGTGAATAAACTCGATCAATATGTGAATAAATTCAATCTGTCCAATGCATGTGTATATTACTGTATTAGTGTATTTGTGAACAAATTCAATATGAGAATATTGGTGTATATTTGTAAATATTGGTGTATTTGTGAATGATCCAATGTATCTCTGTATTGCTGTATGTATATGTGCAAGATTCCAGTACTAACCGTGTCGAGTACATAACCGATAGGAAAAACTACATAGTACTATCGGTTATACTTCAACCGATAGAATAAATATTCCATTACTATCGGTTCATATACAACAACCGATAGAATAAAGTTTCCAGTACTAACTGTGTCTATACAATACTATTGGGTTCATATACAACAACCGATAGAATAAAGTTTCCAGTACTAACTGTGTCTACACAATACTATCGGTTTAGATCCCAGCCGATAGAAAAAACATACACATTATTATCGGTTTAGATCCTAGCCGATAGAAAAAACATACACATTACTATTGGTTTATATACGAGCCGATAGAAAAAATGTAAACAATACTATCGGTTTAAATCCGAGCCGATAGAAAAAATAGTCGATAGCGATTAGTGAACGTTGGGAATGTATATGTTTTACTAACGGTTTTTGAACCGATAGAAGTGTGCTGCGTTTCTACTATCGTGCCGATCACTATCAGTAAGAGAACCGATAGTAGAGTGGATTTTTAACCGATAGTGAAAAGCATTTCTGTAGTAGTGTTAGCCAAATACTGTAGCGATTTTCTGTTCTAGGGATGCCAATGTCTACAGAAGGGTCACGACCTACAGTCGAGCCTTTGCTCTGATACCAAATTCTGTGGGACCCTCATTTGAGGAATCCGGTGGCAACTGCCCAGGTAGGTTGCACTTAGAAAGGTACATCACAAGCTCACAACAACAGGATTTACTTTAAATAGTAAAGCAGATAGTTAAAACAAGTACAAGGTCACGAGGACCAATATTATAATATCATAATGCCAAGGGTGGCACTAATTAAAGTTGATACAAAAGTAGTGAGTTTTTCAAAATCAAGAATCGGTATCAAGGTACCGAACACAGAAAACAACACAAAAAGCAACAACAAAGGTCTTCACTTCCTTTTGCAGCAGTTCGGCTGGGGCCTTCACCACATCGGACTCAACTTGGTGCATGACCCTCCTAGAAGCTTGAATCATCTGGAAAGGTTTCTTCCTCTTCTTGGCTCTCAAGGCCAAAAGAATCGAGATCCACGGATCCTTTCATCTGAATTTGTGTGCAAAGGCAAGGGTGAGCATGTTTTTACACGATGCTCAGCAAGTCTCGTTATGAGAATGCTGGTATATAGCTGAGGGGTTCTCAAGGAATGAGGTCTATGTTTTATATGTAATAATAGAATAGGTTTTCACTCTAAAGTTATAAAGAAAAGCTTTTAGTTTCGAAAGCAATACTTTGAAATCTTAAGTTATACTTTAGAAATCGTTATGTGTGATGGTCTCCCATGAGTCATCACTTTTATCAACCCACATTATGAAAACATTCCAAATATTACTTGTGCTGAACCACATGGATAAAATCCACCGCGAACATACTCCAAGACCTGGGAGTACAGAATATCCAATACTTCTTTTACACTTTGCAAAGGTGTACCTCTTTTTAAATCCACTTCTTCACTCGACTTTCAAGTCGGGCCAAGCGACTTATACGCATGTGACAAGGCTGAGATCATACAACGCTTTTGCAGTTTAGTATTAACAGTATCCCCGCCCGGTAAATAGACAGTTAAGTCTCAAGTACCGTTGTAGGTCCTCCCCACTGCCTTACTTCCTAGTCTTGGTCTATGCTCCTGCAAGACACATAGCCTACGGATGCAATCGCGCAAGACTCAAATCCAGGCGTAGGGAGACTTCCTTCTATCCACCTTTTCCTCTCATTATTTTTCTGAACTCACATCACTCATAGCTGAACTGCAGCCCACCAGTTTCCACACAAGAAACCGGACCGACAAACCATGCAGGGAACTGTTAATACCAAAAAGCTACTAAGTTGTGCCTGTCCCATACCAGGCAAGTAGTTGGTATGATTTTCATGCCGCATAGAGGCACAACACAAGGTTTTTGTCCTTATGAATTAATAGTGAGGAGACATTCACATACCCAATGCGCACACAACAACCAACCAATCAAACCATCCTCACTATCAGTTCTAATTCACATTTTATTTCACAAAAGGGGTTTTCAACATGTTTCTCATATAATCGACTATTTAAAATTTAGCATAAGTATTCAAGCATAAGCATAATCCTAAGCATATATCCTAGGGTGACAAGGGTGCATGGGTATTCAATCACAAAAGGGGCTTCACAATTATTTAGGTTATATCTAACCACATTATTTGAACATAATTCTCATTTGAATGTTAGGCATGCATATACTTGAAAACAACTAACGTACTTCATTTCAAAATATTAGGCGAGACATGATCAAGGGGGTTGAGACTTGCCTTGCAAAGTTGGGTCTACAAAGTTTGCTAGGTCTACAAAAGTTCCTTCCAAACCTTCCACTCCTGGTTTGAATTGCACGAGAGAGCACACGACACATACAAAGCACACGCATTCAGAAATTACTCAAAGTAGGTAAAATATACATAAAATCTAGACATGTATGCAAGAGAGATGATTTAGTAGAAGGTAGAACAGTGGGGGAGAAGATATTAAGGTCTGGGACAAGGGTGGGGCTTAGATGCGATGAATGTCCAAGGGTCGACATTCGGATCAAGGTTGGACATGGCTTTAGGTAGGTTTTCTCGAAATGTTGCAGTAGAAGAAAGTGTAGAACATGGCTCCAAATGTTTAGTGGACAAAGTGGCATTTCAATTGCTCAACCAGAAGGGGTTAAACAGGGCCAATGCCAGTGGCTGACATGCACTGACACTGAGCTGACAATGCCAAAAACTAGGGCAAAGCAGTGGATTTGATTCTGGGCTTCAATTGTTTTGCAAACTATGTCTGGGAGGTAGGCGTGGGTGCTAGGAATATGATGGTGGTGGTTTCAGAGGTTGAGATGGTCGGACGGCGATGAACAGCGTCGATGAACTGCTGTGGGGACACGACATAGACATGGATCTGGATAGAGATTTGGCACGGGCATAACTTCCAATCTTGGCAGATCTGGGTGTCGGGCTAGTGGAAAGAAATGCTCAGAAGGTTGAGGCTAAGTTAAGGGGCAAGGTGGTGTCGGCTGAAGTGGCCGGAGACAAAATCCGGTGGCCGGTGCTGGAGAAGATGACTCTGAAATTGGGGGTTTTTGACACAGGGCATTTGAACTTGATTCCTTGCTAGGAGAGTGAAAGGGGGAAACGAGGAAGCTAATGGCTTAGTCAATTTGGCCGGGGGATAACTGGTACGGCCTGGCGACGAGAGCCAGATCGTCGGCGGCGAGCCAGAACAGAAAAGCTTCGATTCTAGCTCAATTATGAAATCTGAGCGCACAGGCTTGCTAGATTTGGTCTATTGATCAAGAAACTCTACTAAAGGGGAAGCTAATTTGGGTTGAATCGATCGGCGTTGCAGGAACAGGGTGAATGGGGAATCCGGCGATCACCGGCGATGGGGATCGATCTGGTGCAATTGGTTGCTATGACACGGGAAGGTGGATGTGGGGAACTCACAGGTGAACTTGGATTGAATTTGGGGGAGTGGATTGATCTGGCGACGGTGGCCTCAAAACCAGCTCGTCGGGGAAGAAGAAGGAAGCAGCGAGAACACTGGAAAATCGCTAAGTCTTGAAGATGAGGAGTTAACACAACACTGGAGGGTTTAAATAGGCTAAGGGGGCGAAGATGGCGAGGTGATGTACATCCTAGTTTTGGGGTGAAAAGTTTCTTTCTTAAAAAGTCATGCATGCATATGTCTCTTCTAGATCAAGCAAATCAGCCTCAGCTTTATTCTGTTCTAGCCCTAAAACCTCCAAATTTTTCCTGTGAACCCCAAATCAAGATCAGATTGTTCAGATATGATCTATCAGTTATCCTAAACCTAAAAGCCTTCAGAACCCAGATTCAATTCTATCCCTAACTTCCAGATTTATCAACTCATTTCTGTTTTCGAAAACAGAAATATCATATATTACCTAAATACCCTAAGTTTCAGAAATTCAGATTTAATCAAAATCTTAGCCAAGTTCAGACCAGATTATTCTTGGATTATGATCAAGGGTATGCCAATGCCTTAATCCAAAAGTTGGCAGCCAGATTTTATCATCTAGACTCTTTTCGCAAATCAGTCCAAGAGTATCGCAGATTAGTCCCTTTCTAGATTTTCCAGAAGCCTAAAAAGGCAAAATGTTGCAAATCATCTCCATATTCAAATCTGATTCAGGGAACACCTCCCAAATGCTTTTCAACACAAATTCTTCTTTTATGAGTATCTCAAAATCAAACCCTAAATCCCAGAATTCGAGATCAATAAGATTCAGACTTATTTTACCCTAAACTACTCTGTTTTCAATTCATATCAAAAATCATCCAAATGTCTCAAACTTTATCTCCTAGCTGTGCCAAATCATCTATTGAATTAAGTATACCAAAACAGCAGAATCAATTTTAGATTTAACCTTCCAAAACTCCAGATTTACAGAACAGTCCAAAACTCAAGATTTGAAATTGCAGTTCAGTCTAATTCGACCAGAGGACTTAGCCGTTTTCGACCAGAGCTTGCCGTGCCTGTGCGCCGTGGATATTCATCGCCAGTGAAGCTACGCCGTGCTCGTGACCGTGCATGTTGGGTGTACGTGTCCTCGCCTCAGCCAATGCCGTGGCAATGTCGCTGCAACGTCGACGACCAGCGCCTGCTCCCGCGCGCGACCATCAGCCTTTTGTCAGCAACTCCCCGCCACGTTGCTTTGCCGCGCCAGTTGTTGTCGCCACCGCTTGCTACAGCTTTGCAAAGTCCCGATGAACCGACATGGTGATCAGCTGCAGACTTGTCGCCGTCGCAATCACCGCTCCTTGCTGTGTCTTCGCCGCTGATGTTCAGCACGCAACCAATCTCATCACCGGCTGCCAATCACTTCACTGCTCCCTCCTTGCAAGCTGTGCCTGGCCTATTTAAACACTACTGTACCCCAGCAACTCCTTTGCTTCACTGGAAATCAGCTAAGTCTCGAAATTCTCTTGTCTTGGTCTTCTTCTCCGGCGAGCCGTCGAGGAGCCTCACGGTGCCAGCACAATCCACAGCATCTCCTGTCAAATTAACAGCATCAGTGAGTTCCCCTCATCTCCCTCACCGTGCTGTACCATCTAATTGAATTACCTTGCATCCTATCGCCGGTGATCGCCGGAAATCCCGATTGCCCTGTTCCGGCAATGCAGTTCAAATTACTTCGAATTAGCCCTCGAACCTGTGAAGTAAAATGATCAGTGAGCCATTTCCAGCAAGCCTGTGCATCAAGATTCCAGAATTGAACCTCAATCGAAGCTTTCCCCAGATTTGAGTTTCTCCAGTCGCCGGCGATCGTTGCCATGCTTCTCCGGCCATCCTCCGGCCAAATTGATCGTGCAGGTAGTTTCCTCTTACCCTTCTATCACTCCCTAAGCTTGGAATAGAGTTCAAACCTCCTACAGCAAAAACCCCCAAATTCCATGTCTTCTTCTCCTGCGCCGTTCACCGGAAACTTATTCCTGGCCGTTTCAGCTTCATCCACCTTTCACTGAATTTTATCACCTTCCAGCCATTTCCTGCCCTAGATCCAGTTGAATGATTTGTTCCTGTTATCAATGCCTACCTCCCAGACAAAGTGGCGCATCATTTGGAGCCCTATATCAAAAGTTATACCAAGCCCTAGTTTCTGGCCATGTCAGTTCAATGTCAGACTATGTCAGTCAGTGGCATTAGCCCTTTTCACTTCCTTCCAGATGTGCATTTTGAGCATAACTTTGTCCCTTAGATTCCTGAAGTTGTGATCTATAATTTCTTCTTCTATCACAACTTGATTTGAGCCCTTGAATTATATTTGCTGCTAAACCCTAATTTTTGACATTGTCCCAGTGCATGCCAGCCAATGGCATTGACCTTGTTTACCCACTTCTGATTGTGCATTTTGAAAGCCACTTTGTCCACTGAATTTGTAGAGTTATGATCTACACTTTCTTCTACTGTCATAACTTGAGATAAGCTCTCTAGCTTTCCTTGAAGTTATGTCAGAGTCTTGATCCGAATGTCAATTTGTTGACATTCGCTGTTTTTGATCAAACCAACCACAAAACTGATGTTCTTATTGCAACCTTGAGATCCTAAGAGCATCTAACACCCATTCTTAGCCAATTCCTTGAAACCTTAGAATCTTGACTCAGTTCAGCTTGCAATCCCAATTATCTCCAATATCGTTCAGTTATTCTTGTAAAGCATATCTACATATAGATCCTAAAATATTTTAATATATTAAGTAATTATTATGTGTTTGTTTGTCGTCGAGCAGATCCAGAAACTAAGTTTGAGGACTTCGCTGTTGACCCGTCATCAACTGCTGTTTCTTACGACGCGGAAGGCAAGTCATATCCTTGGTCATCTTGAACCTATATTTTAAATGTTGCTAAAACATAACCTTGAATATAGATAATATTGCATGTGAAAGATTGAGAATGGTTGATTTATGAATTGGCAGTACTAGACTGGTTATCTGTGAAATGTGAAATAAACAAGTTTTGAGCCATGAACTATTATATATGTATTTATATATTCATGAAATAAAACCCCTAGCCGTGACCAGAAAAATGGTATGGAGGGCGGTAGCACTGGAGGTGCTAGACTGCAAAGGATATGCAGGCACTGAAGGTGCAGGGTTGTGGATGGTCTGGTCACTGGCATATAAGGACTAGAACCTTGTGTTGTGCGTCTAGTGGCATGAACAACGTGCTAAGCGCAAGCCTGGTATGGGATAGGACTGAACAAGTACTTATGTGGATCGCACATGAAACCCCTGCATGAGTTGTGTTGTAATGATTGACTTGGAGGTTGACTCCCACTATCACTGAAGGTGATCTGATGTTTGACCCAGCAATGGGAAAATGAGGTGGGGTGGAGGTTATGATACAGCCTACCACAACTGTGTTTCGCGGAGAGCCACAGGGTCAGGGGTGAATTGTGAGTGATACATAACAAAAGTTCTTGTTATTTCCACCTTGCCGCTCACAGTATGAAGTGAGTCAGGGGTCCAATCATTATGTTATGATAGGAAAGGCTTGAAAGTGGAATATCTTGCGGGTAAATTGGTACCTCTCTGCAGAGTTAAAAACGTATTCGAATACTCCGAGCTCCCAGGTTTTATAGGAGTCTGCTGCGGTGGATTAAATCCACGGGGTGTGACACAAGTATTATTTTCTAAATAAAATGTGTTAAATCAAGATTACCCAAATGACATGTGTTGTCATGATAAGGAGTGCTGCCGTGGGCTGTTGTGTGTCGACGTGTCACGGTAGTGCTATAATTTAGTGAACATGAATGATGATGTTATATTATGAAAAGTGCTGCCATGAGATGAGGTATGAAAGTAAAAGATTATTTTATAAACATCCATAATTCTTGACTAGTCTAGGTTCATATCATCACTACTATATGTTTCTACTCTTACCTATGACTTGCTGAGTAAGTAAGTGCTCACTCTTGTAACCTACAAATCAGTAGATGGAGCGTTCAATAACCAAGATGAAGGCATGGAGAACTTCTTGGATCCAGAAGGAGAAGAGTCAGTCCCGTCATTGCCCTGATGTGTTGTTCTGCCGTCCACTTCTCATTGTGGGTGGGTCACCTATCTTCTGCTATGTAGATGTTATTTTGCTAAGCCATGTATGCCGCGAAGGCATTGTAATCTCTTTATGTAATATTAAGGACAACAGGCCACACTGCTTAACTATTTTGTAAGTTACTCTGTTGCAATGTGAATATACTCCTGTGCTTGACTTATCCTAGGAAGTCAAGGGTATGTGTATGCTATGCATATATGGGACTAGCTGCAGCGAGCTAGGTCTCTACAGGAGTAGTCGTAGTCCCAGTTTCGGGGCGCGACAGGTGAACAGCGAAGGAAATTGTGCCGGGGATGAGACCGGCCGGGTGCAGGCGCGACAGCGGTGAACGGTGAGGTGATGCCGCGTAGGCGGCACAACAGCTCTGCTAGCGATGTCGGGAGCGTGTTGGAACTTGATCCAGGGCGCTGCAACGGTGGAGGCGATGTCATAGTTCCGACAGCGACACATACTTGCATGCAGCAGCAAATGACACGGGCGTGCGCGCGAAGTTTGAGCTGGAGTGCGGGCGAAAATACCTCGGTCACTGCACTGCAACGGTGAGGATTTGGTCGAGGTCACGTGCACACGGAGTGGCACGATCACTCACGAGCACTAGCGACCGGAGAAATTGGTTGGCGGCGAAGAAACGCGATGAAGCAGCCCGGCGGGGCACTGGTCGAAAGGTCTCTGCGGCGCTGGTCGAAGGGAACGACCAGGGGCTGATCGAAGGGAACGACCAGGGGCTGATCGAACAGGGACTGAAAAAGAATAAAAGGATTGATTTGCAATTTTGAAACTTGGTTCCAGGGGCTGATCTGTAAATCTGGCATTTGGCTTAGGTAAAAAGGAATATGATTTCAACAATTTGATCTACTAAACTCAAGAAATTGTTTAGCAGCAAGAAATGATGAAACTTGGAGATTTAAACCTGTTTTGAATTAAAACGAAAACAGGGTAGTTAGGGTAATCTGGATTTAGAATTTTGGCGAGGCTGAAACTAGGGTTTAGGATGAGATTTTGAAATTCTTTCTGAAGGGAGATTTGCTCAGAATAGTAAATGGAAGGTATTCACTAAATTGGATTAGGCTTTAGAGTTGATTTGTGGCTTTTGGCCTTTTTGGGGCTCTGGGAGATCGAAAAAGGACTAATTTGTGATACTCTTGGACTGATTTGCTAAAAAGGGGTAAACAAAGGAGTTTCATCATCAAATTTTTAGGATAAGGTACTGAGGCAGCTTGGATCTTAGGTCTGAGATAGAAGAGTTGAACTAAGTCAGAATTTGGAAAATCAGGGATGTTACATCGTCAGCCTCGCCTTCCCCGGTAAGAACTCTCAATCTTTTGGACTTACCCCTGCATTGTTAATCCTTGTTCAGTACATTCTTGACCTGTTGATTTGCACAGGGAAGGGGAGCCGTAGAAGACTCAGGCAAGGTGAAAGTCAAGCTGAGGGCCCTCCAGGAGGAGCACAAGCTCCTTACGGAGAAGCACACTCAGCTACGACTTGACCTGGACGATATCTTCCAGCACATTCAGCGCATGAAGACGGATGGTGACAATGCTAGGGCGAGGACGAGGCGTCTTCACGAGGAGAACCAAGCCGCGGATATGACCATCGCTGGCTGCGGTTTGACTATGAAGGATACCATCGCGAAGCTGAGGGAGGTCGCAGGCCTTCTCGACGCCGTAGTAGTTGATCCTAAGAAGGACAACTTGTCGCTGGAGGAGTCCTGCGTCTTGGCTGCAAGTCAAACTGACTTTATTCTAGATGCAGCCAGGGCTAAGACCACTCCTTGACCTAGTATTTTGTATTTTTACTTTTTTTTGTAAGTGATGAAAAAAATTAATGAAAAATTTGTTCCTATGTCAATTTCCAATTTTCCAGCACGTTCTTGGACTGCATGCTATCTTCCCTCTTTCTTTATCTTTCTTTAGCTTTTGGCGAACATTCGACCATACAAAGGTATGTGCACTGTGTGCGATCAAGGAACGACTATCGCGATCATATACATAGAAGTGGCAATCTTTGGCGCGTGAGGGTAGTCCTTCGGAGCCCTGCAAATAATATAGAAACAATAAAAGTCGCAGGTCCCATGCAAATAATATAGAAAGAATATAGAAGTTGGGCTTATTTGGCTGGATGGCATTGTGGCATGCCAAACACGAGTGTGGTGCAACATATTTTTTATGGCGAACAAAAAAAATTTAGAAACAATATAGAAGTTGGGCCTATTTGGTTGGATAGTCCCAAAAGTGTCCGACGTTTCGAGTTCTCAACGTGCTTTGAATATCACAGACGGTTTTGAGGTAAAAAAATGTCTGTGATAGTCACATTACAAACGGTTTTTATGTAAGGACCGACTGTGATAGTCCCAACAGTAACCGACGCTTCGAATTCTCAACATTCTTTCAATATCGCAGACGGTTTTTAACTCAAAACCGTCTGTGATAGTCACATTACAGACGGTTTTTATGTAAGGACTGACTGTATAGTCCCAACAGTGATCGACGCTTCAAATTCTCAACGGTGTGTTGTGTCATTTTGGGTTCTGATGTTCGCGCGGCGCACTAGCCTGCGAACATGAAGCGTCGCCTTGGAAATTCTATAAATAGCTTGTTTTTCATTAATGATGAAAAAAATTAATTAAAAATTTGTTCTTATGTCAATTTTCCAGCACGTTCTTGGAATATCATAGATGGTTCTGATTTAAAAACCGTCTGTGATAGTTCTATCATAGACGGTTTTCACCACAAAACCGTCTGTAATAGTGTTGTATTACACACGGTTCTAATATGATAACTGTCTGTGATATTTTTGCGATAGTTCTACACAAATACGCTAGTTCACACATTGAAGTATATGTCTGAAACAGTAATACAAATACACAAAAATACACCAATACAAATATACAAATACACCAATTCACACATTCAAGTACATGTTCCAAATAGCAATACAAATACACCAATTCACACATTCGATGTATATTACAAAAGTCACATTTGAAAGAGAACCTTTGCAATCAAACAACAAATGTAACTACCAACTACAAGTTAGACCTGATACATCACAAATCCATTCATCTGAAACAGCAAATGTATGAACCACGTTTGGCTTAACCATAGGAGTTCAGTTCAGAGACACCCGAGGAGCTGGAACTGGCGTTGAGTTACATTTGTCTTGGTGATCTCTTCTGGCTCAAACTCAACTCATCAATGCAAATCAACTCAACTCAGTTGAGTTAGTTGAGTTGAGTTGAGTTGAGTTGGAGCCTGAGAAAATCACTAATACAAATGTAAGATGCTTTCTATAGGTCCTAATTTGAGAAACACGCTGGGCTTGAGGACCTTCTCGACCGAGCCAACTAAGATCTCGCCCTTCACTAACTTCCAGCTCTCGACGGTGATCTTCACCCTTTCTTTCGCCAACAAGCCAACGTACGCAGCGTACTGTGACGAAGAACTGTGAACTACGTTGCCCATCGTGAACATCGTCCAAGGACCTGCACAGAATCATGTTGAAAAGAAGACATACAAATGGAAGATACAGGAATCACAGGATAATTGCCATCAATCTAACAATGCCGAAATTTTACTTGCCTTACTTGCAATGCCGAAATCTAGCCGAGGGAGTTGAAGCTACGATCGATTTTGGACTTGATTCACTAGAGAAGCTAGTGGCCGTCGATGGAGGTGCAGTGGCCATCAATGGAGGTTACGGGTTAGGGCTTGTCGTGCCCAAGGAGAAAAAGTGGAACGGTTTAAATGGAAGCAAAACTCTAGGGAGGGAACAAGTATTTGTAGAAGTCGAACGGTTCGACTTCAAGCAAAATTCTAGGCATATTACAGATAGTTCAGACATCAGAACCGTTTGTAATAGTAAAGCAGACGGTTTTGATCTCCTAACCTTCTGTGATAGTCCCAACAGTGTCCGACACTTTGAATTCTCAACATGCAATCGTGGATAACTGCACATAATAACTGCACAGATGAAGAGACTTAATTATTTACTTCAAATTTAATTTGCATCAAATTATGTTATCTGACGCTTCAACTTCTTAAGTGGGCACCGTTCCGCCGTGTGGTAGTTTATCTCCTGATAAATAATCATGAATTTATTGACCTTGAAATCCAGTAGTGCGCTTTTTAAAAATCGAGGCACCCGCGCATATGAACCGTCACCTTCTGGTTCTATAAATAGCGAGGCTCTTCAATCCTTAAGACTTACAAATTCTTCGCTAAGTCTTTTAGGAATTCTGCTCCTAAATCCCTGTCTTTATTCCCTCCTCAACTCCCCACCTTGATGGCGATCCGAGATTCCAATGAGGTTATTGAAATTGAGAGTGATGAGGAAGAGATAAGGAATGAACTCGATCAGGATCTTCAGAAAGTAAGTCCTCTCTAAAACTCTAATGCAGATCTTTCTTTTATGACTTGATTGCCTCCAAACAAATGCATTTCGAAATCCACAGGTGCCTGAGGAAATGGTCCCTCCAAAGAAGAGACTCAGAAATGATGAAAGATCCTCCAGTGGAGCTGCAGCGAAGACTCTAGAGGGTGCTGAGGCCTATGTTGCCACATTGCCCCTTGCAACCCCTCCAGTTGCATCGACTCCACCTTTGGAGATCCACAACAATCGTTCCAATATCCCCTCTTCAACACTTTTGGATCATCAGCTTTTCTTCGATGATCAACTTTCTGGGGTAAGTCGCACACTTCCACGTCCAAATCCACTCTGAAACTTGGCAATCATCTTCACCCTCTCTGTTGGTCGTTATGTCTTTCAAAACTAACCCATGCATGTGCAGGAGGAGAAAGCTACCTTGTGCAGAACTTTCCAAGAAGAAAAAGAGGCGCTGGAGAAGCGTTCTGAGGAGATGTCTTCTGCCATTCTGCACTTGGCAGAGTGCTATGAGGGTTCTCACGAAGAAGCGCGCAGGTTCCGGTCGGAGAGAGATTACGCTCGGCAGCAGCGAGAACTCTCCGATACAATAAGGAACAACTGCACTCCTTTGCTGAGAGATGATGTAGATAGGCTGAGAGCTATCGCTAGTTCTCTTGGGGCGGCCAGTGTAGATCCTACTGATGCCAATACGTCCCTAGGAGAACTTTGTAAATTACTTTCGGATCAGGTCGACGCTTTGGCTGCTTGTATCCCTTATGTATGCAAAGATTGTAAGAAATACGGAATTTCTTTTCCTTATATATCTGGCTTTTCGAATGATTATGTATAATTGATAATCACCAAATGATGTTCTTTGTGTGAAAATGTTAACAAGAAAATACTTCTGCGATCAAGACGGTTTTTAACTCAAAACCGTCTCTGATAGTAACATTACAAATGGTTTTAATGTCAGGACCGACTGTAATAGTCTCAACGTTCTTTGAACATCCACAGACATATATATACACCATAACACCATAATATATCATTTTTTAAATACTAACATTGAAAATAAGATAAAACCAAATATGAAAAACATTTTATTCAATCATTTGGTCACATTTCTAATATTATTGCTACCCGTCCGATTGGTATTGGTGGCTCTTACATGCAGATTCATCATCATATACTAATTCACCAGAGAAACTAGTAGCCGTCGATGGAGTTGCGGTGGCCATCAATGGAGGTTACGGGTTAGGGCTTGTCGTGCCCAAGGAGAAAACTAAGTGGAACAATTCAACTAGTCGAACGGCTTGACTGCAAGCAATCCAGGATATTATAGACGGTTCAGACCTTATCACCATCTGTGATAGTAGAGCAGACTGTTGATTTTATAATTATCACAGACGGTTATGAAGTAAACACCGACTGTGATAGTAAATCGGACGGTTTTGAGCTCGGAACCGTCTGTGATATTCTAATTATCATCGACGGTTCAGATGTCAAAACCGCCTGTGATATTTCTGTCATAGTTCTACACAAATGCACCGATATTACCGACGGTTTAAAGTGAACCCCGTCAGTGATAGTTTCTGTGATATTCTGTTCTAAAAAAATGCACTGATATTACGACGGTATTATCTAGAACCGTCTGTATTGAACCTGGTATAAAAGGTCTTTTGGCGGATGTTTTGAGCTAGTCGTACACTCTTGCTCGACATACTGTCCAGTTGGAAGAGATCTGGGGCAAGGAAGAGCAATATCTCAAAAGGGGAGCATTTGGGGGCAACAAATTTGAAGATCCAGGATTGGTACTTGCTCCTAAGGCATACACATTATTTGATTTCATCATCAATATCACTCTCCATTGATTGATCAAATTAGAGGGAGAGGGAGGGGAAGCTACAGTAGCAAATCCTGGTTGTAACTCATTTTCGACCTGTAGCTATTTAATTGCTTTATGATGTGTGTTATCCACGCCCCAAACTAATTTCTTGCAGTTCAAGTAGTAGTTAACTAGTTATACCGCAAACTCCACATCAAACACTAGCTAGCTAGATTTATAATTTATTGCATGTCGACTGTACGTAGAGTATTACTAATTAGCATGTGTATGAATTTAATTAATTGCAGATGTTCCATTGAGACTGGATGTATAATGACAACCGAGTGAGTGAGGAATACATGAAAGGTGTTTTAGATTTCCAAAAAGTTGCTGAGCAAGACATGGCGAATAAGGGTTTACCATATATGTATTGTCCTTGCGTAGACTGCCAGAATCTTAAGATGTTCATCAACTCATCTCAAATTGTCACCCACTTGATCCGACGTGGTTTCAAAAAGTGGTACACGTGTTGGGTCCACCATGGAGAAGAGACAACTGCAGAAACAAGTGCCACTCAGGTTGAGGAACAGGACATGCCGGATCCCAACAATGACTTCAATGAGGATATGCCAAAGGATGACAATTTAAATGACATGTTGCGTGATGTGGAAGAAAATTACAGTGAAAGGGAGTTTGGCAAATTCAAGCGCTTGATTGAGGACTCAGAAAAGCCATTGTTCCCTGATTGCAAGTCGAAGTACACAAAGTTGGCCTCCGTGCTTGAACTGTTAAAATTGAAGGCAAGTAAAAACTATTAGATCTTTTGGCGGACATACTTCCGGAAAGAAATGAGTTGCCAAAAAATACCTACCAAGCGAAAAAGCTGTTGTGTCCTTTGGGAATGGAAGTAGAAAGGATACACGCATGCCCTAATGATTGCATCCTTTACCGTTACGACTATAAGGATATGCATGTTTGTCCAGTGTTCGGTGCATCCCGCTATAAGTGTAAGGACCGAACCGATGATGGCGACTGCGCTAAGATAAAGCAAGGACCTCTTGCTAAGGTGTTGTGGTATTTTCCCGTCATTCTCTGCTTGCAGTGTTTGTTTGCAAACCGTAAAGAGGCAAAATTATTGCATTGGCACTCGGAAGACCGGAAGAAGGATGGAAAGCTAAGACACCCTGCTGATTCTTCACAGTGGAGAAACATCGATAGGGAATTTGTTAACTTCGGAGCGGAATTGAGGAATATAAGGTTCGGGTTGAGTACCGATGGAATTAATCCTTTTGGTAACATGAGCAGTCGGCATAGCACTTGGCCGGTTCTTTTGTGTATCTTCAACCTTCCTCCTTGGTTGTGTATGAAGCACAAGTACGTCATGATGTCTCTACTTATCTCAGGATCAAAACAACCCAGAAACGATATTGATGTGTACCTAGCACCATTGATAGAGGATCTCCTAACAATGTGGAACGAAGGGGTGCAGGTATGGGACGCATACAAATGAGAGACCTTCATCCTACGTGCTATGATATTATGCACCATCAATGATTTCCCTGCCCTTGAAAATTTATCAGGCCTTAGTACGAAAGGAGACAAAGCCAGTCCCCACTGCAAAGATGAGACTAAGAGCCTGTGGCTGAAGAATTGCAGGAAAACAGTGTACATGCGTCACTGTAGGTTTCTTCAGAAGAATGACGCATATAGTAAGAGGAAGAGGGAATTTGATGGCCACAAGGAAGATGATTCAGCCCCGAAGCCTACGCGCGGGAAAGAAGTTTACTCACGGGTGAAGGACATAGACGTTGTGTTTGGAAAGGGTCGTAAATTGAAACCCCGCACGAAGAACACTTGGAAGAAGAGATCGATATTTTGGGACTTACCGTATTGGGAGCATTTAGAGGTTCGTCATTGCATTGATGTCACGCATGTAGAGAAGAATGTTTGCGACAGTTTAATTGGCCTATTGCTAAACATTCCGGGGAAGACAAAGGATGGCATCAATGTGCGGCGTGACATGATCGAAATGAAAATCAGGCCAGAACTAGCACCGAGAGAGGACGATAAAGGCCGTATATACCTCCCCCCTGCATGCTACACTTTGTGCAAGGCTGAGAGGACAGAACTCTGTAAGTGTCTCTATGGTGTTAAAGTTCCATCGGGTTACTCCGCAAATATGAAAAAGCTTGTGTCCATGGGCGATTTGAAATTGCTGGGTATGAAGTCTCATGATTGTCACGTGTTGATGACACAAATGCTTCCTGTTGCCATTTGGAGTATTCTGCGCATAAGGTTAGAGAGACGATCACGAGGCTGTGTTATTTCTTCAATGCAATTTCTTGCAAGGTCATTGATCCCGAGGGACTAGATTCTGTGCAGAGCAAGGTGGTTTGAACTCTCTGTCAGCTTGAGATGTATTTTCCTCCGTCGTTTTTTGATATCATGGTCCATCTCAGCGTCCACCTTGTCAGAGAAATCAAGATATGTGGACCCATGTTCCTACGTTATATGTATCCATTCGAGAGGTACATGGGTGTACTTAAGGCCAATTTGAGGAATCGGTCTCAGCCCAAGGGTAGCATTGTCGAAGGTTATGCAGCGGAAGAGGTTGTTGAGTTCTGCGTCGATTACATGGCAGGGATACGACACCAATGGGTACACATTTTACACGAAAGCTCTAGATCGAAAGAGCACAGTGCAAAATAGTGGAGTGAGCGTAGAAGCTTTCCATGAGGGGTTCACCAAGACAGGCCCAACAAGGGTAGTACGTGGATTGAACTCGTACTACTGGTTCATTGAAGAAATTTGGGAGCTCGATTACGTACTGTTCAATATTCCCCTGTTTCGATGCCGATGGGTCCAAATCCCACAGGGTGTGAAGGTTGACAGTTACGGTTTCACTTCTGTGGATCTCGATCGCGTTGCTTATAAAGATGAGCCATTCATACTTGCAAATCAAGCCATTCAGGTCATTTATGTCACTGACCCGGCCAATAAGAAGTGGCACGTCGTCCTTCATGGCAAGAGAAGGATTGTTGGAGTTGAAAATGTCGTAGACGAGGAGGAATACAATCAATTTGATGAGATGCCTCCATTTGGAGATGGCGTACAGGTCGATACTGAAGACACCGACGAAACCAGTTACGTGCGTATGGATCACCAGGAAGGGTTATACTTTAAAGGTAATCAACCGTCCTTATCTCTCTGTTTCCATCGGTATAGCTTATATATATCCTCTAATTCTCGTCTTTGCAGGGCTGCGGCAAGTGGAAAGTTGAGGATAACATGGCTGTGTATGTGGAAATTGTCGGTCAAAGTCCCCATTTGTATGTAACATTTATTTGAGCATGCTCCACATTGTGTGTTAAATTTATTTGAGCATGCTCCACATTGTAACCAATTTTCGGATCTACATTGTAACCAATTTACGGAGCATTTGGACTCCATTTGAAATATCTGAGTGTTCATTTAAAACAAGTTTTCGAGCATTCAGAGTTGCAAAACTATAGAGTTTCTGGTTGTAAAACTCTAAATATTGCGTAGAAGACGTTTAGAGTTAAGGTTCTGAAGTTACGTGCATTCGTGCAGTCACTGTAGGTTCTGAAGTCAAAACCGTCTGTGATAATCTCTTTAGAGATGTGATAATCTCTTTAGAGATTATCACTATAGAGATTATCACAGACGGTTATGAAGTTAGAACCGACTGTGATATTCCCAACAGTGTCTGACACTTCGAGTTCTTAACGTGCATTCATGCAGTCACAGTCGGCTCTCAAGTCAAAACCATCTGTGATAATCTCTCTAGAGATTATCACAGACAGTTTTGACTTGAGAACCGACTGTGATAATATTATCACAGACAGTTATGAAGTTAGGACCGACTGTGATAATCTCTCTACATGTACATAGTTCAAGGCGGGCTTTATCCCACTTATTTCCAGATTTCGCGACTGTTTGCCATAGCTCTCTCCGCCCTCGCACCGTCCGATGCGATCATCTCCATCTCCTCCCCACAGTCCGGCGTGATCACCTCCATCTCCTCCCCACCGTCCATCGCTATCACCTCTATCGCCTTTCCACCGTCAGGCGCGATCACCTCCATCGCCCTCCCATCTTCCGGCGCGATCACCTCCGTCGCCTCCCCACCGAATCTGCCATTCTTGGTTAATTATAAGTATATGGGTTTTGTTATAGAATTATTAGTTTCAGATTTACTTAAACTATTCTCTCTTTCACTTATGTTAGGAACTGATATGTATGGTGATGAAATGAACCACTCGGGGAGTCAGAGTGACCTCGCTGGCGATGAGACGCCTGGGTCAGAGGTCGCCGCGTCCACCGTGACCCAGTCGCAGAAGAGAAAGGGGCGAGGCCAGATGACATGCGCGCGTCTCAACAAGCGGGAAAAGCAGCACGTACAGTTCGACGAAATGGTGTGCCGGAAGCTCCTTGTCGGTCAGTACCGCTCACTCTGCGGCAAAGTGGCAAGGGAGCGGGTGCCCATCACCACCTCCGACTGGGGTCAAGTGCCCCTAGAGTGCAAGGCTGCACTGTGGGAAGAAGTGTAGGCAGTGTTTCACATTCCCAAGAATCGCCAGTTCACCGTCCGCCGGACGACACTGATGTCAATAAACAAGGCGTGGAGGAACTTCAAGAGCCACCTTGTTAGGCACTGTAAAGGAATCAAAGACACCCTTCAATGACTACCCTTTCGTGACTCCCGAGACATGGCAGCAGTTCGTGGAGATGAAGGGCAAGCTTGAGTTCCCGGAGCTTAGTGCGAAGGGCCAGGCTAACCAGGCCAAGAATACCCACCCACACAGACTAGGCACCGGTGGGTATGTGGGGAAGAAGGGGTTGTGGAGGAAGCAGGACGAGGAGGCTTCCCAGTCTTCGGCCGACGCTCCTTATGCGGGCATAACGGACGTGTGTGCCCGCAATTAGTGCCGAGCAAGATCGACGATGACCTCCTCTGGAAGCGTCTCTGTGAATAACCCTGCGGACAGGGAAGTGATCGACCGGCTGGTAAGATTGTACGATCACGTACTATTCTCGTAACACGCATGCAATGGGTTGTATTGCTAAGTTCTCCCGTTGCAGGTGACGCTGAGTACGCAGGCAGCATCCGGAGAGTTCAACCCGAGGAGGGACAGGGATATCCTCACGGCGACGCTAGGAAACAAGGAACATCGAGGCCGCGTGCTGTGGGACCCTCATTTGAGGAATCCGGTGGCAACCGCCCAGGTGGGTTGCACTCAGAAATGGTACATTGCAGCTCACAACAACAAGATGCATTATATAAAAATGCAAGTAATTAAAACAAGTGCTGATCACATGGACCAACATTACAATAACATAGCGCCAAAATGATGCACTTTAATGTTGATACAAAGTTAAGGAGTTTTCTTCGACACAAAGGTCGGCACAAAATAAAACAACGACAATAAGCAAAAGGACTTCAACGATCTTCATCTTCATCTGCAGCGGTGTTGCATGGGCTTCCTCCACATCGGACTCCACTTGGTAAGTGACCCTCTAACAAGCTGGATCTTCTGGAGCAGTTTCTTCTTGTTCCATGTTGGGTTCAAGACCGTAGGACTCGGGATCAATGAATCCTTCTTCTAAATTTTGTTTGCAAAAGCAAGGGTGAGCACATTGTCCACATAGTGCTCAACAAGTCCCAAATTAAGAATGCAGATATATATAGATGAGGGGGAAACTTTCAAAGAATGGCTCTTTGGCTCATAGAATAGATTTTCACTCTTGATTTTGAAGAAAAGGTTTTTGTTTTTGAAAGCGAGGCTTTTAAAACCCTAAGCTAGATTTTCAGAAGATGTTGTGTGTGGCGGTCTTCCGTGAATCACCACTTTACTCATATTTTGTGAAAAACCTTCCAAAAGCTACTTGTGCTGCATCGACGTGGATAGAATCCACCGCGCGCAGACTCCATGACCTGGGAGCTCAGAGTATCCGATACTTTTTATAACTTTGCAAAGGTGAACCACCTTAATCCACCAATCACTCAGCTTTCAAGTCGGTACCTCTCCATGTGACTTTTACACATGTGACAAGGCCGAGATCACACAACAGTTTACAATCCTAGCATTAACAATTCTCTGTCCGGTAAATAGACATTCCAGTCCTCATTACCATTGTGGGTACTCCCCACAGCCAATTCTTCCTAGCCTTGGTCTATTGTCTCACAAGACACATAGCCTCTTTTGATTACAGTCGCGCACGACTTAATCTAGGCGTATGGCGTCTTCCTTCTTACACCTTATCCTCTCATTATTTTTTTGATCTCACATCACTCATGGCCCTCAGTGGCCCACTAGTTTCTCTCGAGAAACCAGACCGACAACCATTGCAGGGAAAAGCTAATACTGAGAAAGCTACTATGTTGTGCCCGTCCCATACCGGGCAAGTAGTTGGTACGTTTTTCATGCCGCATGGAAGTACAACACAAGATTCTAGTCCTTATGAATCTTTAGTGAGGAGTCTTTCATATTCCCAGTGCGCACACAGCACCAACCGATCGAACCATCCTCACTATCGATTCCAATCACATTTTCTTTCACAAAAAGGGGTTTTGAATATGCTTTTCTCACATGTGACCATTTAACATTTAACATATAATCTTGAGCATAGTATAGCCTAAGCATGATATTCTAAGGTGACAAGGGTGCATGGATATTCAATCACAAAAGGGGCTTCACAATTATTTAGGTCATATCTAATCACTTCATTTGAATATAATTCTCATTTGAATATAAGGCATGCATATACTTGAAAACAATTAATATACTTCATTTCAAAATATTAGGCTAGACATGATCAAGGGTTTGAGACTTGCCTTGCAGTAAGGGGTCTAGTTGCTCAGACGATTCTTCCAAGATCTCTTCCGCTCCTTCAACCTCTGGTTCCACGGCGGATACAAATAATACATACACACCATATAAGCATACAGAGATAGTTGCACTAGAAAATAATAAGTAAATATATCATGCATGCAGGGGAAGGGTTTGGACAAGGTCACTTGGGTGTTGGTTGAAGAGATGGGCTCAAAAGGACTTGAATGTCGAAAGGCTGACATTCGGTCCACAGCTAGACATAGCCCTAAGTTGGCTCTAGGAGGGTTTTCTGGAGATGTGAAAGTAGAGAATATTGTAGAACATGGCTCCAGGAGCTTAGTGGACAAAGTGGCATTTCAATTGCTCAAATAGAAAGGGTTAAACAAGGCCAATGCCAGTGACTGACATGCATTGACACTGCACTGACACTGTCAAAAACTAGGGCAGAGGGGTGAATCTGGTTCTGGGCTTCAAACTCTTTGCCAACTATGTCTAGGAGGTAGGCGTGGATGCCAGGGACACATTGGCGGTGGTTTCAGGGCAAAAGATGGCCGGACGGCGATGAACGGCGGCGATGAACTACGGTGGTGACACGGCACAGGCACGGTTCTGGACAGGAACTTGGCAAGAGCATAACTCTTGATATGGGTAAATTCATGGATCGGGCTAGTGGAATGAAATACTTAGGGGACTGAGACCTAGCTAAAAGACAAAGTGGCATTGGCTAGATCGATCGGAAAGCAAACTCCGGTGAACTGAGCCGAAGACGAAGACACAGGAATTGGGCGATTTTGATTTCAAGCATTTGAGCTCGATTCCAAGCTTGTGAAGCATCCTGGGGACAATAGAAAGCTACTGGGGAGATCAATTTGGCTAGAGGATCACTGGAGAAGCTCGGCGGCGAGCTCCGATGAACTGATAAAATCCCAAATTGGGGATTCTTCGTTCTGGGTAAAATTGAAGGTTTCAATCTTACAGGCTTACTCTACTTGGCTCACTGATCACTTTGTTCTACTAGCATGAAGGTCAATTCGGTTTAAATCACTCAGCATTGGAGGAACAGGGCAAAATGGAAAATCCGGCGATCACCGGCGCTAGGGTTTGCTGGGGTCCAATTAAGCGCTATGATACAGAGAGGAAGGTGAGGGGAACTTACTGGTGAACTTGGATTGGAGAGGGAAGCAGTAGCTTGAGCTGGCGGCGAGAGCTCCTCAGGTAGCTCGTCGGGGAAGAAGATGGTGAACACGAGAGCTAAGCTATGAGGTTGCTGGTGTGGTGTGGTGTGAAGAGCTCTGGGCGAGGGGGTTTATATAGCCAGCGGCTGGGTCCTCAGAAGTTGAAGCAAATCGAGCGGGAGATGCTCGACTGGCGCCGGAGCAAGATCGAGACGGCGTTGGGACGCGGCTGTGGCTCTGCCAGAGGAGAAAATCGCATCATATCGGGCTTGGGCAGAACGACGGGGTGGCAAGCTTCGGCATGGCAGCGAAGTGGTAAAAAAGCTCTGACAACAGCAGGCACGCGTGTGCGAACGGCGTTGCTGGCGGTCACCGGTCGTCGCCACTGTGGAGGGCTTTGGCGCGACACGAACACCATGTGCGGACACGTAGGATACGACCGTTGGTGAAGACAAAAACTGGCCGATGGTTAAGATTGCGGCGGCGATTCACGGCGAACGGTAGTGGTTGTGGTCAAGGTGGCCTCTGGTCGTGGTCGCACACGGGCTCAGCCCTGGTTGAGGTCGTAAAAGGGGCCAGGGACTAATCCGCGAAGATTTGGACTGATCTGAGAGGATTTTCTTCGGGATCCTGGACTTGTTTGCAATTCTGGGGATTTGGAGGGCTGATTTGAAATCTGATTTTGCAGATGAGTGCCACCAAATCACTTGAACTCATCTAGCAAGAAGAATGGCAAAATCCAATAAGATCTGGTGGTTTTGACAAAAATCGAAAACAGGGTAAACAGGGTAATTAGGGTTTGAAAATTTAGCGAGGCTGAAACTAGGGTTTCGGTTAAGATTTTTGAGTCCTTCCAGAAGGGAAAAATGTTCAGAAAAGTGAAGGGAAGACAATCATTGGATTAGATCAGAATTTAGAGGTGGTCTGAGACTTTTAGTCTTTTTGGGCTTCTGACAAATCTGAAAAGGACTAATCTGAAATACTTTTGGACTGAAAAGCGAAAATGATCTGAAGGGTGGAGTTTAGTTGCCAACTTTTTAAGTTAAGGTAGTGGCATACCTATGATCTTGAGATAAGAAATCAAAATGGGGTTGAGACATCTGAGATTCCAATGAAGATATGCTGACTAGCAAGCAGAAAGGATAGCAAAAACTGGGATGTTACACGTGCGCGGCCTCAGTGCCACTGTGCCTTGGAGGGATGGTTTCCCTGATGATGAGGAGGCGGCTAAGAGGAGAAAGAGATCCCACAAAGCCCACGATGAACGGCTCAAGGAGGAGATGCGATCGGAGTTCGCTGCTCAGGACAAAGCACTCCTGCAGTAGTTGTTGGAGTTGCGGGCCATGTATGACGAGCTAAAACAAGCGACCCAGGGCACCCCCCTTGTAGCAGCGGAATTATCGACCCCCAATCTTGGCCACCGTAGTAGCTGCGCGTCCGCGCCGGGGTCTTCGCAGATGGAGCCCTCTCCAAAGTACCCGGTGGACTTTCTGCAGGTAATGACCGTTTTTCTATGTTAAGTCATTTGAAAGTGAAAAGCGGTGAAATTCAATATTTAATTCGCACTGTTTGTAGGAACCCGCCTCCTGCAAGCTTATTTTGCTGGCCGGTCTCTTCCCGATCGAGGCTGGCCGTGGGATGGCGCAACCATGCACGGCGGGGTTCACAATCCACGGTCCCTCTATCTGAGGGTTTTGCACGGGTCCAAGTGGACAGTGTCTCCGACCATTGCAAGGGTTTTTCGTTGGACAAGCCGCCGAACGACGAGATTACCACTCTCGGGGATGCGGTGCACATGTTCGTGCAATGGCCCAAGAAAGACATCGTCCTGGATGAGGTAATTCCCCCACCAGTTTCATAATTCGTACTGTAATAATAGCCCTCAAAGTTAGTGTCTATTACTATACGTAGGTTCTAACATCACAGACGGACACCGACACTCAGCCTACTAGCCAGCCGACCCCTCTGAGAAGCCAACCAACGGGTCCGATGACGAAGCTGACTTCGACTAGGAGGCAACCATTCAAGAAGCTGGCTAGTAGGAGAAAAGCAAAGAAGAGCTCGGCGAAGGAGAGTGAGAAGAGTGCGCCAGCTTTCATGCCGTTCGCTTTGGGGATGCCCATGGCCTCCGATGCCGTAATTTCTAGCATGGGGTTAGTATGCCAGAGCCTGCATGGATGGTACATGAAGAGGACAAACAAGACCAGGACGCAGCGTCCGACACACATCATGGTCAAGTACACCGTGGCAGAGTTCCATAACGACGTCGGGACCTACTTGGTCACCTTCGAAGACCTGCACAATTTACTCAACAAAGATGCGCTCGACTTGTCAATCCTACGGTCTTGGGTGCTGTAAGTATCCTACTATCCTACGCCTGTTCGTGCATATATAGATATTTGTCATTTATTAATTTGTTACTTCCGTGCAGCTGCACGACCAAATATGCCAAAGCTAAGGGCGAACCTGTCGGTTTCTTGGACCCCCAGATGGTCGCCGAGGTGATGTTTAGGACTGACGCGGACTTCGTTGTCGACTACATCAAAAGAGGGTTGCTTGCTCAGGTTGACAAGGAGTACATACTTGTACCCTACAACCAGAGGTGAGTGCTTTCATCAGTACTTCACCCGGAGATTAGTGTCTCCATATGCACACACCCAAACTTAGATTAAATTATTAATTTTTTACGTGTAACATGTAGCTACCACTGGATCCTGCTAGTACTTATTCCGAAAAGGAACAAGGTACCTGTCTTGCATCTAGATTTACTATCCTCAAATTGTCAATTTAGACTATCCTCAAACTGTCAATTTTGACTATCTGCAGGGCTTTCACGAACTACTTTGCCGAGGGAGGGCGACAACACGTGCGGCGAGCCGATAAGTTTCAGTGGTTACAATTTTCGGTATAAATTTCAACTGGCATATGTTTTACTTTATAACGTGTCCCCAGCTAACTCTCGGTCTGTAAATTGGCAGTGCCATCAGCAGTCGGACGACAATACATGTGGGTTCTACGTGATGCGCCACATGTATGACCTGACCATCACCCCTCACCGGCCAGATTTCCCCGAGGTATACAACTGCTCCCCTTTGTATCGATTTGGCAGAATTTACAACTGCATTGAGCTAATTTTTTCTGTACCAACTCTTGCTGCAGGGGGTCGACTTCCCTTCGAAAAGCTTTGACCCTCGATAGATTGGTATGGTCCGAGGGATGCTCGCTGAGTTTTTCCTTGCAGAGGTCATATCGACCAACGGGAAGTTTAGGGACCCACAAGGTTTGTATTAGTGCGGCCTTACTAATTGAGATTATCTGAAGGGCATCTAACTGAGAAATAGGTACAGATAGTATAGTACATCTAACATACTGACTTTAATTGTCGATTACATTTATTTGTTCAATCTCAATTGTACATATTTCTGAGTTCTGTGCTGTATATATGAAATGCATGCTATTGTATGTGTTTCTAAGTTTTGTGCATGTATGAGATGAACAGTATATATTTGAGTACTGTGCATGTATGGAATGAACTGTATATATGAAATGCTATTGTACAGAGGGCATGGCTAGCATGATTCCTGAGGCTAGCCACAAAAAAAAAGAAATTTATTAAAAAAATATTAATATGCACAGACGGTTTTGATCTTATAAACCGTCTGTGATAGATCAAACTATGTACGTATCATACAGTATAACAGACCGTTCTGAGCTAATAACCGTCTCTGAGAATGAAACTATTCCAGATGGTTTTGACCTAGTATCATAGACGGTTTTCAGGTCAAAGCCATCTGTGATACTCATACTATCACAGACGGTTCTGAGATTATAACCGTCGCCGATAATGACACTATCCTAGATGGTTTTGACCTCAAAATCGTCTGTGATACTCATACTATCACAGACGGTTCTGAGATTATAACCGTCGTCAATAATGACAATATCCCAGATGGTTTTGACCTCAAAACCGTCTGCGATACTCATACTATTACTGACGGTTCTGAGATTATAACCGTCGCCGATAATGACATTATCCCAGATGGTTTTGACCTCAAAACCGTCTGCGATACTCATACTATTACTGACAGTTCTGAGATTACAACCGTTGGTGGAAATATGAGTATCACAGAAAGCTTTGATCTTATAACAGTCTGTGTAGTAAGAGTATCACAGACGGCTTTGATCTTACAACATCTGTGATACTCATACTATCACAGATGGTTCTGAGATTATAATTGTCGCTGATAATGACACTATCCCAGATGGTTTTGACCTCAAAATCATCTGTGATACTTATACTATCACTGACAGTTCTGACATTATAACTGTCTGTGATAGTATGAGTATCACAAACGGCTTTGATTTTATAACAGTCTGTGTAGTAAGAGTATCATAGACGGTTTTGATGTTATAACAGTCTGTGAAGGAAAAAATCACAGATGGTTCAAAATTGTCAGTGATAGTACTCGATTATCACTGACTTGAATATCCCTGACGGGTCAGAACCGTCTGTGATGACTGTTTTGACCCGACTGTGATAATGAATTCTATAGTAGTGATGTTCGATCGAGACTCTTTTCGACCATATGTCTTCATGTTCGATTGTGACTTCGTTTGAGAAGGTGTCTACGTGTTCGATCACAGCTCTTTTTTGTCCAGGTGTGTTTGATTATGGTTCCTTCTCGCCTATGTGTTTTTGACTAGGTTGTTTCAACCGAGGAATATTCTATCAGGGTTCCTTATTTTTCTAGTTTTGGTATCTTTTTCGAAATGGGCCCAAATGAAGTCAAAATTTCCTCAATTTTGGTAGGTTTGATCCCTAAAATATGGCGAACAGAGCCGTGAAAGTGAATTTTAAAAATAATATAAAAACAAGTATAAAATGTCGCATCAAAGGAGTTTTTAGCATGTTTTTGCATGTTTTCAATACAAATTTAGGGTAAAAATACTATCAATTTAGTACTTTATCACATATGTTGCCACCCCGATCACCCTAAACCGTGCTGCCGCCGTGTGTGCTAGATCTAGGCCGTCACCGCATGCTTGCGCCTTTGAATCTACACCACCTCCCCTTGTGCTGGCCCCATTTCCTCCATTTCCCTCAGTGTCACAACCCACCTTTGTCTTCTTATGCTGTTGCTCACTGAGAGCCTCATCACATAGGTCGACGTCATCAACCTCCATCAAGTCGAGTTCCGACAACTTCTTCAGCAGCCCCTTGGCCTGTGGCATCTTCTTCATTCATGGCCTTGACATCAAGGTGGGCGCTAGAGCCTCACCACACCGCCGCAGTACACCATTGTAGCAGACATCCTCGACTTCAACTATAGCTCCAAAGCTCCAGCAAGTACAAGTGGTTCAGTTCTCTTCTCCTTCCCCTATTCTTTAATACTTGGATAAATGATGTATGAGATTTTGTAATGAGAGAGGCAAATTCCATGTTAACCATTCACGTTCCTTCGCATATTCATAGTATACCAAAAATATTACTTTTATTACCACCAAATTAAGAGTAGTGTTTAATAGCACCAAGTTATACTACTACATATGTAGGAAACTATGATGATCTTAGGTCTAAGGATCAATCATAAAAGTTATTAGAGACCAACTGATGACACTTATATGACAAATTCAAATAGTATCTCAAAGTGGGTCAATGCAACATTATATTTTCCAATATTTGTCCACATTATGGATTTGATATCTTATATCTATGGTCCGTAAAACATGATCATCAATAAATATATGTGCTGATCCATTAATCAATAATGTCCTATTTAATGATAGAGGATCAGTGACTTTATAGAATAACATCAAAAAAATAAATTTAAGAGTTTTACGAACAAGTCATATACTTGTTGATCAAAGAAAGATGATAATTTATTCAAAACAGAATAACAAAAACATAACAAGGATAAACTATCTCTATGATTGTCTCTAGGACATATCATTAACAATCTCCCACTTAGACTAGAGTCAATCATAAATGTATCTAATACCTATTGCTCTAGTATGAATCTCATGCTTTGGTTGCGAGAGAGACTTTGTCAACAGATTAGAAACATTCAAATCCATGATCATCATGCAAATCTTCACAGCACCTCTATTCACGATCTCTCGAATGAGGTGATAACGCCTGAGTATGTGTTTGGATTTTTGATGAGACCTCAGTTCCTTGGCTTGCGCAATTGCTCCACTATTATCACAAAAGAGATCCATCAGGTTTGAAATGCTAGGAACCACACCAAGCTTAGAGATGAACTTTTTAATCCAAGCAATTTCTTTAGCACTTCACATCAGCAATGTACTATGGTTCTGTCATCGAATCAGTGACAGTTTCTTTCTTAGAACACTTCTGATCGCACCCGAAATGGCGAGCACAATTTGTGTAATAACCGCAAGTGGACGGTTGAATGTTGAGCACTTGAGGGTCGAATTTCACGATGAACAAGCGTATTCATCTTTCTAACTTAATGAATCACTGGCTAAGTTTGAATGAGTATGGGAGGGTTTGTTTTCCTACAACTACATCTACTACTAAATCTTTCAATCTAGGGTTTAAAGAAGTAAAGTGCAAATATAAAATCTAGGATTTATAAAGCAAGAATGAAAACCTAGGATTTTGGGAGTTCCATAACCTCGAGCGTAACTCTATCCAAGGTCCGAGGATTGCAAGTTAATTTCAATTGTTTTTCAAGACAGATTAAGTTGCCAATACGGTCACAGGTACAATGGTCAGAGGATCGCTTCCACTGTTACGTTTGGCGAGAGCCTCTCTACTGTTCAGGATCCCATGTCAAAGCGCTAAGGATCCAAGAAATCCCCTAAATTCTTGCTAAGGCTCAACTGTTACGTTTGTTGCCGAAACGAGAATTTAGGGTTTAGAGGAAGAGAATATCAAGAAATAACTCCAAAACTTGAGATCAAGACCGAGGAAGAATCACGCCTTCCGGATTAGGTCATCCCTAATGCTAGAAGGGTTCTACTCACAAAAAGCCATAATAATACAGAAATAATAAAAAGAAATAAATGAAAACATACTTGATTTCTTGAAAATTGAGTTTGCCATCCTTGCTGGCTTACAAAAGCAGGAGAAATAGAGAAAGGGGCTCTTCTATGAAAACTAAACTAAAAACTAAGCCCTAAGGGCATCTAAAGCCTAAGAAAGCATACTTAATTAAGTCAAAAACTTTTCTATTTATAATACATGGGATAATGTGCCCAAAAATAACTCCTTGACGTGCAGGCAACAAAGTCTGGCTTCAAACGGCACAAGAACGGAAAAATCCAAGTTAAAACCGACAAGATTCGACTAGTTCTGATCAAATCCTACCAAAACCAACCAAATCCGACCAATCCTGATCAAACCCAATCAAAACTGACTAAGTCTAACCAGTCCTGACCAAACTCGATCAAAACCGACCAAATCTGACCAGTAAAAAAGCCTAAGAAACCGTGTCGAACACGACCAAGAACACGTGGCGTGTGACAAAGATTATTACCTGAGTTAATCGCCCATGTCTTTCCATGGTCGCATCTACCGTTCCATGGTCGCATATACCGTTTCATAGTCACACATGCCTTTCTATGGTCATAGAAAATTACAAAAAGAGACTTAAACTACCAGTCGTTATCTTTCCATGGTTGCAGAGACCAAGGAAAGAGATAGTGGGATGATTCAAGGATATTCTGGACATAACCCATCAAGGATGTTTAATTCACATAATTTCAGTAACTACAGAACTCTATAGCCTCAATGCTTATTGTTGCAGAGTCCATGGTCTTATATATATATATTATATTACCTGCGAGTATTATGATCGCGGAGACATCTACCTACGATCATTCCATGTAGTAGAGACAAAGCCAGATACCAATATGTAGTTGTAGTCAATATGTGACCATACTATTGGAGATTTATACAGTTAAGTTAACATCCACAATAACCGTTCCTTGATCCTTATGATTATTCCCAAGGTAATCATAAGTCCCTTTTCATTAACAAGATAACCATCGTGAAGATAAGGATGGATGTGCAGTTTCTATAACCGCATGTTATGACTGGCAAATAGCAACCGACAACAATTGATGGCCACCATTACACAGCAATTGTTGACAACTACCAGGCATCCCTTCAATGAAACAACTGACACCCTTTCAACAAGTATAAATAGGGCAGAAAGTTAGAAGAGAAGGGAAAATCCATTCGGAGTAGAATTCTCAACAAGACAATTGAGAGTTAGATAATACTTTCTCTTTGTAATCTCTTATACTCATAGTGAAAAACCAACAGGAGTAGGGTTATTACTCAACTATTTTTTTTAGAGAGACTGTAGGGTACCGCCGATTCGGCCCTACAGAAATAAATGGTAGAGGTGAGGATTTGAACTCAAGACCTCTAGCTTGCCACTTAGTGACTTTAACACTATACTAGAGACCCACCACTTATTACTCAACTATTGAGGGCCCGAACCTGTATAAATTTCTATGTCATTAGATCCATAGATACATTGATTTCTCTGGTGATTGTCTGGATTGTCTCCCTACTAAACAAACTAAATTCGTGTAAGTTTGACAAGGAACCCTGGTTCCAATTGTCAACAACTGGCGCCGTCTGTGGGAATCCTTTCAAGACATTTTCTGATTCACCAAGGTTCATTGTATTAATGGATCCTTTCCCTTGTTTACATGATTCTGAGAACTATTTTGATCTCGAGGATTATGTTGATGCCATGGATGAGGACAATGTCCCGATCGAAGATGGCGATGCTACCCTCAAAACTTATCCCGAGGACGAATCATCTCCGGTTCCAATCACTTTCATCGACCAGGAACCCAAGAAAGCAATTCACTTGCCTTCTGTGAGTTTTTCCACATCCGAGGGTGAGTACATATCACAACTCATTGTCTCAGACAATATGGGAGATGAAGACCTTGAATTTAGTCTAGAAATTTTTTCCCGAGACAATTTAAAGTCTCTCTTTGATTTCGAGTCTGACTCAGACAAAGAGGAGATGCTTTCTCCATCTGCAACTTCTGTTCCACGGGAAGTCGCTGCACTTTTTGAGGAAACCCCAGAGCAACGTGTTACCAGGGAAGAAGGAGAACGCAAACTGAAAGAAGACAAAGCACACGAGCAGCGAGAGGCCGAGATTCGCAAGGTCGAAGAAGAAGCTCTACGTCTTGCACAATCTCGCCATGATACCGCCACCCGTGACTTTGGTCCAGGAACTTCTTGCCAGCGACATCTGGATGGTCGCAGACGTGATCAAATGCCGCTCTCAACTCCAAAGTACTCCCCGACGACTGAAGCGACAATGGTAAAAACTCCTCTGGCACCTAGAAGGAGTACACGGGATCATATCCATGTGATTACGAAGGCACTTTGCAATCCTCCTTCTGGCTTCGCAAACGATGATGGGGTAACATTCACAAGGGTGTTTGCAGAAAACCATGGTGGAGTTGCGTCAGATGTAACTCCAACAGCATTATCACGTTCGACAACTTATTCCCGAGAGCGGGATAGTTCTTACCAAAGCCAGAGACGACATAATTGTATACACACTACATCAGCTCGACACGACAAAGCCCGACGAACTGGTAGTTCTCACGACCGTAACTATGGACCAGTGCGCTCGCGCTTGGGACCACATCTCGAGTTTCCTCAGGCTAACTCTTTTTGCGACCAAGGTGATAGTCGCTATGATCAACAACCGTGTGTTTCATACGTGGATTGTAAGGCTTTCTCGCCAGGACTACGTGTCGTGGTCTAGCCCGATAAGTTTAAACTTGGCATAATCGAGAGATTCAATGGTACTCAAAATTCATTTGAATTTCTCTAGATTTATGTCACTTCCATTCAAGCAGCAAGAGGAAATGAACATGTTATGGCAAATTATTTGCCAATGGTCCTTGAGGGTCCGGCATAGACTTGGTTGTTTAATCAACCAGAAGGATCAATTTACAATTGGGAAAATGTTGTGTGATGCAATCAATCAACAATTTCCAGAACTGCTATGAGAAACCTAGCAAAGAAGATGATCTTCATCGACTACACCAAACTTCAACTGATACTCTTCGGTAGTTCGTCAAGAGATTTGTGGGAGTGAGAAATACCATTCCCAATATCTCTGACACTTTGGTTATTAGAGCCTTTAAACATGGCATTCGATACCGAAGATTCACAGAGGATTTAAGTATCCATCCGCCAAGATCAGTTTCAGAACTTTTCGATATGGCTGATTGATATTCTGACACGGCTGAGGCTGTAGAATGGAATAGGATGGTGGACAAGGGTAACTTACCTCCTCAACCTGGTCTTAAAACCAAAAAGAAGGATGATTGAAACAAGAAATCTGAATCATCTATGGGCGGAAAGTCCAAGAAGTCCAAGAAGAATGGAACAGGCCAATTCCGAGAGGTCGCAATTATGGAAAAGCAACCACAGGGAAAAGGTAAAAAAGTTCCATTCAAAAATAATAAACCTCCTTCTGGTGGTCGCGACAACGACCATGCGAAAAAACAGCCTAACCCGTAGGGAAGTAAGAGATGGTGTCCGTTGCACAATGTCCTTGGACACGACCTCAAGAATTGTTGCACCTGGTTGAAGCGCATAGAGGACTTTTATCAAGGTAATGCACCTATGCCAACTATACTAGAGCAAGGACAATCCTGTGGAACTAAGGACGCTGATGGAGACGAGGACATGCCATACCAGGTACAAAATAATCATGTCAATATAATTTTCGGTGGTTCTTCATCTTATTTTTCTAAGCGTCAATTCAAATCTGTTTACCGGGAGGTAAATAATATTGAATCTCTTCCTAGAGAGCCTCAATTTTCTCGCTGGTCAGAGACTTCTCTGACCTTTAGTCAGGAAGATTTCCCTAAGGGGTTGTCGCAACCATAGCAAATATTCAGATTATTAAACTTCAACATTAAAAAAGAGAGCTTAATTAATTAAATCATCTTGACAACTTCTTTCATATAGGATTAAGAACAAACCATAGCTGAAGAAAACACTCATTATGCTATAATTTATACAAAGTTTGCTAGATTGCCCTTTTAAGAGAGATATTAAAACACTTTTATTTTTGTTTTTTTATTTATTCATTTTTGTTTATTTATTTTATTTTATTTTCTTCTTCAACTTTTTTGTGCTCTTGGCAAGAATGTTTTGAACTGGATAGTTCCGTCGCGGCTAGACGAGACACAACTGAAGACGCTTAGTTAAGTGCACTTATAGAAAGGCAGCTTTTTCGATTTCCCGAGCCCCTGTAAGTAAGCTCAATGTCTCATATACCTTCCTTTCACCAGTTGGTTGATGATTCACCACCGCCTCCCCCCAGCGGGTCGCATATACATTACAAGAGACTAGACAAAACCGCATCTTAAGCAGCCGTTTTAGTAAAAATATTTTTTTGTGTACATAAGTTAAGTAAATCTTCCCTTCCCCATTTGGTCGACGATTCACCACTGCCTCCCCCTAGTGGGTCGATTATACTATACTCTTACACTTTTTTTTAGTTTAAAGAAAAGGGAAATTAGCAATCTAAGTATAAAAAGTGACATAAGAGAGTTACTTTAGATAATAGTTTATTGGAAACTTTCAATTTGGAAGAAGTCAATAACAATCTAAAAGACAAGTTCAAGATTTAATGGTCAATTTAAGATAAGAACTGAACGTAGGCAATTGAAATTTTTAAGAGAGCTAAGTTCAATTGAATAGTCATCTAATTGAATAAAGATCATCTTTAAAACCAGGCGTTCCAAGTGATATGTCTTTTTTTTTCATTTTATGATGGAATGTGGTGGAATGATGATTCACTGAAAACTAAGCAAACGGTTAAGTGAACACCCCCCAAGCTAAATGAGACATTGTCCTCAATCTCGGAAAGAGATACATATTACCGTTTGCAGTTGTGGTGTCTGGAGGTGGATGTTGTTGAAGATGTTGTGATGAAAGAGGGTGTTGTGGTCCACGTAGCTCCAATGGTTCGGTCTAAGGCATCGCAAGTGAAAACTTGAAAACAAAAACAAAAATAAACAAAAATAAAAGAAAAATAAAAATAAAAACTTGCGTACCTTGGAGATCACTCGTCGGAGGTGGTTGTGGAGATGTGCCCCATGGTAGGTATGTGCAATGGATATGTGACGTCTGGGAGGATGTGGCTTGTGTGTATAAGATAGTCGTAGAGGCGATCCACGCAGCCGGTGAAATCATCCATCCTCTTTTGTCCTTCATGATCTTCTTGATGTAGCGTCAGGGTGTCGTCATTGCCGTAGAAACTTCAGATCCGGGGGTGTCGAGGCGCGAGGAGCTAGAATCCGCATTCAGATCGAAGTTTGGACTGTTGGATGAGGAGATCTAGGGCTAGGTTATGTGGAGGTTTTGAGGAGTTTGGGGCTTAACAATGGTGTTGTGGCTGTTTGGAGAAGATGGATGGCCTTATATAGAGTGGTAGGTAAGAGTTATGGTGGTGTGGGAGAAGAAAAACACAAAAGAATCACAAAATCAGCACATTTGGCCGAGAAATAGAGGGAAACTGAGCTTGGCATGACCACAGGCACGGGTCGTGCTTGGTTCAGGCATGGGACGTGCTCCAGATCGTGCTTAGTTCGGGTTAAATCCGTTTTTAAGCAACTGGTTGCACCGACAAAAACACGACCACGAGCACAATTCGTGCTTGACCACGGCACAGGATGTGCCACTGGTCATGGTCGTTTTTGCCAAAAAGAATTTTTTTTTTTGAAAATGATCAAACTGAGAGTAGCACTGGTCATGCCACTGGTCGTGGTCATTTTGGGTGGTTTTAGAAAATTTTTTTAAAAAAAAAAATCAAACCAAGCCCGGCACTGGTCGTGGCCGGTTTGGCTAGTGTTGGAAAATTTGTTTTTTGTGAAAAATCAAACCGAAACCAGCACAGGACGTGCCACTATTCGTGGTCGTCTCGAGTAAAAAGAAAAATTTTGTGTTTTTTGAAAATTGACCCAGCCGAGCCTAGCACTGGTTGTGCCTGTGGTCGCGGTTGAATCGGTTGTAGTTGGAAATTTTTATTTTTTTTGTTTTTTCAAAAGAGTCAGCCTTCGTTTACGAAAAATTGGTTTTGGGTGGTCAAACAGCATCAAAATTGAGTGATTCTTTCACCGATGTGTTCATAAAAGAGAGAACTACATGTTAGTGTACTGGGTTGCATCCCGACTACTATTGGTTTAACATCCCGCTCGGCATAACGTTCTCGGTCGTTCAAAAATAAACGGAATTGAAAGAATTGACCGAGTTTAGTGCACTTACCTGGTCTCCCGCATTGTATAACTGGATGTGATGCATGTGTACCTTGAAAGTGGTACCGTCGTACGCCCGAAGCTCTATGAAACCATACAGGAAGACATTTTCTATCGCGTAAGGCTCAGTCCATCGCGATTTTTTTGAGGAAAATGATGTGATGTGGACCTAAATGTTGTAATATGAAGTTGGTTGGTCTTGAAAAAGAAAAAGAAAACAAAGAAAAATAAAGAGAAAGAAGAAAAGAAAAATAAAAGAAAGAAAAAGCATCAAGTTGCCTCTCGACAAGCACTGGTTTAACATCCCACTCGACGTAGACCCTAGCATGATCTTTATGTAGGTTCCCAGTAGTGATTTTGAATGTTTTGTGCAGTGGGAGAACTAAGCCTATTGTTTAGCAATTCGGATTTTTCAGTTTTTATCGTAGCTAGGATCAATCGATGTTGAGGCTCAATACCAATTAGATCATCAATAGAATATCCTAATGCCTTGCGATGCAGTGTTAATGTATTGATCAATGTGCTTGATGGTTTATAAGTTATATTGGTCTACAAGCATAGGATTATGTTTATCTCTATCAAGAAGCATATATTTCACTGAGGAAGGAAGAGATGTGAGATTTGGTACCTTGTTCGTGTAGGGATTGTCATGATTTCTAACCGTTAAGAGTTGATTGTGCAATGATGATTTGTTCGTAGTAGCATGATTGGTGCGGGATTGGCCATTCGCATGAATTGAGTCTTAAGCATGCGAACATGCGTAGAGATGGAGTTGATCTTGTGGTTTAGTGCAACCTTTTCCTTCTCTTGATTTGCAGAAAAGCTTCTAGCATGCGCTTGATGTTGGATTGTTTGGGTTGATTTTGTTGTTGATGCGGTGGCCGGTATGGTTGTTATTGTTGTTGTTGCTAAAACGATGGCCATGGTGCTTGGTACGACTGTTGTTGTTGAGGGAGTTGGTGCTGCAGTTGTGTTGCGCCCCGAAACTGGAACTATGACTACTCCCGTGGAGACCTAGCTTGCTGTAGCTAGTCCCATATATGCATACCTTTGACTTCCCAGGATAAGTCAAGCACAGGAGTATATTCACATTGCAGCAGAAAAACTTTCGAAATATTTAAGTAGTGTGGCCTGTTGGCCTTAATATTACATAAAGAGTATACAATACCTTCACGGCATTCAAGGTTTAGCAAAATAACATCTACACAGCGGATGATGGGTGTCCCTTCCACAGTAAGAAGTTGACGGTAGAACAACACATCAGGAGTCTGGCGGAACTGGCTCTCCTTCATCTTGATCCAAGAAGTTCTCCACACCTTCTTCTTGATCTTGATATGCTCCATCTTCTGGGTTGTAAATTGCAAGGGTGAGTACTTACGTACTCAGCAAGTCATAGGGAAGAGTAGATACATATAGTAGTATTGTTATGAACCTAGACTAGTCAAGAAATATGTATGTTTGTAAAATAATCTTTTCTTTCATATCTCATCTCATCTCATCTCATCTTATGGCAGCACCTTTCATAACATAGCATTGCTATTCATGTTCACTAGATTATAGCACTACCGCGACACGTCGACACACGACAGCCCACAACAGCACCCCTTATCATGACAACACATGCCATTTGGGTAATCTTGACTTATCAAATTTTATTTAGAAAACATACTTGTGCCACACCCCGTGGATTTAATCCACCGCAGCAGACTCCTACAAACCCGGGAGCTCGGAGTATTCGAATACGTTTTTAACTCTGCAGAGAGGTACCAATTTACCCGCAAGATATTCCTCTTTCAAGCCCATCCTATCAATATGATTAGACCCTTCCTCACAACCATGTGTGAGTGGCAAGGTGGAGATAACAAGAACTTTTGTTATGTTTTACTCACAATTCACCCCTGGCCCTGTGGATCTCTCGTGAACCACAGTTGTGGCGGGTTGTAGCCAAACCCCCACCCCTATGCGTATTCCCATTACTGGGTCAGCGTGCAAGATCACCTTTAGTGATATGTGTGGGACCCGTACTCCGTGCCAATTGTGCATCTCATGCAGGGGTTTCATGTGCGATCCGCGCGCATAAGTACTTGTTCAGGCCTGTCCCATACCAGGCTTGCGGTTAGCACGTGTTTCATGCCACTAGACGCACAACACAAGGTTCTAGTCTTTATATGCCAGTGACCAGAACATCCACAACCATGCACCTTCCGTGCCTGCTATCCTCTGCAGTTAAGCACCTCCAGTGCTATAGCCATCCATACCAAAATTCTGGTCACGGCTAGGGGTTTTATTTCATGAATATACATAAGTACATATAATAGTTCATGGCTCACTAATTGATCTTTTCACATTTCACAAGAATCCAGCTTTATACTGCCAAAATATATCTCAACCATTCTTTCACATGCAGTATTACTTATATTCAAGATCATATTATAGCAATTCATTAAAATATGGGTTCAAGATGATCAAGACTATGACTTGCCTTCCGCGTCGTAAGAGACAGCAGTTGATGTCGGATCGGCAGTGAAGTTCTCAAACTCTGGCTCTGGCTCTGAGCAAAGATCAAACAAGCAACCAAGAATCACAACCTTTTCAATACATTATTATACTACATGCAATGATGCAAAGATGAAATGTCTCGATGATTCTGAAATGATTGGGTTTAGATACCATAGAAGCTGATTAGGGCTAACTCATAGAATTAGGGCTGAAGTTGGGTGCTAAATACTTTTAGGGTTTCAGGGTAAGGAAATGACATTAGGTCTGCAGTTGGTTTGCCCAAAATCGACAAATGTCTTCAGGTTGACATTCGGTTCAAGGCGTCGACAAAGGATCGATGGATGACAGAGGGGCTATCTCAACTTGTGGCAGTAGAATAAAATATAGATTACAACTCCACAAGTCTAAGGGACAAGGTTATTTTCAATTTGCACAACTGGAAAGAGGTGAAAAGAGCTAATGCCACTGGCTGGCATAGCCTGGCATTGGACTGACATGGCCAGAAACTAGGGCTTGCTATAACTTTTGATCTAGGGCTGCAATTGATGCACCACTTTGTCTGGGAGGTAGGCTTTGATAACAGGAACAATTTACTCAACAGGATCTAGGGCAGCAGATGGCCGGAAAGTGATGAAAACCGGCGAAGAACACGATGGCTGAAGTTTCAAATCTTGGCACTGGACAGAGATTAGGGCATAGCTATAACTTTCGATTTAGGCCGAATTGGAAGTCGAGATAGTAGACAAAAGTACTCAGGAAATTGAGGCACATCTAGTGGACAAGGTTTCTGGAGCTGGATCGGCTGGGAATAGATTTCCGGTGGCTGACGCCGGAGAAGATGACACGGGAATTGGGTATTTTTGATACAGGTCGATTGAACTCAATTCCTTGCTCAGGGAGTATCTAAGAAGTAAAAGGAAGTTGTTAGCACGGTTAATTTGGTCGGAGCATCACCGGAGAAGCCTAGCGACGAGCGCCGGCGACTGGTGAAGCTCGAATTTGAGGGTTGCTTCGATTCAAGCTCAATTTCAAAATCTGGATTCACGGGCTTGCTAAAGATAGCTCACTGATCAATTTGTTCTACAGAATCGAAAGCTAAATCGAATTGATTTGAGTTGCAAAGCTGGAACAGGGGTTCTGGCAATTCCGGCGATCACCGGTGATGAGATGCATGGGAGTCCAATTAAATGATATAGCACGATAAGGGAGATGGGAGATACTCACTGGTGGCTTCAATTTGGAAATTGATACAGTGGGTGAAGCTGGCGTCGTTGACCTCCTCGGCGGCTCGCCAGAGAAGAAGACTACAGTAGGGAAGAAGTACAGTTTAATTGCTTAAGGGCTTTGGAGAGCACTGCTAAAGATGAAGAAGCTGCTTTGTGGTTGCTATTTATAGGCAAAGCAAAGTGTAACGAAGCTTATGCTCACTGCTTGCTTGTGCCGGTGAAGGAGAAGGCTTCGGGTTGAAGCAACGGCGAGCAATGATGCTGTGCAAGCTGCTGGTGAGCTGGACAGGGACTGCCACGGCAGTAGCTAAGGTGCAAACATGTGTGCGCATGCAAACACGGTTGCAAACAACACGGGCTAGAGCGGCGCTGATCGGCGGCGACGATCACGACGACGAGGCGCTCCTGGTCGTGGTCGCAAAGGCATTGACCAAAGCAAACACTGCGAGCTATGGTCGTGGTCGAAAGGGAGTACTGTGCACCGTTGGCTGAGGTCGAAGATGAGCACTGGTCGCAAGCAACTCCTCTGGTCGTGAATAGGAGATGTGGTCGAACTAGGGACCTGTTTGCAAGATTCTTTGTTTGCAACTTGCACTGATTTGTAATTTCTGATTTAGAGATAGTTGATTTGCAATATGATTTCATAGATGAGTATAAACTTATACCTTATACTCATCCAGCAAGAGATTTGGTAAAATCTGGCTTGATTTGATAGTTTCTGATATAAACTGAAAATCGGGTACTTGGGTAAATTAAGATCTGAGTTTTGATTGATTTCGAATTCTGGCATCTAGGATGAGATTTTGGAATCTAGACAGAAGGGAAAATTGTATCAAATAGCATTTAGAAGAGATTTGCTGAAGAAATTCTTAATTTGGAGTTAATCTGAAGATTTTAGCCTCTTTGGGTTTGCAGATATCAGATAAAGGACTAATTTGCGATATAATTTGGACTGATCTGTGAAAAAGACTTAGATGAAGAAATCTGACTGCCAACTTTGTGGATTAAGGTATTGGCAAACCCATGATCATAATCCCAGGATAATCTGGTCTGGAGTAGGTCAAGATTTGGCTAAATCTGAGTTCAGAGTATTTAGGGTAATTATGATAGTAATTAGAATTTCTGTTTTCGAAAACAGAAAAGAATCGCAAGATCTGAAAGTTAGAGATGGAATTGAATCTGGCTTCTGAAGGTTTTTATGTTCAGGGTAACTGATGGATCATATCTGAGTAATATGATCTTGATTTGAGTTCACAGGTTAGATTTGGAGATTTTAGGGTTTGAGATAGATACTGATCTGGCTACTACTACAGATACATGCATGCATGATGTTCATGAAAAAGGAAGTTTTTACCCCTAAACTCAGGGTGTTACAGGTTGGATCAGTCTTGATGCAACGTGTTCATTCCCCCATTACATGTAGTTTTGTATCATACCTTCAATTAGATCATATGCTTTGTCAACACTTTTGTTCATGAGTGCACCGCCAACTGTGGCGTCTACAGTCATCCGTGCAGAGTAATTCAAACCATTATAAAACATTTGAACTACAAGCCACTTCTCCAGGCCGTGGTGTGGGCACGACCTCAAAAGTTCCTTGTACCGCTCCCAAGATTCGTAGAGTGATTGTCCACCCTGTTGAGTAAAACAAACAATTTGGTTCCGAATATATGCAGTTTTAGATGGAGAAAAAATTTATTGAGAAAAATGTGTGAGAGTTCATCCCACATTGCTATTGAAGCGGGTGGTAGAGTGTACAACCATGCTCTTGCCTTATCTCAAAGAGAGAAAGGAAAGAGACAAAGTAGTAGCGCATCCTGCAAAACTCCATTAATTTTAAAAGAATCACAATGCTCAAGAAAAATATGGAGATGTGGTGAATGATCTTAAGTGGCAAAACCATTGAATTGGTTTTTTTGTATCAAATTCAACAGCGTAGGGTTAATTTCAAAATTATTTGTTTCGATTACTAGTGTAAGAATACCGGACTAAAACCCCATGCTGAATAGGATTCCATAATCCTTCAATTTCTTTTGTTCACTCATCTTTGGTGATTTGGCTTCCTCTGGTGTTTGATTGTCCAATGTGGCTCATTCTTGATCGTATCAGATGCACTTCCAACCTAAAGGGATTAGTCATGCACAAGAAGAAGACAAATAAAAATAGAAGCAAGATTGAGAAGTGAGATTGACTTATATCAGCAAAAATTAATCTAAAAAGATGGATTACGTTGTTCCCTGGCAACGGTGCCAAAAACTTGATCACACCCGAAATAGCGAGCTCGATTTGTGTAATAACTGCAAGTTGACGGTTGAACATTGAGCACTTGAGGGTCGAATTCCACGAGGAACAAGTATATTTGTCTTTCTAGATTAATGAATCACTGACTAAGTCTGAACGAGTTGGGGGGGTTTGTTTGTCTACAATTAAATCTACCAATCTAGGGCTTAAAGTAGTAAAGTGCAAATATAAAATCTAGGGTTTATAAAGCAAGAATGAAAACATAGGGTTTTGGGAGTTTTATAACCATCCGGCGTAATTCTATCCAATGTCCAAGGATTGCAAGTTAATTTCAATCATTTTGCAAGATAGATTAAGTTGCCAGTACAGTCGTTGGCACAATAGTTAGAGGATCGCTTCCACTGTTACGTTTGGAGAGAGCCTCTTTCTTATTCAGGATCCAGTGTCAAAGTGCTAAGGACTCAAGAGTTCCCCAAAATTCTTGCTAAGGCTAAACTATTACATCTGTTGTTGAAATGAGAACTTAGGATTTAGAGGAAGAAAGCATCAAGAAATAACTCCAAACTTGAGATGAAGACCAAGGAAGAATCACGCCTTCCCGATTAGGTCATCCCTAACCCTAGAAGGGATCTACTCAAAAAAGCCATAATAATGCAGAAATAATAATATGAAATAAATGAAAACTTACTTGATTGCTTAAAAATTGAATTTGCCGTCCTTGTTGGCTTACAAAAGCAGGAAAATTAGAGAAGGGGGCTCTTCTATGAAAACTAAACCAAAAACTAAGCCGTATGAGCATCTAAAGCCTAAGAAAGCATGTTTAATTGAGCCAAAAGCTTCTCTATTTATAATAAATGGGATAACGTGCCCAAAAATAACTCCTTGACGTGCAGGCGATGAAGTCTGGCTTTGAACGTCGCGAGAATGGACAAATCAGAGTCAAAACTGATCAAATTCGACCAGTTCTAATCAAATTCGACAAAAACCAACCAAATCCAACCAGTTATGATCAAACCCGATCAAAACCGACGAAATCCGACCATTAAAATCCTAATAAACCAAGCTGAACACGTGTCGTGCCCGTGATCGTGCTCCTCTCGGCCAAATAGATGATGAAGCAGTAGTCGTGTTTGCTTGGGATTGTTTTTGACCAGGTGCTCGTGTTTGATTGGGACTCTTTTTGACCACTTGCTCATTTCAATTAGTTCTCTTTTTCATCCAGCCATGTTCGATTGAGATTATTTCTCGCGTAGTTCTGTTTGACCAAGTCTTTTTGTCTGAAGAATATTCGATTAGGGCCATTTTGCTGTCCAGTTTTGGTTTCTTGGTTGAAACGAAGTCGAAATCTTCTTAAATTTCGTCGGCCTTATAGTCGCCTTCGTCTTCGTCTTCATCTTCGTCTGTCCTGCGCAACTCTTCACCAATCTTCACACCCTCAACCTTGCCTTTTGAAGCATCAATTTCAGAAGGTACAGCCATGGCCTGCTGCTTAATCCAAGCAAGCATGGTATCAATGTTGGCGGAAAACTTAGCCACTTGTCCAACTAGGTTAGCATGAACGGAGGTATCGTCAGACATCTTTGGAGACACGACTGTAAAAAAATCGTCAGATGATCGCCTTCAGTTGCAAGAGTTTCTTGCGGAGTTTTGCCGGAAGTTTTGTAACCCTGGTGAGTCTTCATCATCCACAAGACAGGATAGTTGCTCTGATACCAACTTGATCTAATTCAAGTACTCGACCAGGTTTTGATCTAGCCTTGATCTGATACTATCTTGCGCTTGATTGAGATATAGACGGGCTTCGTCTATATTCGACCACTAATATGTAGAATACGGGAGCTTACTCGAAATTACCGAAACCCAAGTTGATCAAAAACATAGTTCAAAAGATAGCACAACTCTTTATTGAAAAGAGGGATCTTGTATGCGTTGAATAATAGGACGCACTCGCCTACGTCGATGAACTATGTGTCTAAGACTTAAATAAGTTCAATGACTATTCGATCTAGACTTTGATGATCTAAACTAGAACTATTACAAAGTATTTATAGTCTAATTGTATGAATACGTCTCTGACGAGGATTGTTAGCTGTACTTAGGCCTCTGTGGTCATGCATAGCATTCCATGGTCGCACATAGCAAACTGTGACCGCGAGTACCTTCCTATGGTCACCGAGGGCCAGGGGAAGAGACATCGGGTAATCCAAGGATGTTCTGGATATAGCCCAAGAACCATATTTATTTCGTGCAAATTATAAAACACTTATTACCATAAAGTCCATATCTTGTGCTATATCCGTGAACGTTGTGGTCGTAGAGACATCTCCCTATGACCAGACCCTCTAACAGATACAAAGTCTAATATCATTACAGTGGTTGAAGAAGTACGCAACCACCCTTTATCATAACCATACCTTGATCCTTATGATTATTCCCGAGATAATCGTAAGTCCCTGACAAGGTAACCGTCGAAGGAGGTTAGGATGGTAAGGTAGTTCCACGATGCCAAGTCAAAGCTGCCTAACTACCATGTAACCATGATCTACGGCAATCACCACATACCCACGACCCGTAGCTACCACCTTGAGGCGGTTATGGGGGATCGTGGGACGTGCCTTCAGGAGGATAATTGGCAACCTCTTTGGCAAGTATAAGAATGCCTTCAAGGGAAGGATCAAGGGGGGATGATCAACGATAGAGAAGATTAGAATTAATCAGATAGGATTAGCTAGCATACATACATTATAATAGTCTCCCTCTCTCTGTAACCCTTTTTCCCACATAAGCAAATACACAGGAAGTAGGGTCATTACTCAGCTACGATGGCCCAAACCTAGATAATCTCCTGTGTCTTAAATTCATAGATATCTTGAATACCTTGGTACTTGTTTGATTGGCTCCCTTCATTATCCATCTCACTTTTGCATAAGTTCGACAGAAGGACCCCCAGGTTCCAATCGCCGACAGCTGGCGCCCACCGTGGGGCCTTGAAGACATTTTCACCAAGGTTCATCGTATCCATGGATTCTTTCCCTTGCCTACACGATTCTGAGAACGATTTCGATCTCAAGGATCATGTAGATGCCATGGATGAAGATAACATCCCTGTTAATGGTGACAGCACTACCCTCGAGGCCTTTCCCGGGGAAGCATCATCTCCAATTCTGGTCCCGTCTAGCGGACAAGAACTTGAACGAGAAATTCACTTGCCCTCTGTGAGAATTACCGCATCCGAGGATGAGTATGTGTCACAACTCATTGTCTCAGACAACGCGGAAGAAGATGACCTTGATATTTGTCTGGAGGATTTTTCCCCAGACAATTTGAAGGCCCTCTTTGATTTTGAGATACACTCAGAAAAAGAAGAGATGCTTTCTCTGTCTGCGAATTCGGTTCCTAGGGAAGTCGCCGCACTTTCTGAGGAAAACCCTGAGCAATGTAATGCTAGGAAAGAATGAGAGCACAGACGGAAAGAGAACCAAGAGCGCAAACAACAAGAAGCCGAGGTTCGCAAGGTTGTAGAAGATTTTTTGCGTCCTGCACCAACCCACCATGATACCGCTACCCGCGACCTTGGTCCAAGAACGTCTCGACAACCACATCTGGGAGGTCACAGGCGTGATTACAGGCTGATCTCGTCTCCAAATTACTCTCCAATGGTTGAGGCGACCACACTGGAAACTCCACCAGTGCCCAGAAGAAATCCAGAGGACTGCATTCGGAGAATTGCATATGCACTCTGCCATCCTCCCTCTAGTCTCGCGAATGATGCCAGGGTCTTATTCACAAGGGTGCTTGCAGATAACCTCGATGAAGTTACCTTGGGCATTCTCCAGCGGCATCATCGCGTTCGATGACCAGAGGACAAGACGGTTCCCATCAAAGTCACAAGAGACATAACCCCGCCTATGCCCGACATGGCAAAACCAGGCGAACTGGTACTTCCCATGAAAACAACTACATACCAGTGCATTTGTGTTTGGGGCGACATCGTGAGTTCTCCTCAAGACGATCACTCCCACGACCACGATGATAGTCGCGATGATCGATGACCACGCAGTACATACATGGGATGTAAAGCTTTTTCACCCGGGCTACGAAATGTGGTATGGCCTGATAAGTTTAAACCCGGTACGATCGAAAGGTTCGATGGGACTTAGAATCTAACTAAATTTCTCCAGATCTACGTCACTGCCATCCAAGCAGCTGGAGGAAATGAATGGGTCATGGCGAATTATTTGCCAACGGTCCTTGAAGGTCCTGCACGGACTTGGCTGTTCAACCAACCAGAAGGATTAATCTACAATTGGGAGATGTTGTGTGCTGCCATCCTCAACAACTTCCAAAACTGCTATGAAAAGCATGGCAAAGATGTTGATCTTCATCGTTTGCACCAGACTTCAACAGAATCCCTTCAGCAGTTCGTCAAGAGGTTTGTGGGAGTGAGGAATACTATTCCCAATATCTCTAATATTTCAGTCATTAGGGCCTTCAAACACGATGTTCGATACCAAAGGTTTATGGAGGATTTGAGTATCCATCCACCACAGTTAGTGTCAGAACTTTTCAACATGGCTGATCGATATTCCGATACAGTTGAGGCTGTAGAATGGAATAGAATGGTAGATAAGGGTAATCTACCTCCTCAACCAGGCCTAAAAACTGAGAAGAAGGAAGAATCGAACAAGAAGTTTGAATCTTTTGCAGGCGTCAAATCTATGAAACTCAACAGGAATGGAACAGGCTGGTTCCGCGAGGTTGCAGTCTTGGACAAGTAACCATAGGAAAAAGGTAAAATAGAACCATTCAAAGTTAATAAAACTCCTTCCGGTGGTTGAACTAGTGACCACACGAAAAAACAGACTAACTCGTAGGGAAACAAGAAATGTTGTCCATTACACAACGTTCTGGACACGACCTCAAGAATTGTCGCACCTGGTTGAAACGCATGGAAGATTTCTATCAATGTACTGCTCCTATGCCAACTATACCAAAACAAGGACAATCCCAAGGAACGAAAGACACCGATGGGGATGAGGTAATGCCATACCAGGTACCTAGTAATCATATTAGAGTTATTTTCAATGGGTCTTCATCTTATTATTCTAAGCGTCAGTTTAAAGCCGTTTGCCTAGAGGTAACTAGTGTTGAAGCTCCCCTCGAAGAGCCTCAATTCCCCCATTGGTCAGAAACCGTCTTGACCTTTAACCAGGACGATTGTCCCAAAGGATTGTCGTAACCTCGACGACTTCCTTTGGTAATTTCCCTCATTATTAGCAATGCTAAAGTGGGAAGAATGTTGGTCGATGGGGGCAGTTCTCTCGACCTGCTATTTGCCAAAGCACTGGACGAGATGCTAATACCTCGTTCAAAGATCAAACCAGTGGCACACACATTTTTCGGGATTATACCTAGCTCCTCGAGGATGCCCATCGGGCAAATAGTGTTGCCCATAACACTCGGAGGACTAGAAAACTTTCGAACAAAATTAATTACTTTCGATGTGATTGATTTTGATTTAGCTTACAACGCCATCTTTGGGACCCTCATTTGAGGAATCCGGTGGCAACCGCCCAGGTGGGTTGCACTCAGAAAAGGTACATTGTAGCTCACAACAACAAGATGCATTATATAAAAATGTTGATACAAATTAAGGAGTTTTCGACACAAGGGTCGGCACAAAATAAAACAACAATAACAAACGAAAAGACTTCATCAGTCTTTTTCTTCTATAGCAGCGGTGTTGTACGGGCCTTTTCCACATCTGTCTCCACCTTGGTACATAACCCTCTAGCAAGCTGGGTCTTCAGTTTCTTCTTCTTGTTCCACATTGGGTTCAAGACCGTAAGATTCAAGGTCGACGAATCCTTCTTCTAAATTTGTTTGTAAAAGCAAGGGTGAGCACATTGTCCACATGGTGCTCAATCAGTCCCAAATAAGAATGCAAATATACTTAGATGAGGGGGAATTTCTCAAGAATGGCTCTTTGGCTTTTTGCATACATATAGAATAGATTTTCGCACTTAGTTGAAGAAAAGACCTCTATTTTCGAAAGCGGTGCTTTTAAAATCCTAAGCTAGGTTTTCAGAAAATGTTGTGTGTGTGGCGGCCTTTCATGAGTCACCACTTTATTCAGATTTTGTGAAAAACTTTCCAAAAGCTACTTGTGCTGCATCGACGTGAATAGAATCCATAGCGCGCAGACTCCATAACCTGGGAGCTCAGAGTATCCGATACTTTTTAAACTTTGCAAAGGTGTACCACCTTAATCCACCGATCATTCGGCTTTCAAGTCGGTACCTCTCCATGCGACTCTTACGTATGTGACAAGGCCGAGATGACACAACAGTTTACGGTCCTAGCATTAACTATTCCCTGCCCGGTAAATAGACAGTCAAGTCTCAAGTACCGTTGTGGGTCCTCCCCACTGCCTTACTTCCTAGCCTGGGTCTATGTTCTCGCAAGACACATAGCCTCTCTTGATTACAGCCGCGCACGACTTAATCTGGCATAGGGCGTCTTCCTTCTTTCCACTTTTTCCTCTCATGATTTTTCTGAACTCACATCACTCATGGCCTTCTGCGGCCCACTAGTTCTCGCAAGACACTGGATCGACAACCATTGCAGGGAAAAGCTAATACTAAAGAAAGCTACTAAGTTGCGCCCGTCCCATAACTGGGCAAGTGGTTGGTACGTTTTTCATGCCGCATAGAAGCACAACACAAGGTTCTAGTCCTTATGAATCTCTAGTGAGGAGTCTTTCACATTCCCAATGCGCACACAGCACCATCCAACCAAACCATCCTCACTATGGATTCCAATCATATTTTCTTTCACAAGAAAGGGTTTTGAATATACTTTTCTCATATGTGACCATTCAACATTTATCATATAATCTTGAGTATAGCACAGCCTAAGCATGATATTCTAGGGTGACAAGGGTGCATGGATATTCAATGTCAAAAGGGGCTTTATAGTTATTTAGGTCATATCTAATCATTTCATTGGAACATAGCTCTTATTTGAATCTAAGGCATGCACATACTTGAAAACAGTTAACATACTTCATTTCAAAATAGTAGGCTAGACATGATCAAGGGTTTGAGACTTGCCTTGCAGTGATGGGTCTAGCTGCTCAGATGAATCCTCAAAGATCTCTTCTGTTTCTTCAACGTCTAGTTCCACGGCGGACACAAACAACACATACACACTATATAAGCATACAAGCACTAGAAAATAATACGTAAATACATCATGCATGCAGGGGTAAGGGTTTGGACAAGGTCACTTGACATTGATCGAAGAGATGGGCTCAAAAGGACTTGAATGTCGAAGGGCTGACATTTGGCTCATGGCTTGACATATCCCTAAATTGGTTCTAGGTCTGTTTTCTGGAGATGTGACAGTAGAAAATATTGTAGAACATGGCTCAAAAGGCTTAGTGGACAAAGTGGCATTTCAATTGCTCAAATGTAACAGGTCTGAATCATCCAATGACACTGGTGGACATGCACTGACATAGTGCTAGACATGGCCGGAAACTAGGGCATTGCATAACTTTTGACTCAGGACTCCAATTGGTGCACGACTTTGTCTGGGGTTTAGGCCTTGATAACAGCTACAAAACTCTCAACAGGCTCAAGGGCAGAAAGTGGCCGGAGGGTGGCCAAATCTGGTGCGCAAACACGGTGGCCTGAACTACTAGACAGTAATCTTGGCATGATCATAACTTTTGATCTAGGCCGATCCAGGGTTTGAGCCAGTGGAGTAAATTGCTCAGGGGGTTGAGGCCTAGCTAGATGACAAGGTTTCATCGGCTGGTTTGGCTGGAAAATGGACTTCGGCGATCGGGGCCGAAGACGAAGGCACCAATTTGGGCGTTTTCGTTCCAGGGCGTTTGAACTCAATTCCACGCTCGGGAAGAATCTAGGTGTCATCACGAAGCTACTGGTGTACTCAATTTTTCCAGAGAATGGCTGGAGAAGCACGGCGGCGTTCTCCGGCGAACTGCCGAGGCTCGAACATGGGAATTCGACGCTCGGGGCAAAATTGGCGATTCCAAACTTGCAGGCTTGTTCCTCCTAGCTCACTGATCATTATTCTCTACTAGCACGAGGATGAATTTTGCTTGAATCACTCGGCATTAGGGGAACAGGGGATCACGACTTTTCCGGTGATTGCCAGCGTTGAGGCTCGCCGGGGGTCAATTAACGGCTATGACACATACAGGGGGATAAGGGGATCTTACTGGTGGTGTCGGTTTGGAGGGGGAAGCTAAGGGCGAAGCTGGCGCCGTGAGCTTCAGAAGCAGCTCGCCGAGGAAGAAGGTCTTCGCGGCGGCGAAGAAGAACTGGGTTGCTCTCTGGTGGTGGAAGCTAAGGCTTGCAGTTGCGGGATGGAGTGAAGAGATGCTGGGCAAGGGGACTTTATATAGCCGCGGTGTTGAGCTCTCGGGAGTTGCAGCAATCGCCGGGAAGATACTCCCTGGCGCCGGAGCGGTCAGCGAGGCACATCGGGACACGGCGGGGCTCTGCCAGAGACGGGGTATCGCACGAAATCGGGATTTCGTCAGGACGACGGGATAGCGAGCTTCGGGATGGCAACCATGTGGCGCAAAGCTTCTGACAACAGCAGGCACAGCGCGGGGAAGAACACGGCACAGCGCGGGTGAGGTGCTCCACGGTGGCGGCACGGTTGTGCGCAGGTCGTGGCTACGTGGCTGCGATGGTGGCAGCGCGAGGAACTTCGCCGGCGACGAGTTCAGCGGCGGGGCAAAGCGGCGGGGCGCTGGTCGAATTGCACTGGTCGTGGTCGAAAATGGCACAGGGGCCTGGTTGCAAACTTTGGGCCGATTTGCGAAGGTTTGGACTAAACTGCGAGGGTTTTAGCTCGGGAACTTGGGCCTATGTGCAATTCTGAAGATTTGGAGGGCTGATCTGAAATCTGGTTTTGCGGATGAGTGTTACTAAATGTCTTAGACTCATCCAGCAGGAAAAATGGTAAAATCCGATAAGATCTGGTTGTTTTGACAAAAATCGAAAACAGGGTAATTAGGGTTTTTAACTTTTGTCGGGCCTGAAACTAGGGTTTCGATTGAGATTTTGGAATTCTTCCAGAAGGGAAAATTGTTCAGAATAGTGAATGGGGAATGTTCACTGAATCAGATCAAAGTTTGGAGATGGTCTGAGACTTTTAGCCTTTTTGGGCTTTCTGAAAATCAAGAAAAGGACTAAACTGAAATAGTTTTGGACTGAAATGTGAAAATGATCTGGGGATGAAGTTTAGCTGCCAACTTTTTAGGTTAAGGTAGTGGCATACCTAAGATCAAGATAGGGTTGAGACATCAGGGATTCCAAAGAAGATATGCTGACTCGTAAGCAGAAAAGATAGCCAAAAATAGGGATGTTACAATCAGCGACCATGGTTTCTCTGATCGCCTCATCTTCGACCAAAGCATCTGTAAGTTAATTACATGCAGATTTCGTTGCTTGATGCTAGTTTCAAGCGTCGTAATTCAAAAATAACAATCGGTTTCGCCAAGTTAAGGTTGAGCTGTTTCGCGCACAAACTCAACTCGGCGATGGGCATTTGTTCGATGAATTTTTGTAGTAAAAATTCATTAAAAAAAATCTCATATAACCAAAAGGGCTAAAATAAAAATACATGTATATTTGGGTTGTAAAAAAAATGATGATAAAAACCAGTCAAAATTGGACTGGTCAAACTTGGTCAACAGCCTGGTCAAACTGGTCAAAATTGGACTGGTCAAACTTGGTCAACAGCTTGGTCAAATCCGGTCAAATGTGGTTAACGGTCAAACCCAGTCAACAGCCTGGTCAAACGGTCAAATGTAGTCAAACTGGTCAACAACCTAGTCAAACCAACATGCAGCTCGAGTTCGAATAGGACTTATCTCTAACCTTTTCTTTTATTTAAATAAATAAAAGTCTATCTCCTATTCAAATTCAAAAAGGGAATAATATCTCTTTTTATCCTTTTGTTTATTTAAATAAGAAAATATATCTCCTATTCGAATTCAAATCCCCTAAATATCTTTGGTTGTTAGATGGTTGCAACCAACCTGAGGCCTCTATAAATAGAGAGGGGGTGCTATCCTTTTGAAAACAAGTAGGTCTAGGTCCAAGGCAAGCTCAGAGGCAGGCACATGCAGGCGCAAGGCAAGATAGGCGTATAGGTCCAGAAGCACAGGTGCTAGAGGCGGACGAAGACCGGCACAATGGGTGAGCCTTACTCATATGCATAGCATGCATTATGCATCATACCAAACATGGAGGCCTCGTCCGTGGTGCCCGTGCTAGCCGTTCCAGTGCCGTTGCAGCTCGCCTGAACGGGAGAAGATTGGCGATAACTTCTGATCTAGATGTCCGATCGACCCCAAATTTTTATGGAGAATATAGACGTACAGGTGCAACATGTCCTCCAAGTTTCAAGCTGATCGGAGATCTCTAAGATTGAAATTCGATGAGAAGGGAGGCTCTGTCCAGTGCCGTTTTAGCTTGCCTGAACGGGAGAAGATTGGTGATAACTTCTGATCCAGAAGCCCGATCGATGCCAAATATTTATGACGAACAGGGGAGTACATGTGAAACATTTCCTCCAAGTTTCAAACCGATCGGAGATCTCTAAGATCAAAATTCGATCAGAAGGGAGGCTCCGTCCAGCGCCGTTTCAGCTTGCCTGAACGGGAGAAGATTGGCGATAACTTCTAATCTAGAAGCCCGATCGACCCCAAATTTTTATGCCCATAGAGGAGTACAGGTGCAACATGTCCTCCAAGTTTCATGCCAATCGGAGATCTCTAAGATCGAAATTCGATCAGAAGGGAGGTTCTGTCCAGCGCCATTTCAGCTTGCATAAACTGGAGAAGATCGGTGATAACTTCTGATCCAGAAGCCCGATCGACCCCAAATATTTATGGAGAATAGGGGAGTACATGTGAAACATGTCCTCCAAGTTTCAAGCCGATCGGAGATCTCTAAAGTTGAAATTCGATCAGGAGATAGCTCTGTGTAGAAGACGTTTCAGCTTGTCTCACGGGAGAAGATCGATAATAACTTCCCATCCAGAAGTCCGATCGACTCCAAATTTTTTATGGTGAACATTAGTCTCATGGTGAAGCAACTTCTCCAATTCTCACCTCGATCTAAAGTCAAGAAGATCTTCAGAAGACCAATGCAATCAAGTTTTGTCTCGCTGAATTTCAGCTTGATATATGAACATTACATTGAAGATAGTTTCCGATCCGACGGTCCGATTGATCTCAAACTTTGATGATAAATCGAAAATCTGTTCAGAAACTATTCCTCCAAGTTTCAAGCAAATCAGAGGATCAAAAAGCTTCCATCCAGTTAGTTGAAGAGATGCTAGTGCAGTCCAATAATGTTAGAAGTTGTCAAAACAATCAAAGCTATTGATGAACGTTCCGATGTGCTGGCTGTCATGCAATATGTGTTTCCTGAAGCTAAGGAAGTCAAGATGCTATCACAAGCATTTCATCCACTTTTCCATGTCGTTGGGTACTGATGAGGCGAAGACGACATGCTTTTTTGTCCGTGACTGACGAAGCCGGACACCATTCATGCCGGGTACTGATGAGGCGAAGGCATTTACTTGTTTGCGACCGACGAGGCCGAACAACCCCCTGGCCATGCACCGATGAGGCGAAGGCCATATTTTGTGTTAGTACCATAGACTGACGAGGCTATGGATTTGCATATTTGCATGCAAGGGCATATACATTGCATTCATTTATCAAGGGCAAAAGTTATTTTGAAGCTTGAAGACAACCATCAGCACAGTTTAATCAGAGGTTTTCTGTGGACTCGTTCTGCAGATGTAATTAACCAGGAGCTTTTTAAAAGCCCTTAGGAACCATGAACCATGTAGTCTCCTGAAGTCAAGATGTATTTTCCTTGGCGCAATGAGAGCTTGTAAATCCCAAAGGGACTTGTAATTTATAAATTCTTTTCAGAATTAATAAAGTGCATTGTCTCCTATGATTGTAAATTGTATGTTCTCTTATGTGTATACTTATGTATACTGGCATGCCCGCACTACAAAAAAGGGGGCCAATTTCCCGAAAGAGAGATCTTCTCGGCGAAACAAGCACAAAATCGTAAAATTTATCCTGTAGACCCAAATCAAGATCTGACTTTTCAGATTTGATGTACTATCTATCCTGAGTATAAAAGCCTTCAGAACTCAGATTCAATTCCATCTCTAACTTCCAGATTTATCAATTCCTTTCTATTTTTGAAAACAGAAACATATTATATTACCACAAATACCCTAAATTTCGAAAATTCAGATTTAATCAAAATCTTGACCAAATTCAGACCAAATTATATCAGGATTATGATCAAGGGTATGCCAATACCTTAATTCAAAAAGTTGACAGTCAGATTTCATCATCTAAACCCTTTTCACAAATCAGTCCAAGAGGTATCGCAGATCAGTCCTTTTCCAGAAGCCTGGAAAGGCTAAATGTTGCAAATCAACTCCAAATCCAAATCTGATTCAGGGAACACCTCCCAAATGCTTTTCAACACAAAATCTTCTTATATGAGTATCTCAAAATCAAATCTTAAATCCCAGAATTTCAGCATTTGACAAAATCTAGATTTCAGATATCCTAATTTACCCTATTATCAATTTCACTCAAAAACCATTCAAATATTTCAAATATCATCTTCTATCTGTGCCAAATTATCTGTTGAATTAAGTTTGCCAAATCAGTAAAATCAAATTCAATCCTAACCATCCAAATCTCCATATTTACAAATCAGCCCAAAGCCAAGAATCAGAAATTGCAAATCAGTCCAGATTTGACCAGAGCAGCAGCTGTGTTTTCGACCACAACCTCGCCGTGCTTGTGCACTGTGTTCGCTCACCGCCGGCCAAGCCTCGCTTGCGCCTGTGCCTGTGCATGCTTGTGTTTGTTTGCATATGCGCACGTGTCCGCGCCTCAGCCGTCATCGTGGCAGCATCGACGACCAGCAACTGCTCCCGCGCGCGACCAGCAGCAACTTTTGTCAGTAACTCCATGCCATGTCGCCTTGCCGTGCCAGCCATTGTTGCCACCGCTTGAATCGGCCAGCGTCAAGTTCCAACGCGCCCTGACCGCTGCTGGGAAAGCTGTTGCACCGCTTGCGTGCCGTTGCATCACTGCTCACCGTTGTCGTGCCTGCGCCCGGCCAGTCAAGTCCCTGTCTCCAATTCCCTTGCTGTTCCCTCCTCGCCAGCTTCGCCCTGGCCTATTTAAGCAACCCAACACCTTGTATCATCTCCACCTCACCAGAAATTGGCTAAGTCCCAAATTTCCCCACCTTCGTCTTCTTCTCCGGCGAGCTCAGCACGAAGGCTCACGGTGCCAGCACGCCCCACTGCACCAACCTTCAAATTGAAGCCACCAGTGAGTTCTCCTCATCAAACTCTCTATGCTGTATCATTTAATTGAACCCCCGTGCCCCTCATCGCCGATGATCGTCGGAATCTTCGATTTGCCCTGTTCCAGCAATGCAGTTTGATTCAGCCCAAATTAGCCCTCGAATCAGTAGACAAAAATGATCAGTGAACTGAGTTTAGCAAGCCTGTAAGCTCAGAATCCCCAATTGAACTCAAATTGAAGCTTTTCCCGATTTTGAGCTTCACTAGTCGCCGGCTCTCGTCGCCAGGCTACGCCGGCGATGCTCCGGTCAAATTGACTTCACTAGTAGCTTCCTCGTATCCCTCTATCACTCTCCAAGCAAGGAATTAAGTTCAAACCTCTTGTATCAAAAACCCCCAATTCCAGTGCCTTCTTCTCCGGCGCTGGCCACCGGAAAGTTATTCCCAGTCGTTTCATCCCTATCCATTTTGTCCAGTGTGTGTGCCTTGAACTCCTGAGCATTTTTGTCTTCTAGCTCGACACCTAGATCGGCCCAGATCGAGAGTTGTAGCCATGCCAAGACTTTGAGCAGAAGCTGTCTTGTACAGTTCGGCCACTGTGTTTCTTCGTCGGAGTTCGTCGCCGTCCGGCCATCTTAGTTCTTGAAACCACCACCATTGTGTTCCTATCATCTTTGCCTACCTCCTAGACATAATTGGTGCAGCAAATGAAGCCTTGAATTGCATTTGCTGCTAAGCCCTAGTTTTTGACATTGTCAGCACTATGTCAGTGCATGCCAGCCAGTGGCATTGGCCTTGTTTACCCACTTCTGGTTGTGCAATTTAGAAACCACTTTGTCCATTGAATTTGTAGAGTTGTGATCTACATTTTCTTCTTTTGTCACAACTTGAGATAAGCTCTCTAGCTTTCCTTGAAGCAATGTCAGAGCCTTGAACCGAATGTCAATCGGCTGACATTCACTATTTTTGAACAAACCAGCCGCGAGCTTGATATCTTTATTGCAACCTTGAAACCCTAAAAGCATCTAACACCCATCCTTAGCCAAACTCCTTGAAACCCTAGAATCTCAACTCAGTTCAGCTTGCAATCCCAATTATCTTCAGTATCGTTCAGTTATTCTGTTAAGCATATCTGCATATAGATCATAAAACATTTTAACATAGTTAATAATTATTGTATACTTGTTTGTTGCCGAGCAGATCCAGAAACTAAGTTTGAGGACTTCACTGTTGACCCGACATCAACTGCTGTTTCTTACGACGCGGAACGCAAGTCATAGTCTTGATCATCTTGAACCTATATTTTATGAGTTGCTATGATATGACCTTGAATATAAATAATATTGCATGTGAAAGAATGGTTGAATTATGAATTGGCAGTACTAGGCTGGATGTCTGTGAAATGTGAAATGATCAAATAGTGAGCCATGAACTATTATATATGTACTTATATATATTCATGAAATAAAACCCCTAGCCGTGACCAGAATTTTGGTATGGAATGGCGGTAGCACTGGAGGTGCTTAACTGCAAAGGACGAGCAGGCACTGAAGATAATTGTGGATGGTCTGGTCACTGGCATATAAGGACTAGAACCTTGTGTTGTGCATCTAGTGGTATGAAACATGTGCTAACAGCAAGCCTGGTATGGGGCAGGCCTGAACAAGTACTTATGCGGATCGCACATGAAACCCCTGCATGAGATGTGAAGTGATGCATGATTTACACGGAGTACGGCTCCTACACATATCACTGAATGTGATCATGCACGCTGACCCAGTAATGGGAAGATGCAATAGGGGTGGGGGTTTGGGTACAACCCGCCACAACTGTGGTTCGCGAGAGATCCACAGGGTCAGGGGTGAATTGTGAGTGAAACATAACAAAAGTTCTTGTTATCTCCACCTTGCCACTCACAGTATGCAGAGAGGAAGGGTCTAATCATATTGATAGGATGGGCATGAAAGTGGAATATCTTGCGGGTAAATTGGTACCTCTCTGTAGAGTTAAAAATGTATTCGAATACTCTGAGCTCCCAGGTTTATAGGAGTATGCTGCGGTGGATTAAATCCACGGGGTGTGACACAAGTATGTTTTCTAAAATAAAATTTGTTAAGGCAAGATTACCCAAATGACATGTGTTGTCATGATAAGGGGTGCTGCCGTGGGCTGTCGTGTGTCGACGTGTCGCGGTAGTGCTATAATTTAGTGAACATGAATAGCGATGCTATGTTATGAAAAGTGCTGCCATGAGATGAGATATGAAAGAAAAGACTATTTTACAAACATCTACACTTCTTGACTAGCATAGGTTCATATCATCCCTACTATATGTATCTACTCTTACCTATGACTTGCTGAGTACGTAAGTACTCACCCTTGCAACTTACAACCTAGTAGATGGAGCGTTCCATGATCAAGAAGAAGGCGTGGAGAACTTCTTGGACCCAGTGAAGGAGAGCCAGTTCCGCCAGAATCCTAATGTGTGTTGTTCTGCTGTCAACTTCTCACTGTGGGAGGGTCACCTATCTTCTGCTGTGTAGTTGTTATTATGCTAGACCATGTATGCCGCGAAGGCATTGTAATCTTCTTATGTTGTATTAAGGCCAGCAGGCCACATTGCTTAAATATTTTGTAAGTTTTTCTGCTGCAATGTGAATATACTCCTGTGCTTCACTTATTCTGGGAAGTCAATGGTATGCATATATGGGACCAGCTGCAGCGAGCTGGGTCTCTATAGGAGTAGTCGTAGTCCCCAGGTAGGGCCGCGACAGTGTGCTTCTATCAGAAATCGATTGAGGGTCAGGTAAATTCAAAGAGACGCGCTCCATCAGTCGAAATCCACCCAAATCGCATCGACCTGCAATAAAATCATAAAACAAATAATACGGTCAATTTGATGATAAAGATATGTACTATCAATGCAAATGCCGCCTTATGTGACTAAATGTGCATGATCGGGGGGTTAAACATATAGAAAATAGGCACAGATATGACAGTTATCACCCAGCCTGCTTCTTTGAGGAAAAGCCAAAAAATGATCCATCATCATCTCTTGATCGCTTCTTGGGAGCTATTGAACGATTGGGTGGCTGCAAAAACCCAATTGTCTAACAAAAACTGAATTCAAATAGAAATTTACACCAATCTACCAAGAGAGAATTACCTCTTGAGATGAAGGTACAATGCTGGTTCCGTGTGAGCCCAGAATCTCAATATTCTTTGCTCCAACTAGACTTTCTTCCTTATCGAATTGCTCTTGGTTCGGGGGTGCCATTGGAACATAAGGTTAAGGAGACGAAAGGTTTGAGACTTAGAAAAATTTGTGAAGGAGTTGGAAATTCCACAGCAAAGGAACAGCTCTTTATAGGATTACCAAGGTGATGCTTCGAGTCCTCGGCCTAGGGCATTGTGCGAAGGCCTCGAGATTTTCCCTAGGGTGTGCCGGGTAATTTTCCCCCTTGAGATACGTTGGGATTTGAAATGACGCAGTATTGTTGAGAATTCGAAGCGCCGAATACTGTTGAGAATTCAAATCAACATAACCACTGGAGTGGGCCTTTGTCACTTCAGATTCGGGGGCTAGCTGATGAGGATTGTTAGCTGTACTTAGGCCTCCGTGGTCGCGCATAGCATTCCATGGTTGCACATAGCGAATCGTGACCGCGAGTACCTTCCTATGGTCACCGAGGGCTAGGGGAAGAGACACCGGGTAACCTAAGGATGTTCTGGATGTAGTCCAAGAACCATTTTTATTTAATGAAAATTATAAAATACTTATTACCATAAAGTCCATATCTCGTGCTATATCCGTGAACGCTATGGTCATATAGACTGTCGTGGTATAAAAAATACCTCGGCAAGTTTGATGACGTGCGCAACACGTGTTCCTCAACGCGGGCTGACCGTGCGATGGGTCACCCCGCGTTGGACAATCCCAGAGATTGACACAGGGGTTTATACAGGTTCGGGCCTCAGTGGAGGCCCTAGTCCTGTCGACGTGCTCCCGACGAGCGTCGGCTAGGGGGCTCTCTCCCGGGGAGAGGGCTCCAGAACACGCCTTTTTGTTTTTTTGGATTGAGTACAAATGAATGTCCCCCCTTACAAAAGAGGGTTACAAGGGTATATATAGACCCTAAAAGAAGCAAATTACTAAACTACCCCTGCCACAACCGTAGGATCGGGGGCAAAACGGTCTTCTGACGAGGTCCAGGGCACCGATTTCTGACACGTGGCGGCCCTTGAAATCAGTGCCCACCAGAGGAGCACCGGGGGAAAACTCTCCCGAGTCCGGAGAAGGGACTCCGGGAGAGGGGCTCTCCCTATCCCGGAGAACGTGCGCCGGGGGAAGTCTCTTCCGAGCCCGGGGGAGGGCTCCGGGAGACGTCTTCCCCGGCCCGGAGAAGGGGCTCCGGGAGAGGAGCTCTCCCTAGCCCTGAGGAGGTGCACCGGGGGAAGTCTCTCCCGAGCCCGGGGGAGGGCTCCGGGAGACGTCTTCCCCGGCCCGGAGAAGGGGCTCCGGGAGAGGAGCTCTCCCTAGCCCTGAGGAGTTGCGCCGGGGGAAGTCTCTCCCGAGCCCGGGGGAGGGCTCCAGGAGACGTCTTCCCCGGCCCGGAGAAGGGGCTCCGGGAGAGGAGCTCTCCCTAGCCCTGAGGAGGTGCGCCGGGGGAAGTCTCTCCCGAGCCCGGGGGAGGGCTCCGGGAGACGTCTTCCCCGGCCCGGAGAAGGGGCTCCGGGAGAGGAGCTCTCCCTATCCCGGAGGAGGTGCGCCGGGGGAAGTCTCTCCCGAGCCCGGGGGAGGGCTCCGGGAGACGTCTTCCCCGGCCCGGAGAAGGGGCTCCGGGAGAGGAGCTCTCCCTAGCCCTGAGGAGGTGCGCCGGGGGAAGTTTCTCTCAACCCCGGAGAAAGAACTCCCATGGTGACGTTTCTGGCGTTGGCTAGTATTTTCCCCCAACAGAAGCCCCCCGCACCCCCGGGGACACTTTGATGTCGCCGGGGGGTGCGATTCGTTGCCTTAGAAGCATGGCTCTCTCCCGGGGAGCGAATATAACATCCATAACTCGCCCTCGTCCGGGAGAGGAGCACTATTTAAGTTAGCCATATATTGCCTCGATGTTTGTGCGACCTTTCGTATTCACGGTGTAGATCCCTCGAGCTGACACGTGGCAGCCATCGAGGGCACCTCAGCTGCCTATATAAGGGGGGGGCCCACCTCAAGGGAGGCACGCTTTCTTTCTCCTTAATCCTCATAATCCACCAAATTCTTCGGGAGTAACCTCTTCTCCGGTCGCTCTCCGGAACTAACTTCTCCCCCGGTTTCACAAAACCCTGCGGGAGATGAAATGGCGTCGAAGGGACGCGGGAAGGCTTCGGGTGTCCCAGAGGACGCAACCTCCGATTACCTCGGGACAACCGAGTTTTGGGCGGGGGGCCGGGATACCCTCATCTCCCGGAGGATTTTTGCGGAGAGGGACATTCGCGTCCCAGCTGCGGGGGAGACGACCCCAAACCCCCGGGAAGGAGAAATTGTGGCCTTCATGGCCTTCATCCAGGCGGGCCTGCGGCTCCCGATCCACCCGCTTCTCCGGGATTTCCTCCGGGAGCACGGGATCGCCTTGAACCACCTAACACCCAACGTTCTCGTGAGAATGGGGCTGTTTCTGTGGTTAAGCGAGACAGCCGCCGGAGTGGAGGGGACCCTCCGCCTCTTCCAATACTTCTACCGGGTGCAAGCGAAGAGCTCCCCGGTGGTGAAGCACGGGCCCAAGTCTACTTGCGGCTCCGTGATGCTGAAATTCGCTCCCTCCCGGGCGGAAGAGTACCCGGTGGCCGCCTCCCAAGAGCACTGGGAGGGATGGAGCCGGAGATGGTTTTATCTCCGGGCGGGTGACCCGGAGATGATTTACTCCACGAGGCCGGCGACATTAGGTCGTTCCCCCGGCCCTCCGGTGTTGACGATGGAGGAGCTAACCTCCGTCGCCAAAATGAAGGAGGTTCGCTCCCGGAGGAGCATGCGAGACTTAGCGGAGGAGCTGCTCCTCCTCCGGCTTAGTCCCTTCAGCCGGAGCAGGAAGGGTCCGGGACTGGGCCCGGAGCATCGTCCCCCGAGATTCCCGGTGGCGCGGCGTAAGTTTCTTCTCTCCGGGAGTTCACACATCGCGGGGATTAGTTTTTAAAACTTTGCTTTTTGCAGTTAGGTCCTACAAGTCTACCCGGCAGAAGGCGGAGCACCTCCTCGGGAGGTACTACGAGGACGAGCACTCCCGGTGTCTCGCTGCCATCGGGGAGGGTCCTCCCCGGAACATCGTCTCCGAGGCCTTCGGGATGACCCTCCCGGAAAGGGTTCCACTTCCAACCCCGGGCTCCCACAGGCGGCGGGAGACGGGGCCGCTCCCGGCGGCCAAACGCGCTAAGACCGCGCAAGTACCGGGAGAGGGCTCCAAACAAGCCCACCCCCCTTCACCAGCACCGGCACAGAGGCCGGCGGGGACGCCCGATGCGCCGGGAAAGACAAGACCCCCGGGGCAGGTGAGTCCTCCCCGGCCCAGGTGACCTCGGGGACGCTTCGAACGCTGGGGGAGGTGAGGCCATCTCCGGTCCAAAGTACGATGGCCCCCCGGCGACCGGGGGAGACTACTCCGGCTCAAATCACCCCCCAGCGGGGGTCGCAGCCCCCGGAGCCGGGGCATGAAGAGAGCCCCACGGACACGGCCACGCTGGTCGCGCAACTTGATGCCCTGGGGGCATCAGGCGTGTTCGACCACGTGGTCATGGAGGAGGATGAGTCCACCTCCGGGGACTACGACGCCTCTCCTTCCCCGGAGAAAGCTCTCCGGGAGGATCCCCCGGGGGTGTACTTCCGGGGTGATGGCGCCTTCGCGCGCCTGGACGCGCTCTTCGCCCCCAACGTCGCATCTCTCCCGACTCCGCCTCCCGGGGGAACGAGCCATCACGTCCCTCCAGGGAGTGGACCTTCGGCTACACCACGCTCAGGAGGGGGAGCCCATCGGACGCTACGGCGCTCCCCTCGCGCCGGGAACGGGACGTCCCCCGCCCCTCCCCCGGGAGACCTTCCCCAAGGCTCCGGGAGTGGGGTCGGTGACGGGGGCCTGCCAATGGGAGGCGACCCCCGTTCCCCGGTGAGGGGGGCGTGTCTCTTCTCCTCAGAGGAGACGCGCAAGCTCTCCTTGAGCCTCGTCACCCCCAAGGTGCGGGCTCATGTCCGGGAGGGCGGCATCGACGAGCGCTACGGAGAGGTCGTCTCCTTGGCTCTACAGGTAAGGACCTTTAACTCCGCACCTTATTGCTTGCATTTGCTAATCCTTTTCTTCTCTTAGACCACCGCTGTAGCCCGCGTCGTCCGGACTCGCCTCGCCCGGGAGAGCGAGGACATGAGGGCGGCCTTAGCCTCCGCGGAAGCGGAGTGCGACGCCGCCGTTCGGGAGAGGGACGCAGCCATCCAAGCCCGGGAGAGGTTCGTCCGGGAGAGGGACGAGACCACCCAGGAGTTGGAGCGCGTCCGGGCGGAGTTGGCCCCCGTGGAAGCCGCCCGGGACACCGCCCTCCGGGAGCTGGAGGGAGTGCGGGAGCAACTCGCGTCCTCCGAGGGGGCTCACTCCCGGGCACTCCAAGAAGTGGAGTCCGCAGGAGCTCGAGCCCTCGTCTCGGCGGGGAATAGACTCCGGGCCACGCTGATTGGGCTCGGGGTCGAGTTCCGGGAGGAGGAGAATCCCCGCAACCCGCTGACTTCGTTGGCGGAGGCTCGCCGTTTCCTCACTCGGCATATCGTGGCGATCCCGACGGCCGCGGATGCCCGAGCCCGAGCTCTTGCAACCACCACCACCGCGCTCGCGGCCTCTTTGGTGGAGTATCAGGGGGTCGGGGCCCAAGCCATCGGGCACCTCGTCCCCCGGAGCTTCCGGGAGTTCTATGAGCCCCGCCGAGCGGAGCTGGAGGGATTGGCGGGGGCTCTCTATGATCGGGTGATCGAGCCCCCGCGAGCGAGGCGTCCCCAAGCAATAGAAGGGGAAGTTTCGAGCGACGCCTCCTCCGGGGGGGACGACGCCGGGCAAGTATGAGCCTCTTGTCCCCCCTGGGTACATTAGGGGATTTTTTTTTGTGCATAGGATTTTTGCTCCCGGTAGTTCCGTAGGGGGAACCCCGGACTTGTAAAATCATTTATCAATGAAATAATTTTTGCTAAGTCGCGTCTTGTCATGGTCAGGTGTTCGGGGCGGGAGTCCCGGAGAAGGACGTGGAATTCACTCCCGTCTCCGGGAGTCTCACCCCCGGTGTCCCCCGGGGGGGACAAGCTTTGCTCCGGTGGTTGCTCGATTGGCACTTGGCGAATTTTGACAATCACCACGCGGAGTTGCCAGAACCTCCCCCGGGAGTGTGGGAGGCAATCCCCTTGCGCATCGAACCTCCCAAAGGGTATGAATGCTGGCCGGAGGACATGTTCAACGCAGCGAGGCGACGAGTCCAGAGCTTGTACCGGGACATGGCGCGAGCTTGACAACAGGCTTAGGGGGTACTAGTTCACGTTAGATGTAGGTAGTCCCCCGTAAGTCCTCCGGGAGTACTCAACTCCTGGTTGTACTCTGTAAGCCTACCGGGAGAGGCTATCTCACGGCTTTTTCCCATGGAATAAAAAAGATCGCACTTTTCGTTTATTTTGTTTCTAAATCACCGGGGGAGAGTATCCGGGGGATAACTCCGGGGGAGCGAGGCTCCACTTCCGGAGACGATGTTCCGGGGGAGGGGCTCCTCGGGAGACAACTCCTCCGGGGAACGAGAATCCGGGGAGCAAGGCTCCACCTCCAGACAAAGGTCCGGGGGAGTGGCTCTACCTCCGGAGGACGAGGTCCCGGAGGAGAGGCTCCTCGGGAGACAACTCCTCCGGGGAACGAGAATCCGGGGAGCGAGGCTCCACCTCCGGACAAAGGTCCGGGGGAGAGGCTCCACCTCCGGAGGACGAGGTCCCGGAGACCTCCGGGGAACGAGAATCCGGGGAGCAAGGCTCCACCTCCGGACAAAGGTCCGGGGGAGAGGCTCCACCTCCGGAGGACGAGGTCCCGGAGGAGAGGCTCCTCGGGAGACAACTCCTCCGGGGAACGAGAATCCGGGGAGCAAGGCTCCACCTCCGGACAAAGGTCCGGGGGAGAGGCTCCTCCGGAGAAAACTCTAGATCACCGGGGGAGAGTATCCGGGGGATAACTCCGGGGGAGCGAGGCTCCAGCGAGGCTCCACTTCCGGAGACGATGTTCCGGGGGAGGGGCTCCTCGGGAGACAACTCCTCCGGGGGACGAGAACCCGGGGAGCAAGGCTCCACCTCCGGAGGACGAGGTTCCGGAGGAGAGGCTCCTCCTCCGGGGGACGAAAGTCCGGGGAGCAAGGGCTCCACCTCCGGAGGATTCTAGATGCCTTGGATGCCCCCCGAAGGGAATTTAGCTAGGTATTTCATCTCCTCCCCCTGCAGCGGGGGGTGACCTGGACAGGCGGCCCGCGCTGAAATCATAAGAAAATATCGCGGTTGTTCCCATGAGGGGTGGCACCCTCGAAGGGTTATCCTCGTGCAGGCGAGTGTGTGATAAAAGATCTATCGGTCGCGCGACCTAGATCGCTCCCGGAGGAGGAAGAGCATAAAAGCAAGCTCTAGAGTGTATGGGGGGGGGGGACTAGTCCCCCAAAGTGACTCGCTACCTCGGTTCCTTGGGAACCAAGTTGCCGCTTACGCCCTCAGTCCACGAGGGGAGATTGTAAGCCGCCCGAGGGGGAACGGGGCTCCCGCCGTCGGGACTTAAGGCTGAGCTGGAGCCTGTAGCTTCCTCGCGATGAGGGCATCCTCAGGGGGCATCCTCACGGGGAGGGCATCCTCGTGATGAGGGTATTGCCTCAGGGGCGATTAAAGAAGTCTGCACAAAAACACATGGAGAAAAAACCATTTGCATTGATTAAAACAAGCTGTTACAATGCTTCCACCCTTTGCGGGATCGCAGACAAAGGGGCGGAGGGCAAAAGGGCCTTTGAGGCCATTGTTACAACTCACCGCGCCTTCCCCTTGTGAAGTCCAGGGGAAGGGGGGAGGATCAGAGATTAAGTGTAAAATTTGCGGAGCAGATCCGCGTTCCATGTGTGCTTCAGCTCTTGGTCTTCGAGAGTAGAGAGCTTGTAAGCCCCCGAGCCAAGGATTGTGGAAATCCTGTATGGCCCTTCCCACTTTGGGCTGAGCTTCCCTTGGGCTTGAGGGTCGGTGACGCGCTTGAGGACAAGGTCCCCCAAACGGAAGGCCCTCCCCCGAACACGCTTGTTGTAGGCACGCGCCATCTCGCGTTCGTAAATGGCGTTGCGGAGGAGGGCTTTTTCCCGCTCTTCTTCGACGAGGTCCACCTCCATCCTCTGGTTGTCTTCGTTGGCTTGAAACGCGGCTGCCGAGATTCCCTCGAGGAGTTCGACTCGCAGCGATCGGAAATTGATTTCCGAGGGTAGCACTGCCTCGGCCCCGTACACGAGCGAGAAGGGGGCACGCCCTGTTGCTCGGCTTGGGGTCATTCGCATGGAGCAGAGAATGCTCGGGAGCTCGTCCGCCCACGCCCCACGCCTGGAGGCGCTTTGCTCCAGGCGGCGACAGAGCCCTTGGAGGATAACTCCATTGACGCGCTCGACCGCCCCATTGCTCTTGGGGTGAGCCACCGAGGCGAAGTGGAGGGTCGTACCCAAGTTTTGGCAGAACTCGCGAAAGATTGCTGAGTCGAACTGGGTTCCGTTATCCACGGTAATCTCGCGGGGGACCCCGAATCGGCACACTATGTTCTTCCAAAAGAACCTTTGCACCGCACGAGACGTGATGGCGGCGAGGGGCTCGGCCTCCACCCATTTGGAGAAGTAATCCACGGCCACAACTGCGTACTTGTATCCCCCCGACGCCGGGGGGAACGGGCCTAGAAGGTCCATTCCCCACCGTGCGAAGGGCCATGTGAGGGGGATTGCCTGCAGAGTTGCGGAGGGTAGGTTGGAGCCCTTCGCCATTTTTTGGCAAGCTCCGCAAGCAGAGACGAGGTCTCTTGCGTCGCGGGCGACTGTTGGCCAGTAGAAACCCTGGCGGATGGCTTTTGACGCGACGGCTCGGGGGCCGAGGTGAGAACCGCAACACCCGAGGTGAATATCTTCAAGGAGCTGAACTCCCTCCTCCCGCGGGAGGCAGCGAAGCAGCGCCGAGGCTCCTCGCTTGTACAACGTCCCTTCTATCAGCACGTACGCTCGCGCCTTAGCGCGAAGGCGCTTGGCTTCGGCTGCATCGGAGGGCTCCCCCTCTCCCTTGATGCAAGAGACAAGGGGGGCCATCCAGGATGTGGCCCGGATGATTTCCGTGACGACGGGGTCACGGGACTCAGAGTCCGGGTCGGGAGCCGTCGCGGAAGGTTTTGAGATAACCTCCAAGAAGGCCCCTTCGGGGAGAGGCCCCCTGGCACTTGCTGACCTGGCGAGGGTGTCGGCTCGATCGTTGTCCCTACGCGGGATACGACGCGCCTCGAGGCCGTCGAAGTAGTTTTCCATCTTCCGGACCTCGTCAAGGTAGAGGCTCAAATTCGGGTCATGGCACAAGTAAGACTTGTCCATTTGACATACCACGAGTTGAGAATCCCCCTTGACGAGAAGGCGTCGGATGCCCAAAGAGCGGGTGAGGCGTAGCCCTAGGAGAAGGGCCTCATACTCCGCGACATTGTTCGTCGCGGGGAACTCGAGCCTGGCTGCATATTCGAGGGTTCTCCCCTCGGGGCTTCGCAGGACTACTCCCGCGCTGGCTCCCGCCAGGCATAGGGAGCCGTCGAAGAAGAGGGTCCAGTGGTCGTCGCGCGGCGGGGCGGCACGGGCTTCTTCTTCCAGCCCAGGGACCGGAGCCCACTCGGCCACAAAGTCCGCCAGGACCTGCGATTTGATCGTGGTTCGTCCGGTAAGGGATAGCGAGAAGGGGGCTAGCTCGGCCCCCCATTTCCCTATCCGTCCGGTCTCTTCCTTGTTCCGAAGCACCTCTCCCAAAGGGAGAGAGGAAGGCATCGTGATAGGGTGGCCTAGGAAGTAGTGGCGGAGCTTCCTGGAGGCCATTAGGAGGGCGTAACAAACCTTCTCCATCTTCGTGTATCTCGTTTTAGCGCCTTGGAGAGCCTCGCACACATAGTAAACGGGGCGTTGGTGCCCATCTTCTTCCTTGACGAGAACCGCGCTGACGGCAACCGGACTGGCCGCGAGGTAGAGGAGCAAGGGCTCCCCCTGACGCGGGCTCACGAGCATTGGAGGGCTCGCGAGATATTTCTTCAGGTCTTCGAATGCAGCCTGTGCCTCGGGGGTCCAATGGAACCCCTCAAGGCCGCGGAGGATCTTGAAAAATTGGAGGTCGCGCTCCCCCGAGCGCGAGACGAAGCGACTTAACGCGGCCAAGCGGCCGGTGAGTCGTTGTACATCCTTGACAGAACGCGGTGGAGGCATGTCGAGGAGGGCCCGAATTTTTTCGGGATTGGCTTCGATGCCCCTTTGGGACACAAGGAAGCCGAGGAGTTTTCCTCCGCGAACGCCCTATGCGCATTTTTCCGGGTTAAGCCTTAACCCGTACTTACGGAGATTGCGGAAGGTTTCTCCCAAGTCTTCGATATGAGTGGCCGAGCGCGCGCTCTTGACGACTGCATCGTCAACATACACTTCCACGTTGCGGCCAATTTGATCCCTCAAGACCAAACTCATCAGGCGCTGGAAAGTTGCCCCGGCGTTTTTTAACCCGAAAGGCATGTGGACATAACAGAAGGTACCGAGGGGAGTTATAAAACTCGTCTTTTCCTCATCCTCCTCCGCCATTCGGACTTGATGATAGCCCGAGTAGGCATCCAAAAAGCTCATCAGCTCGCATCCCGCGGTGGAATCCACCAGTTGGTCGATCCGCGGGAGCGGGAAGTCATCTTTGGGGCAAGCTTTGTTGAGGTCGGTGAAGTCGACACACATTCTCCACTTGCCGCTTGCCTTTTTTACGAGGACGGGGTTCGCTAGCCACTCGGGGTGTAGGACCTCCCGAACGAACCCCGCCTCCCGGAGTTTAGCGATCTCCACCTTGATGGTCTCCTGCCTCTCGAGGGAGAGCTTTCTCATCTTCTGTTTCACCGGGAGGCGGCCGGGTATTACTGCGAGCTTGTGCTCGATAACATCCCTGGGCACACCCCCCATGTCCGCGGGCTTCCATGCGAAGACGTCCGCGTTTTCGCGAAGGAAGTCGGCGAGTCGCGTCACGTGTTCCTCGGGGAGATCAGCCCCGATCTTGATGGTCTTCCTCTCGTCCTGGAAAAGAGAGATTTCCCGAAGGTCTCCCTCAGGGCAGGGCTTGGGAAGGAACTTTCCGGGGAGCGTGATTGGCACGTTTGGGGTTGAGGAGGAGCTCCCTCCCCCCGGAGTCTTGACCAGGTTAACGTCCCCGATCACTGCGGAGGCGCGCTCGTAGAGGGAGCGAGCCACACCTTGGTCACCATGCACGGAGATCACCCCGCTCGGCCCGGGGATCTTCATGCAAAGATAGTTGTGGTGGACCGCTGCCCCTAAGCGGTTGATGATGGTTCTCCCCATTATGGCGTTGTAGGAGGAGGGGAGATCCACCACGTCGAACCGAACCATTTCGGTTCGATAATTATCCGGGGTACCGAATGTCATCGGGAGGTCGACCTTCCCCACGGGATGTATGGTTTTCCCCGGGACGAATCCTTGTAGGGGGCCCGCCGCAGGTTGTAGTTGCTTCTCGTCCACCTGCATTTCTTTGAACGCCTTCAGATAGAGGACGTCCGCGGCACTCCCGCCGTCCACCAAGACTCGGGCAAGGCGGCAGTTGAACACGGTGGCTGAGACAATCAGCGCGTCGTTGTGGGGGAAGTGCACCGCCCTCGCGTCCTCGACGGTGAACGTCAACGGGACGTCCGACCATTTTGACGGCCGGGACGTGTTAACAACCCCTATTACCTTCACTTCTCGCGCATACTCTTTGCGCTGGAGTTTGGAATCTCGCCCGGAGGCAGATCCCCCCACAATGACATTGATGTGCCTCTCGGAGGCTTGGAAGGGGAGCTCGTCGCTCGAACCCTTTTCCTGGCCTTGCTTCTGACGTCCCCCTTGGGGAGCGGGGAGTGCCGCCAAGGCCGGCGATGGAAGGGGTAAGGAGGTATAGCCTCCTCCCCCCGGCCCATGTTGCTCGAGAAATGTCGCGAAATGGTTGAGAAGAGCGTGGCATTCTCGGGTTGCATGGGAGTTGGACTTGTGGAAAGCGCACCACAAAGTGGCTCCAGGCTCCTTTCCCCCGGGCTTGGGGGCTTCTTGCGGACGGGAGGATCAGTTTCCTCCACCGCCTTTGGGCTTGGAAAAGGGGCGCTGTCCCCGGTTAGGCTCCCGAGAGCCGCCTCCGCCTTCGAGGACGAAAGTGTCCCGAGGCTTTGGCTCGTTGTAGGGCCCCCTCCGAGGACGTTTGTTGGAGGGGTCCTTCGAGTCCCTCTCCCCGGAGCTGGAGATCCCCTGGTGCTTCTTCTAGAGATCGTCCTCTTCGGATCTCGCGTACTTCTCAAGTACGTTGAAGAGCTCGTCGGCGGAGGATGGGCAACTCCGGGAGAGTCTTCAGTGGAGCTCTCCCGGGAGAATGCCACTCTTGCATACTTCAATCACCGTCGAGTCGGGGACGTGAGCCACCTTGCTCTTGATTTGCGCGAAGCGTTTGAAGAAACTTCGTATTGTCTCCCCCGACAGTTGGCGAACGGTGTACAATTGCGACGAGTCCAGGGGACGGATGTAATTCCCCTGGAAATTTGCGCAAAATTCGCGCTTCAGCTGCGCGAAGGACTTGATGGACCCGCTCTTGAGGTTATAGAACCAAGATCGAGCTATTCCCGAGAGGTAGAGGGGGAAGACATTGCATTGGACGCTTTCGTCCCCCCAACCGCCGAAATGGCCGTGGAGTACACCTGCACGAACTCATAGGGGTCGGCCTCCCCGTTGTAGTGCTCGATATGGGGCGGCCGATATGGCTTTGGCCACCGAACACGCCGGAGGCGGCGGCAAAGGGGTTGGTTGGCCCCTTCCACTTCCTTTGGGGAGTCTGCATCGATATCCCCCTTGACGGGGGAAGCACGTTCATTGTCCGAATCAGAAAGGGGTCCCAACGGACCGCCTGCCTTCCGGTATCGCCTTCGTTCTTCGGGGTTGGTGGAGCTCACCTCTTGTATCTCGGGGGGACCTCCGGAAGTGACGGAGGCCACTTGCATGGGTCTCTTACCCTTGTCCGTTGGGACAAGGGAGGCGCACCTTCGTACGAGTGATTCCCGGCCGTACCGAGACGGGGCGCCTTCGGACCTTGCTGCGCGCATGCGCTCCACCTCCTCCCGGGTGAACCGCATTTGGTTCACCGGGGGAGCCAGAGGAGGGGGACCCGGGGGAGGAGGCGGATATGCGCCCGTCACCGGCGCGGGAGAGGAATCACGGGCCGGAGGCGTTCCGGCTATGGAGACGGCCCGTGGCGTAGGGAGACTTCCCAACGGGGGAACGACCTGTAATGTGGGAATCACCCCTGAGATACCTCTTGGGATGGGCGTAGTCCCAGGAGGGGAAACCCCTTCCGGGGCAATGGACGGTTCGGGAGCGGGAGGATCCCCGGGGAATGAAAGTCCTCCCGGCAGGGGGTTGCCCCCGGAGGCGGGCGTGCTCCCCCGGATAGGAAGTCCTCCGGAGGTGGGAATACCTCCCGGGAGGGGGTAGCCCCCTGAGACGGGCAAACCCCCCGGGAGTGTAGGACCTCCGGAGGTGGGGACGCCTCCCGGGAAAGGGTAGCCCCCGGAGACAGGCAGACCCCCCGGGAGGGAAGGACCTCCGGAGGTGGGGACGCCTCCCGGGAAAGGGTAGCCCCCGGAGACGGGCAGACCCCCCGGGAGGGAAGGACCTCCGAAGGTGGGAGTGCCTCCCGGGAAAGGGAAGGCCCCCGGAGCGAAGAAGGCTCCTGGGTGTCCCATCATGAACGGAGGTGCCATCCCTCCGAACTGGAATGGGTGTGGGTACGCGGGGGCCGGAGGCCGCGCTATGGCATGTAACAACTCCTCCAGGGTACGTTGTGCGCGAAACTGGCCCTCCACCAGGGCCCCGAGTAGCGGGTCACCTGAAGTTGAAGGCATTACCTGGGGTACACTTGGTCCTCCCAAACCGGAACCTTCAGGCAGGCTCGCAGGAGTCGTTCCCCCGCCAAGGGTGACGGGAGAATTGAGTGTTGCCTCCCCCTGAGTGTCCTCGGGAGGAGGTGTAGTGATGACAGCCCCTTGTACCGGCGATGCAGGGTTGCTAGGGCCGGCATCGTTAGGAATGGAGGTTGAGTGCCTCATCCTTCTTGGAGCCATGACTATTTGTCACGAGTCCCCACGGTCGGCGCCAACTGTCGTGGTATAAAAAATACCTCGGCAGGTTTGATGACGTGCGCAACACGTGTTCCTCAACGCGGGCTGACCGTGCGACGGGTCACCCCGCGTTGGACAATCCCAGAGATTGACACAGGGGTTTATACAGGTTCGGGCCTCAGTGGAAGCCCTAGTCCTGTCGACGTGCTCCCGACGAGCGTCGGCTAGGGGGCTCTATCCCGGGGAGAGGGCTCCAGAACACGCCTTTTTGTTTTTTTGGATTGAGTACAAATGAATGTCCCCCCTTACAAAAGAGGGTTACAAGGGTATATATAGACCCTAAAAGAAGCAAATTACTAAACTACCCCTGCTACAACCGTAGGATCGGGGGCAAAACGGTCTTCTGACGAGGTCCAGGGCACCGATTTCTGACACGTGGCGGCCCTTGAAATCAGTGCCCACCAGAGGAGCACCGGGGGAAAACTCTCCCGAGCCCGGAGAAGGGACTCCGGGAGAGGGGCTCTCCCTATCCCGGAGAAGGTGCGCCGGGGGAAGTCTCTCCCGAGCCCGGGGGAGGGCTCCGGGAGACGTCTTCCCCGGCCCGGAGAAGGGGCTCCAGGAGAGGAGCTCTCCCTAGCCCTGAGGAGGTGCGCCGGGGGAAGTCTCTCCCGAGCCCGGGGGAGGGCTCCGGTAGACGTCTTCCCCGGCCTGGAGAAGGGGCTCCGGGAGAGGAGCTCTCCCTAGCCCTGAGGAGGTGCGCCGGGGGAAGTCTCTCCCGAGCCCGGGGGAGGGCTCCGGGAGACGTCTTCCCCGGCCCGGAGAAGGGGCTCCGGGAGAGGAGCTCTCCCTATCCCGGAGGAGGTGCGCCGGGGGAAGTCTCTCCGGAGCCCGGGGGAGGGCTCCGGGAGACGTCTTCCCCGGCCCGGAGAAGGGGCTCCGGGAGAGGAGCTCTCCCTAGCCCTGAGGAGGTGCGCCGGGGGAAGTCTCTCCCGAGGCCGGGGGAGGGCTCCGGGAGACGTCTTCCCCGGCCCTGAGAAGGGGCTCCGGGAGAGGAGCTCTCCCCAGCCCTGAGGAGGTGCGCCGGGGGAAGTTTCTCTCAACCCCGGAGAAAGAACTCCCATGGTGACGTTTCTGGCGTTGGCTAGTATTTTCCCCCAACATAGACATTTCCCTATGACTAGACCCTCTCATAGATACAAAGTCCGATATCATTACAATGGTCGTAGAAGTATGCGACCACTCTTTATCATAACCATACCTTACTCCTTATGATTATTCCCAAGATAATCGTAAGTCCCTGACAAGGTAACCGTTGAAGGAGGTTAGGATGGTGAGTCGGTTCCACGACACCAAGTCAAAACTGCCTAACTGCCACGTAACCATGATCTACGGCAATCACCACATACCCATGACCCACATCTACCACCTTGAGGCAGTTATGGGCGATCCTGGGACGTGCTTTCAAGAGGATAACCGGCAACCTCTTTGGCAAGTATAAGAAGGCCTTCAAGAGAAGGATCAAGGGGGGACGATCAACGATAGAGAAGATTAGACTTAATTAGATAGGATTAGCTAGCATACATACATTGTAATAGTCTCCCTCTCTCTGTAACCCTTTTTCCCAAATAAGTAAATACACAGGAACTAGGGCCATTACTCAGATACAAGGGCCCAAACCTGAATAAATCTCCCGTGTCTTAGATTCATAGATACCTTGAATACCTTGATACTTGTTTAATTGGCTCCCTTCATTATCCATCTCACTTTTGCATAAGTTTGACAGAAGGATCCTGTAACACCCTGAGTTAGGGGTGAAAACTTCCTTTTTCATCAATAGCATGCATGCATGTATCTGTAGTAATAGCCAGATTAGTATCTATCTCAAGCCCTAAAATCTCCAAAATCCATCCTGTGACCTCAAATCAAGATCAGATTGTTCAGATGTGATCTATCAGTTACTCTGAACTTAAAAGCCTTCAGAACCCAGATCCAATTCTATCTCTAACTCCCAGAATTATCAACTCCATTCTGTTTTCGAAAACAGAAATACCTTATATTACCCAAATACCCTAAGTTTCAGAAATCCAGATTTAATCCGAATCTTGACCAAGTTCAGACCAGACTATTCCTGGGATATGATCATGGGTATGTCAATACCTTAATCTAAAAAGTTGACAGCTAGATTTCATCATCTAGACTCTTTTCACAAATCAGTCCAAGAGTTATCGCAAATTAGTCCTTATCTGATATCTAAAAACCCAAAAAGGCTAAAATCTCCAGATTAACTTCAAATTCAGAATTTCTTCAGCAAATCTTCTCAAAATGCTATTTGCCACAAGTTTCTCTTCTGTGCAGATATCAAAATCGAACCCTAAATGCCAGAATTCGAAATCGACAAAACTCAAATTCTACTTTACCCTAAATTACCCTATTTTCAGTTTGTATCGAAAACTATTCAGATGTACCAAACCTTATCAATTACTTTTGCCAAATACCTTGTTGAATATAATCTACCAGATTAGTGAAATCAATTTCAGTCTAAACCTTCCAGAATTCCAGATTTGCATTTCAGTCCAAAACTCAAAGAATTGAAACTGCAGTTCAGTCCATTTTCGACCAGGACAGCAGCAAGCATTCGACCAGGCCGTTTACTGTGCGCACGACCAGGGCTCGCCGTGGTTTCCTTGCGCCGTGCACGCTCGCCGCCGGCCAAGCTTCGCCGCACTTGTGACCGTGCATGCCAGTGCGCACGTGTCCACGCTCCAGCCAGTGCCGTGGCAAGGTCGCTGCTACGTCGACGACCAGTGCCTGCTCCCGCGCGCGATCAACGGCTTTTGTCAGCAATTCATCGCCACGTCGCTTCGCCGCGCCAGTACTTGTCGCCACCGCTTGCTACAAGCTTTGCCAGGTCCCGATGAGGCGACATTGTGATCAGCTGAAAGCTTGTCGCCGTCGCATCACCGCTCTTGCTGTTTCTTCGCCGCTACTGCTCCTGCACGCAACCAGTCAAGTCACCGGCTGCCAATTACTTCATTGTTTCCTCTTCGCAAGCTTCGCCTGCCTATTTAAGCATCCCTGTGCTCAGCAGCTCCCTCAAACCTCACTGGAAATCATCCAAGTCTCAGATTTTCTGTCTTAGTCTTCTTCTCCGGCGAGACCAGCTCGAGGCCTCACGGTGACAGCCTCAACCGCAGCCTCAACCACCAAATTGACAGCACTAGTAAGTTTCCCTCGCCACTCTCATCGTGCTGTACCATCTAATTGGATTACCTTGCACCTTATCGCCGGTGATCGCCGGAATTGCTAATTGCCCTGTTCCGGCAATGCAGCCCGATTCAATTCGAATTAGCTTTCGTTTCTGTAAACAAAATTGATCAGTGAGCTAAATCAAGCAAGCCTGTGAAGTTGGATTTCGAAATTAAGCAAGAATCGAAGCTTTTCCCTAAACCAAGCTTCACCAGAAACCGGCGATCGTCGCCAGGCTTCTCCAGTGATCCTCCAGCCAATATAATTGTACCAGAAGCTTTCTTATACCTCCTAGATGCTCTCCAAGCAAGGAATTAAGTTCTTTTGGCCTGTAGCAGAAACCCCCAATTAACAGTGTTTCTTCTCCGGCGCCGATCACCGGAAAAGTGTTCCCGGCCGTTTCAGCCCTCGAAACCTTGTCCAGTGTGTGTGCTTTGATCTCCTGAGCATTTTTGTCTTCTAGCCCGACACCTAAATTAGCCTAGATCAAAAGTTATAGCTTTGCCAAGTTTTTGTCCAGAACTGCTCCAGTGCAGCCAGTTCATCTCTGTTCATCATCAAATTTCTTGCTTTCCAGCCATTTCCTGCCCTAGATCCTGTTGACTTAATTGTTCCTGTTACACAAGCCTACCTCCCAGACAAAGTGGTGCATCATTTGGAGCTCCAGATCAAAAGTTATACTAAGCCCTAGTTTTTGGCATTGTCAGCTCTATGCCAGAGCTTGTCAGCCAGTGGCATTGACCTTGTTTACCCACTTCTGGTTGTGTAATTTGAAATCCACTTTGTCCACTGAATTTGTAGAGTTGTGATCTACATTTTCTTCTACTACCACAACTTGAGATAAGCACTCTAGCTTTTCTTAAAGCCATGTCCAAGCTTTGATCCGAATGTCGATCTGTTGACATTCGCTGTTTTGATTAAACCAGCCACAAAATTGTTATCCCTATTGTAATCCTGAAACCCTAAGATTATCTAATCACCATCCTTAGCCCAAATTCCTTGAAACCCTAAAATCTCGAGTCGGTTCAGTTTGCAGTTCAAATTATCTCCAGTATAGTTCAATCATTCTTGTTGAGCATTTCTGCATATAAGTCATAAAATATTTTAAATATTATAAGTAATTATTGTGTGATTGTTTGTCATCGAGCAGATTCAGAAGCTGACTTTGAAGATTTTGCTGTTGACCCGTCATTGACTGCTGTATTTTACGATGCGGAAGGCAAGTCATATCCTTGGTCATCTTGAACCTATATTTTAAATGTTGCTAAAACATAACCTTGAATATAGATAATATTGCATGAGAAAGATTGAGAATGGTTGATTTATGAATTGGCAGTACTAGACTGGTTATCTGTGAAATGTGAAATAAACAAGTTTTGAGCCATGAACTATTATATGTATTTATATACTTATATTCATGAAATAAAACCCCTAGCCGTGACCAGAAAAATGGTATGGATGGCTGTAGCACTGGAGGTGCTAGACTGCAAAGGAATGCAGGCACTGAAGGTGCAGGGTTGTGGATGGTCTGGTCACTGGCATATAAGGACTAGAACCTTGTGTTGTGCGTCTAGTGGAATGAACAACGTGCTAACCGCAAGCCTGGTATGGGACAGGCCTGAACAAGTAATTATGTGGATCGCACATGAAACCCCTGCATGAGATGTGTAGTGATGCACGATAAACATGGAGCGCGGCTCCCACACATATCACTGAAGGTGATCAAGCACGCTGACCCAGTAATGGGAATAAGCAAAGGGGTGGAGGTTTGGATACAACCTGCCACAACTGTGTCTCGCTGAGAGCCACAGGGTCGGGGGTGAATTGTAAGTGATACATAACAAAAGTTCTTGTTATTTCCACCTTGCCGCTCACAATATGAAGTGAGTCAGGGGTCCAATCATTTTGTTATGATAGGAAAGCTTTGAAAGTGGAATATCTTGCGGGTAAATTGGTACCTCTCTGCAGAGTTAAAAACGTATTCGAATACTCCGAGCTCCCGGGTTTATAGGAGTCTGCTGCGGTGGATTAAATCCACGGGGTGTGACACAAGTACTATTTTCTAAATAAAATATGTTTAATCAAGATTACCCAAATGACATGTGTTGTCATGATAAGGAGTGCTGCCGTGGGCTGTCGTGTGTCGACGTGTCGCGGTAGTGCTATAATCTAGTGAACATGAATGATGATGTTATATTATGAAAAGTACTGCTATAAGATGAGATGAGAAAGGAAAAGATTATTTTACAAATATCCATAATTCTTGACTAGTCTTGGTTCATATCATGACTACTATATGTATCTACTCTTACCTATGACTTGCTGAGTACGTAAGTGCTCACCCTTGCAACATTCAACTCAATAGATGGAGCCTACCTTGATCAAGATGATGGCATGGAGTACTTCGTGGATCCAGAAGGAGGAGAATCAGTTCCACCAGAACCCTGAAGTGTGTTGTTCTGCCGTCAACTTCTTTTGTGGGAGGGTCACCTATCTTCTGCTGCGTAGTTAAATATTCTGCTAAACCCTGAATGCCTTGTAGGCATTGTAATCCTTTATGTAATATTAAGGCCAGCAGGCCACACTGCTTAATATTTTGTGAGTACTCTGTTGCAATGTAATACACTCCTGTGTTTGACTCATCCTGGGAAGTCAAAGGTTTGTGGTTTGGGACTAGCTGCAGCGAGCTAGGTCTCTACAGGAGTAGTCGTTGTCCCAGTTTCGGGGCGCGACACAAGAAAAGTTGGTATCAGAGCAACATGAGAACTTGACTGTAGGACGACACCTTTAGGAAATTGGCCGTGCCAGGAAGACGTAATTTATTTAGAAACTATTTGTTGAAAACTTTATTTTGATAAAAATAATGAGCTTTGTAGCTCTTGAAAAACTTCATTTCAAAATTTTATTTGGATTTTCTAAAATTCGGTAAGATTGTGAGAGTGCGTTCTGTTGTTTCAGAGTGTCTTAGGGGTTGGTGTAGACAGAGCTAGTGGATGCTCTTGATAGCTTTGTGATTCACTGTTGCTTTTGCAATGGTTAATTTGTGTATTATGGCTAATAGCCTAAGTAATTTTATGCATTAAAGTAGTTGCATTAATTTCTGCATTGCTGTCTTAGTTGGCCTTAGTTAGTTAGATCAGTCTAAACCTTTTTCAGAGCCACCATGGTTGATACCAGAAGGAGATCTCGAAGTGGAAGAGAAGATATGGGTCAAACTCCGCAGGAAGAAGAAACTATGACAAGAGACCCTTTGTTTCAGCAAGGATCTTAGAGTTCCAATCCACCTCAGAATGAACAACCCAGTCTTCAGGAAATTTTGTTGTCAATGGAGAAAAGTCGACAGGAAGCTCAGATAGCTCATACCCAGTTGTTAGCTCAGATAGTTCAGAAACTGCCTACTGGAACAACAGAAGGAACTACTTCTGCTGTAGGAGCAAGATTAACAGATTTCCAAAAGACCCATCCACCAACATTCTCTAGTGCGACCGATCCCATGGTTGCCGATGATTGGTTACGGGATATCGAGAGGAAACTAGACACGGTCCGATGCAGCGAACGAGAGAAAGTTTTGTTTGGATCTCATCAGTTATCAAGAGCTGCAGCTGCATGGTGGATGAACTACCAGGAAGCCCACCTTGATAAAGATAATATTTCTTGGAGGGAATTTAAGGGTCAATTTCGGAAATTTCATATACCTACTGGTGTTATGGCAACTAAGCGTCGGGAATTTCGGAATTTAACTCAAGGAAGTAAGTCAGTTACTGAGTATCTACACCAATTTACTCATTTGGCTCGATACGCACCTGGAGATGTGGATACTGAAGAGAAGAAGATAGAGCGCTTCACAGTAGGACTTCAACACTATTTACAGTATCAAATTGCTTCTCATGAACTTACAGAATTTCAAACCCTAGTGAACAGAGCTTTAAAGGTGGAAGAAAAGAAGAATATGGGAGAAGAAAGCCGAAAGAGGAGGATGTTCCAGCAAACACGACCACAGCCAAATTCAATAAGAGGAAGAGTTCCTATCACTCCCAATTTTCGACCATCCTATCAGAATCCCAGACCAGCAACGACATTGTGCCCCAACTGCAGAGGGAATCATCCTCAGAAGGATTGCCCTCATCCTCGTGTTGAGTGTTATCATTGTGGACAGCGTGGGCACCGTAAAGAATTCTGTCCTTGGATACAACTTCCGATGTCCATTGCAGTTCAAATTATCTCCAGTATAGTTCAATCATTCTTGTTGAGCATTTCTGCATATAAGTCATAAAATATTTTAATATTATAAGTAATTATTGTGTGTTTGTTTGTCGTCGAGCAGATTCAGAAGCTGACTTTGAAGATTTTGATGTTGACCCGTCATCAACTGCTGTATCTTACGACGCGGAAGGCAAGTCATATCCTTGGTCATCTTGAACCTATATTTTAAATGTTGCTATAATATAACCTTGAATATAGGCAATATTGCATGTGAAAGATTGAGAATGGTTGATTTATGAATTGGCAGTACTAAACTGATTATTTGTGAAATGTGAAATAAACAAGTTTTGAGCCATGAACTATTATATGTATTTATATATTTATATTCATGAAATAAAACCCCTAACCGTGACCAGAAAAATGGTGTGGAATGACTGTAGCACTGGAGGTGCTAGACTGCAAAGGATGTGCAGGCACTGAAGGTGAAGGGTTGTGGATGGTCTGGTCACTGGCATATAAGGACTAGAACCTTGTGTTGTGCGTCTAGTGGCATGAACAACGTGCTAACCGCAAGCCTGGTATGGGACAGGCCTGAACAAGTAATTATGTAGATCACACATGAAACCCCTGCATGAGATGTGTAGTGATGCACGATAAACACGGAGCGCGGCTCCCACACATATCACTGAAGGTGATCAAGCACGCTGACCCAGTAATGGGAATAAGCAAAGGGGTGGAGGTTTGGATACAACCTGCCACAACTGTGTCTCGCTGAGAGCCACAGGGTCGGGGGTGAATTGTAAGTGATGCATAACAAAAGTTCTTGTTATCTCCACCTTGCCACTCACACATGGTTGTGAGGAGGGGTCTAATCATTTTGATAGGATGGGCTTGAAAGTGGAATATCTTGCGGGTAAATTGGTACCTCTCTGCAGAGTTAAAAACGTATTCGAATACTCCGAGCTCCCGGGTTTATAGGAGTCTGCTGCGGTGGATTAAATCCACGGGGTGTGACACAAGTACTATTTTCTAAAAAAATATGTTTAATCAAGATTACCCAAATGACATGTGTTGTCATGATAAGGAGTGCTGCCGTGGGCTGTCGTGTGTCGACGTGTCGCGGTAGTGCTATAATCTAGTGAACATGATTGATGATGTTATATTATGAAAAGTGCTGCCATGAGTTGAAATAAGATGAGATGAGAAAGAAAAAGATTATTTTACAAATATCCATAATTCTTGACTAGTCTAGGTTCATATCATCACTACTATATGTATCTATTCTTACCTATGACTTGCTGAGTACGTAAGTGCTCACCCTTGCAACATTCAACTCAATAGATGGAACCTACCTTGATCAAGATGATGGCACGGAGTACTTCGTGGATCCAGAAGGAGGAGAATTAGTTCCGCCAGAGCCCTGAAGTGTGTTGTTCTGCCATCAACTTCTTTTGTGGGAGGGTCACCTATCTTCTGCTGTGTAGTTAAATATTTTGCTAAACCTTGAATGCCTTGTAGGCATTGTAATCCTCTTTATGTAATATTAAGGCCAGCAGGCCACACTGCTTAATATTTTGTGAGTACTCTGTTGCAATGTAATATACTCCTGTGTTTGACTCATCCTGGGAAGTCAAAGGTTTGTGAGAATGGGACTAGCTGCAGCGAGCTAGGTCTCTACAGGAGTAGTCGTAGTCCCAGTCTCGGGGCGCGAAAGCATACTTCTGGGAGTTCTGCGAAGGCTTGGGGACTACCCTCCACTTTTCCTCCGTAGCTCATCCTAGAAGCAACGGGGCTATCGAAAGGGTCAACGGCGAGATCCTACAGGGATTACGCCAGAGACTCAAGCAAACCGCTTCCAGGCGGGGTGCATGGGCGAAGGAGCTTCTGAGCATCCTCTGTTCCATGCGCACGACCCTGAGCTGGGCAACAGGCGCACGCCCTTTTCGTTTGTGTACAGGGCTGAAGCAGTCCTCCCCTCGGAGATTGGTTTTTGGTCGCTGCAGGTCGAGCTCCTAGATGGAGCTACAGCTACAGTGTACCAAACCAATGAAGAAAATCAGTGGCTGGAAGTCGACCTCGTTGAAGAAGAGCACGACCGAGCACTCCTCCACCACGCCATCTACGAGCGCAAAATAACATGCGCATACAACCAGCGCATCTGGGAGAGAGCTTTCCGCCTTGGGGACCTGGTCCTCAAGCGTGTGACTGACCCCTGAGCCCAGGGCAAACTCTCCCCCAAGTGGGAAGGCCCGTACAGGATCTCTACGGTCCTGGGCTCGGGGACTTATATGCTCTCCAATCTCGAAGACCAAGAGCTGAAGCATACTTGGAATGTAGACTTGCTCCGCAAGTTCTACATCTAGCCTCCGGGCTTACTCCCTCCCCCATCGTGACTTCACAGGGGGAGGCGTTGTACTCACTGTTCCCTCCCCCATCGTGATTCCCATGGGGAGGCGTTGTATTTCATCTTTATCAATACAAATGGATTTTCGTTCAACTCTAGAGTCTTTGCAGATTTTTACCTCTCCGCCCCCGAGGCGATGTCCTCTATGAGGATGCCCTCCCTGTGAGGATGTAGGCTATCGCCGCCTAAAAGCTCCTACGACGGGAGCCCCGCTCCCATAGGGCGGCTTACAGTAACCCCTCGTGGACTGAGGGGGTAAGCGGTAGCCCAGTTCTCATGAACTGTGGTAGCGAGTCACTTTGAGGGACTAGTCCCCACTCAAATACTCTACACCCGCCGCCGGGTCACGGAACCCTCCTCTGGGAGCGGCTTTATCCATTTACTTGTCATCAGCACATCATCCCCCGGGAGTAAGTTTCCCCCTCCGCGGGTTATGGGATTCTCGATTTTCGGAATTCTCGGTTAACGTCAGAATTTTTTGACCGGGATTTTTCATCCGGCCCCTCCTTGTTCCTCACCCATAGTGCGGCGCCAAGCCGCACCCTGCTATGGGGGGGGACAGCCTGGGCGCCTGGACGGGAGGATAATTTGTGGAAAATTTTGAAGACAACATTCAAGCAAATTCAATTAACAAGCAAACTCAGATAGCTTTATTAATGAAACATTTCGCCGAGGGACAACCACCCCCCCCCCCGTTGGGTTAAGGTGTCCCCGGGACGACAACGCCCGGGCACATACAAGATACAACCTGGGGAACCGAGCTCCCGCGGAAAATTGCCCCGGAGGACAACCCCTCCGGTGGGCACCTACACCTAATATTCCCGGAGATCTTCTGACGTTCCTGGGAAAGGTCCCAATACAAGCATCTTATGCATCTTTGGGCTTCTTGAAGCAGATCCCCAGGAAAACACTCATAGTCGGTTGGGGGATGTATCTGAAGCGGCGGGACCCCGGTCTCGGAGGGGACAACTCGGCGTGATTGTTGTCAAAATTATCTAAGTGCCACTCCAGGAGCCACCGCAGCCGGATCGGCTCCTGGGGAGCACTCCAATCACCTCTCCCAGTGGCAAGGATTAACAAAGCTAAGGCCACATGGGCATCCCTTGGGCTATGCCCCCCAGGACACGGAAGCCCCTCCTCAGGAGCAAGCTCCCAGGCTAAGCCGCTCAAGCCTCGGGAACTCTCTCTCGGGAGCGAGCCCCCGGGGCGCCTTCTCACGACAAGACAAAAGACTTAGCAAAATTATCTTTTCATTTCATCAAGTAAAGGGATTTACAATTCTCCGAGACTTCCTCTAAGAAGCTACACGGAGCAAAAACCTAACAAAAGAAAAAGGACCTATGTAAAGGCCCGGGGGGGAGGGACTCATATTGCTCATTGCCGTCCCCCCCCGGGAGGCCTCCCTTGCCGTTGGGACGTCCGCCCTCAGGGGTGCCAGAGTTGGGAGCTGAGCCTGGATGATCCTGTCATAGAAGCCCCTCGCTAACTCCTCCAACTCCCGCCGTTGCTGCTCGAAGAAGTCGGGGAAGCTTCGGGGGAGCCGACCCACAACTGCTCGAGCACCGGTCCCCCGGTGCTCCATGAGAGCCGCGGCTGCGGCCACCACCGAAACCCCGAGGCCCCGGGCCCGGGCGTCGGTGGCCTCCGGAATTGCGGAGACTTGCGCATTGAGAAAGCACATAGCATCTGTGTGTTGGGGGAAATCTCCGCCCGATCAAACCCGGGGACAAAGGTCCCGGTGACCCCGACCCGGGCGCCGCCTTCTGCCCGGGGACAAGGGCCCCGGTGACCCCGTCCCGTGCGCCGCCTTTTGCCCGAGGACGAAGGTCTAGGTAACCCCGTCCCGGGCGCCGCCTTTAGCCAGGGAACAAAGGACCCGGTGACCCCATCCCGGGCGCCACCTTTAGCCCGGGGACAAAGGCCCCAGTGACCCCGTCCCGGGCGCCGCCTTCTGCCCGGGGACAAGGGCCCCGGTGACCCCGTCCCAGGCGCCGCCTTTTGCTCGAGGACGAAGGTCCCGGTAACCCCGTCCGGGGCGCCGCCTTTAGCCCGGGGACAAAGGCCCCGGTGACCCCGTCCCGGGCGCCGTCTTCTACCCGGGGATAAGGGCCCCGGTGACCCCATCCCGGGACCCGCCTTTAGCCCGAGGACAAGGGCCCTGGTGACCTCGTCCTGGGTGGGGTCACGTGAGGGTCACACGAGGAGCACATCGGGAATCGGCGAGGACACTTTTCAAGTATCGGGCTTCCTTGGCAAGTAAAAGGATGTTGGTGCCCTCCAATCCAACGACTGCAGCCAGGGTAGTCTAGTCTTTTTGCATGATTTGGGCCTATATATGCCCTTGTATCCCTCTGTTGTAACTAAGGACAATTCATTTGCATCAATACACAAAAACGAATAGGCGTGCTTAGGAGCACTCTGCCCACGAGAGAGCTCCCCTAGCCAACCCTTGTTGGGGGCATGTCGACAGGACTAGGGTCTCCACTGAGACCTGAACCTGTATAAATCCTCGTGTCACTTACTGTGTTTTCCTGACGGGAGAGAACCGGTTGCACGATCAGCTCGCATCGTCTTTGCTTAGGTAGGAACCTTCACTAAACCTGCCAAGGTATTCGCAATACCACGACACTATGAATGTAGTTGGCGTTGCGCCGGAGCCTCCTCCCGGGCCGAGGCTAGGCCCGAGCCCTTCAAGGGCCTTGCGGATAGAACGTCCCGCCTCGGTGACAGCCTGGGAGCTGGAGTCCTCGAGCTCCCAGTAAGCGCTCTCCTTCACTTTTGCCCCCCTCTGGAGGCGGGCGTTGGCGTCCTCTGAGGCGAGAAGCTGGGCCCGGACTTCCGGGGGAAAGCCCCCGGGCATCGAAAGGAGCAGAAGAAGTCTTTGAAGACCCCTTAGAGCAATTAGACCCCGCTTTGCAAGGCAAGTCTCTTTCTCATATGGTGATGAGGATGATGGAGTAGAGCAAATAGGTGCTGTAATGTGTGTCTCACAGAGAGGAAGATGAAGCCTTCTTCTCCGTCGTGAGGGAGGCAATCCTGTGATTCGTGACTGGTTTGCTTGTTCCTGATCTTTCCCTGTTTTATCCTTTGGCGTTCGTTCTTGGAAGTATGATTCTGTTTGGTTCTTGGAGTTTATTTGACCTCATGGCTTTGGTTTGCTTCTTTGGATTGGTTGAAGGGTCGTATTTTCTCGGATGACATGTGGGATTTGTATCATGCTCCTGTTACTAATCACCCTCGTTTTGCTCAGGATGACTTTTTTCTAGTGGCCTCTTTTGGTCGTTGCAAATTTTGTCCTTCCGAGGACTCATTGGGTTTAATCCTTGCTGCTTACTTCGGAGGTCATGCTAAGGATTTTTAGAGTTTTGGTTTTAACAAAGTTCAGCTTCAGATTCTCTGTTAGTAGTAAGCAGGTGGGTTTAACCATTTACAAGATCAATAAGATCATTCATAAGGACTTTGCTATCTTCTTTTCTCTCTGGAACAATGGCGGACCTCATTGGCAAAGAGAACTGAATAAGTGGTATATTGAGCAAGACAATGCTTGGCATTTATTAGTTCTAAGAGAAATAATCTGCCTTCCTATTCCAGGAGAAAAATCATTTTATTCGTAAATTTGTGTTTGATCGTCTCAAATTTCCTGCAATTGGTTCCTTTCACAATTTGAATAATCGATAGACTTCGGTGTTTGATCGTCTTAAGTTTCCCAATAAGCATTCCTTGAGATTTAATTCTTCAAATTTGAATTCTGGGAAGGACTTCTTTTGTTTTAATTTCCTGGCTCTGGGGCATTTTAAAAAAGATTGTGTATCTTTGGTCCGGTGCTCGAGTTGTTTCAATTATGGCCGCATTAAGAGCTCTTGTTTTAAGAGGATTTTAGGACTGAAGAGTAAAAGAGTGTTTATTCCCAAAGATAATTTGGTTAAGAAGGGATGAGCGTTTGTCATTGCTTAGCCTTTCGCACCCTTTGCTGGTGGGGGTTTTTCACATCAGAGGGTCAGTTTTAATCCCTCGTTTGGAACTGAGCTTTCTTCTGTGGCCAGGATGTCATTGATCAAAGGAAAGAACGTCATCCATCACTTTGATAGCTTCTCTGAATACTTCGGTTTTTGCGCTAACCCGTCTGTCATACAAAGGGTCGCTCCTACTGTCTTGGATTTTAACTCTTCTTCTTCCGTCTTCATCCTTGCCTCAATTCTTTCCTCCGCTCTTGTGGCTTTCTCCATTCGCAAAATGGCTAATTACTGGGTAAATACTTCTCCATTCCTCCGTGAGGGTTTGGAAGAGATAGTTGTTCAAGGAAGACTTTTGCGTACTAGATGCGTCTCCACCAGAAGTGAAACAAATGAGAATTGGGCTATCGTTGATGTGGCGCCAGAGGCGGTGAATCCAATACATGTGGTCACAAACTATCTTCAGAATGCTCGAGGTATTAAGCTCATGTTTCTCCCTCTGGTCTTGCTGATGCTTCTGTTCATCTTCATTCTCCTTTGCAAAGAGACATTATCATGAATGAAGGTCTTCATGTGGAAGCTGATTTTATGTTGTTTTTCAATCGTCATGACAATGGCTTCAATTTGAGGAGGGTTGGCTTTAATCAGGAGGTTTGGTTGCTTCTGCTAAACTTCCTGCTGGACTTTTGGTCGATTTCTACCCTGAGTAAAGCTGTGTCCTCTTTTGGCCTCCTTTCAGAATGGGATGCTGACTATCAAAGGACTGGTGACAGATCGCATGCTATGGTGAAATGCTTAGTTACTGCTCTCTCTGACATTCCTCGCTACTTGGTGATCACGAAGCCCATTGAATCCCTGGGTCGTAGCTGGACGATTCAAGTCGTCATTTTCCTTTCTCGGCCTACCAATGCTCTTGAAGGAGATGAAGATGATCCTGAGGACCCTCAGCCCCCTCAAGATGATGATAATAATATCAATGAAGTTGCAAAATTAGAAGATCCTGCTGATCAAGAGGATGATCCTGAAGATATGGGGGGTGGGGGTGATCCAGTTTGGGATGCTCTGATCCCCCAACGCCTTGAAGTATGGGACCCTTGGGATCAGATGGAGGACTCTTCGTCTTCATCTAATTTGTTCCAAGCCTCTGGGTTTTTTGCTGAAAATTGTGCTTTGATGAAAAGTTGGAAGGTTCCTTGTTTCGGGTCTTCCATCAGATTTCTCAACTCTGCTTTATGTAGGATCAAGGATGCCAACTAGAGGGGGTGATTATGAGGCTTTTTAAAATTTCTTTTCCCACTAAGCAATCTCAACAAGATAATTGTGAGACCTAGATTATACAATGAGCCTCAAAACAATTTAATCAACTAGCTGCTTTCAATCATATAAACTATTCAACAAAACATGCAACAATAGTAAATTTAGCAATTGTGTCAAGATGAATATAAAGCAAATAAGAGATACACAATTGACACAATATTTTTACCGAGGTCTCGGAGACTCTCCCGGTCTCCCCTACTCCACGTTGAAGCGCTCACTCGTGAGCCTCGCTTCTATATCCATGAAGGATATCTCACTAGGGTTGCTCCTTCTCCACACCGGATAGGCGAGCACCAAACCCTTCACAAGCTTTTGCCAGCCTCTCCAAAAAACTTCAATGGAGAGATCACGACTCTCCTCCGATACCGTCTAGGCGAAGGCGATCGCCAAGAGTAACAAGCCGGATGCGCTTTCGCTTGAATGAATCTCGTGCTAGAAGTTCAAAGATGCAAATGAGATGCTCAACACTCTAGTACTAGTATGCAAATGGTGATTGAAGTGCACTAACCACTACTAACCTCACACAATTTGCTCTCTCTCAAATCTACTCAAGATTTGGGCTCAAATCTAGCCTCTAGATGCAAAATAGAAAATGCAAAGACTTGGCTAGCTTATCAGCTAAAATAAGAACTCCTTGAGCACCCTCAAATGAAGCCAAACACGAAGTATTTATAGCCTCAAAGAAAAACTAGCCATTTACACCAAAATGAGCCAGATTTGTACAGGCCGGACATTGTCTGGCCACTTCGGACATTGTCCGGCCAGTACAACAAAAACAGCCGTTGCAAACGTGTTAGTGACCGTTGGGGGCTCAATTTGTAAAGGCCGGACATTGTCCAGCCATCACAGACAATGTCCAGCCTTCACCAGACCGAAGCACCGGACAGATCCAATTGTCTCTGTTAACACTTCAAAACAAGGCACAGCAAATTTGTACAGGGCGGACAATGTCCGGGCCGTCCCAGACAAAACCCTCCGGACATATACAAATGTCTCTGGTTCATTTTAAATAAAAACCTCACAAGTTACATAGTCCGGGCATTGTCCAGCCACATCGGACAATGTCCGGCCTTCTCCGGACGGAAGCAACGGACAAATGGATTTGTCTCCGTTTTCGGTTTGTTTAAGCCACAGAAGCTGTGTACTGGCCGGACATTGTCCGACCACCATAGACACTGTCCGGCCTGTACAAGCCGAAAACAGGAACTAATCAATTTTATTCTAAACTCGATTTGGGTATTTGCACATACGGATTTGTTGTTTCTCGCGGATATCTCAGCTGACACTCAGTGACGACCACGACCAATGTGATTTACAAACTAAAACCACAGGTTGAATATCCGATCGAAAACAGGTGGTCGGGTGGATTTGATCGAGCGTACGCAAGCGAGCCGAAGACTGGTACGACTAGCTTGAACTCCTACGACCACGACCAAACCCTAAACAAAAAGCCGCTAAACCGGCGACACGACCACGACCAATGTGTCAAACAAGGATGCGATCAGAATGTGCAAGTACAACCACGACCAGCTCTAGAAAATAAAACAATTTAAATAGCTGGCGATCAAGACTAAGTACAGTTTCCAAAGCATTTTCTCTAATGTACCACAAACTACACTTAGACTCTCTAGCAATGCAAGAGGCAATAAAACACTAGTGCAAGATGATATGAATGCATTTGAGCTTCTGCACTAGATAGATTCAAGCTACTAGTTTCTGACCCCTCTTAATAGTACAGTCAAACTAGTAAAAAGAATCCTATCAACCCGGTCTGTCTCCAAACATCGAGACCGGTAAAACAATCCTTAATCCTGGATTTTACCTTTGGTGAAGTTCGACCTCGTGAAGCTCGACCTCGCTAAGCTTAACCTCGCTCGAGATGATTCATATCGGCATCATCCTCTTCACACCCTTGTTTGCTTTCATCTTGCGACCAATCTGAGACTACAGCACATACACTCAATGCACAACATTAGTCTTATAATCAGTTTGTCATTCATCACTAGAGAAATTACTCCACACAGGAGTTAGCTCAACAATTTTTCTTCCCGTTGAAATGACAAAACCATATTCAACAAATAGCAAATGAGTATGAGATGAAATACAATCATATAGATCCGTATATGATAAAAACATACGCACACGATCTATATTACTCAAGTCATGATATTAATCAATAGAGATGACTAAAATGATGAGCTCCCCCTCAATCATACACATAGATATCAAATCTAGAATAAGGAGTCACCAAACTTTTGCACAAATATAGATAACTAATCATCCTGAGCTCTCCCTCAACATGTGCATCGATATCAAAATTATGACAAAAGAAGTCATCAACTTCAGGATTTAACATGTGACATTTCAATTTGCACTTAACACAAGTTTGATGCAACCATCGAGTTCCCCCTCTACATATGCATCAATATTAAACCCACAACTAAGGAAACATCCATTTCAGGGTTTATCAATCCTCAATTTATTTTACTTGTGCTAAATCAGGATTTATTTAAGTTGTCATTTAATCCTCAAAGCTATCATTATCCAGATCAATATTAATCATTATGGATTTATCCAAATCGTCATTAATCATCAAAACTTAGATATCTTAGATCGACCTAGATCCAACGCTTTATGCCTGAGGACATCTTGGAATCTGCTTAATCCTTCTGTGACAAGGATCTCATCCCCTTAGGGGTTTCATCTGAAGGTTAAGAAGAATGTCTCTTCTTCCCATTTAGTCAAAGTTAAGGGTAGGACCCCTATGGCTGTTTCAGGTCTTCGTAGAAGTCCTAGGCTAGCGGCAAAGTTCAAAGGTTTCAAACCAGGAACCTCTGCTTTTGTTGCTCCTGAGCTTCCTACTGATATGCTCCAAGCCATCGGCTCTTTCTGCGGGATTCCTTTGGAGTTGATCTCCAAGGAGAAGCTTCAAGCTCCGTTTATCCAGAATAAAGTTGATTAAGATGACTGTGTTTCATGACTTAGAAAGTCTTAAGTTGTTTTGTCAGATATTTTGCTGGTCACTCAAGATGGATTGTAATGTTTTGTTATCTAAACTTTATCTGTTGGCCTTTTGTTACTTATTTAAACAGGGCTTTGCCATGTGTTTCTGTTATCTAGAGGTTATCATGCTTTTTTAATGAATGCTTTTAAGAAATTTGGCATTCTGGTTTGGAATATTAGAGGTCTCAATGCCTCAGACAAAAAGATTGCGGTGAGATAAAAAATAACTGAGGACAATTGCTCTATCTTATGTCTTCAAGAGACTAAAATGGAAATGATTAACTCCTTTCTGATTAAAGCCATTTGTCCGAAAGATTGGAATGAATTTGATTTTCTTCCCTCCAGGGGTAATTCTGGAGGTATTTTGACTCCTTGGAACTGTAATTTGTTTCAACGAATGGATGTTGTTCATAATGAGTTCTGTCTCACTGTTTTACTTAAGAACAAGCTTTCTGGAACTCATTGATTGATTTCTAATGTTTATGGTCCTTGCTGTCCTCAAAAAAAGATTGATTTCATGAACTGGTTTCGTGATATCTCTGTTCCTTCACATATGCTCTGGTTAGTCATGGGAGATTTTAACCTCATGAGATATCCTTCTAACAAAAATAAAGGAGTGTTCAATTCAGGGGAAGCTGATTGTTTCAATGAGGCTATCAATCATCTTCTTCTTGAGGAATTGCCATTTTCGGGATCCAAGTTTTTTTGGTCTAATATGCAAGCTCAACCGATTTTGGAAAGATTAGATTAGTTTTTTTCAAATGAAGTATGGCTTAAGGCTTTTCCTCACACTTTGGTTAAATCTTCTTCAAGGATTATTTCTGATCATTCTCCAGGTATCATCATTATTTCTTCTTCTCTTCCCATTTCGAAGATTTTTAGATTTGAAAACTTCTGGATTTATAGACCTGGTTTTTTGAATTTGGTGGAAAACTCCTGGAACTCTAGTCCTTTTGATCCTAATGTTGCCAGAAGAATAAATAATAAGTTCAAGTTACTCAAAAGGGCTCTAAAACAATGGAATAAGAATTTCAAGATCTCTCAATCCCAGGTAGATTATCGTCAAAGTGTTCTTACTCTTCTTGATGGTATTGAAGAATAGAGAGATTTATTTAAGCCATAATTTCATTTCAGAAGCATTCTAAAGATACATCTCGGCAATTTACTTAAGATCAGGAATGATTATTGGAAGCAAAGATGTCGTCTTAGATGGGCAAAGCTAGGAGATGAAAATTCCAAATTCTTTCATTTTGTTGCTTCAAGTAACTTCAGAAGGAACCATATTGTCTCTTTAAAAAATGACTGTAATGAGGATCTCTCCTCTCACTCTGACATTGCAAATCATTTGTGGATTTCTTACAAAAACAGATTTGGCTCTTCGGACTATTCTGGATTGTTGTTTAATCTCAGTGAGGTTCTTCCTTCTTTCGTTGAGGAACTCTCTAGTCTGGAATTGGCATTTAGTTCACTGGAGATTGAGTTAGTGGTTCTCCGGTTACCAACTAATAAGAGTCCCGATCCGGATGGTTTTAACGGCAACTTCTTTCGAGCATGCTGGCCAATCATAAGAAATGATTTCTATGACCTTTTTCATAGCTTCTTTGAAGGCAGTGTTGAACTTGATAGATTGAATGCTTCTTTTGTTACTCTTACTCCAAAGAAGCAGGGCGCTCAAAAAGTTTCTAATTTCAAGCCGATATCCTTGCTTAATAGTTCTTTGAAAATAATCACTAAGCTCCTTGCTAATCGTCTTCAATCGGTGATCTCATTAATTATTCATGCCAATCAGTATGGCTTATAAAATCTAGATCCATTCAAGATTGTGTTGCCTAGGCTTACGAATATATTCACCTTTGTAAGTACTCCCAAAGGAATATGGTGTTGCTGAAATTGGATTTTGAAAAAGCTTTTGATTTTATTGAGCATAGAGCTATTTTAGAGGTTCTTAAGGCTAAGGGCTTTGGAAGCAATTGTCTAAAATGGATTCAAATGATTCTTAACTCTGGTTCCTCCAAAGTTTTACTGAATGGCACTCCAGGAAAGCAGATCATTTGTAAAAGGGGAGTTCGACAAGGAGATCCTTTATTTCCTTTATTATTTGTGTTAGTTGCTGATCTTCTCCAATCTATCTTGAACCAAGCAAAGAGCATGGGTCTGATTAGTCTCCCTATCTCGGTGGTTGATAATGATGATTTCCCCATTATCCAGTATGCTCATGACACCTTGATCATTGTTAAAGTGGATGCTAAAGAAATTTTCCTTTTCAAAGCTCTCCTAAACACCTTCGCCAGTTCTACAGGTTTAAGAGTAAACTTTCTTAAATCCTTTTTGATCCTGATTAATTGCACTGATGATTTAGCCTTGAATCTTGCTGGTAATCTTGGATGCCCTATTGGCTCTTTTCCTTTCACCTACCTGGGGCTACCTCTTGGCATCTCTAAACCAAAGGTAGAAAGTTTTGAGATGATAATTGAACGGATTGAAAAGAGATTAACGGGTTGGCAATTTTATTTCCTTTCTTTTGGTGGAAGGTTAACCCTTATCAATTCGGTACTATCCTCCCTTCCTATGTTCTTAATGTCGACTTTGAAGATTCCTTCCTCTGTCACTGATAGAATTGACAAGATAAGGAGGGCTTTCCTTTGGAAGGGGCAATCTAATTGTTTGGGTGGTCAATGTCTGGTGTGGATTGGAAGAAAGTCTGTAGATCAAAAACTAATGGAGGACTTGGAATCATTAATCTAAGATCTCAGAATTTGACGCTACTCTTAAAGTTCTTGTTCAAATTTTTCAACAAAAAACCTATCCCCTGGGTTCAGCTTCTCTGGAAGTCCTATTACACTATTAATCTCCCTCATGATTCCCAGCTGGTTGGTTCCTTTTGGTGGAAAGATTTATTGCGATTATTAGTCATTTTTAAATGACTTTTCATATGCACAATTGGGATGGGAGATACTTGCAACTTTTGGAAGGATGTTTGGAATTCAGGATTGTTTGCTCACAAATGGGCTGAACTGTTCTCTTTCTCAGCTAGAAGTTTCAAAGTTCAACAATTCGGAAATTTGGACTTGGGTAACAACTTTTTTCATTTTCCTTTTTCAGAAAGAGCATTCCTACAATATCAACAACTGCTTTCCTTACAATTGGATCACCTGGGTGATTCTTCCACTAATGACTGTTGGCATATGACTTCTAGTAACTCCATGTTTTTTCAAACGAGTACTGTCTCTAAAAGACTGATGGGGGATTGTCATATTCACCCTATTTTCAAAGGTTGTTGGAAAAATAGTTGTATGATTAAACTCAAAGTCTTCTTTTAGATATTACTCTGGGACCAGTTAAACACTAGAGAGAGGCTCGCTATAAAGAATTTTCAGATTTCTTCTTTGGATTGTGAACTATGTGTTGGAGGGATCTTGGAAACTCAAACTCATTTGTTCTTTGATTGTTACTTTGCCAAGGAATGCTGCAGTTTAATCGGTCTGAATTGGTCATTAAACTCTACTTGGATAGATGAGATGTGGAATTCCAAATCTACCAATGCAATCATTAAAGACTTCTTCATGGAGGTTATCATTGTTGCCTTATGGAATATCTGGAAATGTCGTAACATGCAAATCTTTCAAGATGTTGCTCCTTCTCTTGCGTATTGGAGAAAAGCCTTTATTCTGGACATGAAGCTGGTGGCAGAATGATCTTCTCAAAGGATTCACTTTCAAATTTTTAGTTGGATTGATCATTTGTAATTTTCCTTTTCCTTCTTTCTTTTTGTTCTATGCTACCTCTTATTATCTTTAATATATAATTAGCAGTAGGCTTCTTTCCTACTGCATTTCATCAAAAAAAAAAAGCCCCCAGGCGCCACGGGAGTAAACTCACCTGGAGGTGAAGGGAGATCAGCTCCGAGCACCGCTCGCCGATCGTCCCCAGCTGTCCCCGAGCCATGGGTCACCAAACACTTACGTCGAGCCACCGGCATCTGCGAGGTCTGGTGTGCTGTCGCGCCCCGCCTTGGGGTGACAACTACTCCCGTGGGGACCCAGCTCGCTGCAGCTGATCCCATACATGCATACCATTGACTTCCCAAGATAAGTCAAGCAGAGGAGTATATTTACATTACAGCAGAGTAACTTACCAAATATTTAAGCAGTGTAGCCTGCTGGCCTTAATACAACATAAAGAGATTACAATGCCTTCGCGGCATAGAAGGTTTAGCAAAATGACAACTACACAGCGGAATTTAAGTGAACCCCCACAGTAAGAAGTTGACGGCAGAACAACACACATCAGGGCTCTGGCGGAACTGGCTCTCCTCCTTCTGGATCCACGAAGTTCTCCATGCCTTCATCTTGATTATGGAACGCTCTATCTATTGGATTGTAGGTCGCAAGGGTGAGTACTTACGTATTCAGCAAGTTATAGGTAAGAGTAGATACATATAGTAGTGATGATATGAACCTATGCTAATAAAGAAGTGTGGATGGTTGCAAAATAGTCTTTTCTTTTACATCTCATCTCATGGCAGTATTTTTTTATAGCATAGTATCACTATTCATGTTCACTATTTATAGCACTACCGCGACACGCCGACACACAACAGCCCATGGCAGTACCCCTTATCATGTCAACACATGTCATTTGGGTAATATTGACTTATCAAATTTTATTTAGAAAACATACTTGTGCCACACCCCGTGGATTTAATCCACCGCAGCAGACTCCTATAGACCCGGGAGCTCGGACTATTCGAATACGTTTTTAACTCTGCAGAGAGGTACCAATTTACCTGCAAGATATTCCACTTTCATGCCCATCCTATCAAGATGATTAGACCTTTTCTCACTACACAGTGTGAGTGGTAAGGTGGAGATAACAAGAACTTTTGTTATGTTTCACTCACAATTCACCCCTGACCCTGTGGTTTTCACGCAAACCACAGTTGTGGCGGGCTATACCCCCACCCCATACTACATCTTCCCATTACTGGGTCAGCGTGCATCATCACATTCAGTGATATGTGTAGGAGCCGCACTCCGTGCCAATCGTGCATCACTTCCCATCTCATGTAGGGGTTTCATGTGTGATCCGCATACTTACTTGTTCAGGCCTGTCCCATACCAGGCTTGCGGTTAGCACATTTTTCATGCCACTAGACGCACAACACAAGATTCTAGTCCTTATATGCCAATGACCAGACCATCCACAGCCACGCACATCCAGTGCCACCACCATTCCATACCAAATTCTGGTCACGGCTAGGGTTTTATTTCGTGAATATACATAAATACACATATAATAGTTCATGGCTCATTACTTGATCATTTCACATTTCTCAGGCATCCAACCTACTACTGCCATTTCATATCTCATTCTTTCACATGCAATACTACTTATATTCAAGGTTATATTATAGCAAATCATAAAATATAGGTTCAATATGCTCAAGAATATGACTTGCCTTCCGCGTTGTCAAAATCAGTAGTTGGTGTTGGGTCAACAAGGAAGTCCTCAAACTCAGCTTCTGGATCTGCTCGGCGACAAACAAACACACATGATTACTAATTATATTAAAATGTTTTATGGTCTACATGTAGATATGCTTTAAAAATAATAACTGAACGATGCTAAAGATGATTGAGATTGCAAGCTAAACTGAGTCAAGATTCTAGGGTTTCAAGGAATCTACCTAAGATTGAGTATTGGAGGTTGCTAGAGTTTCAAGACATCAAAATCGACATAGGGTTCATGGTTGGTTTGATCAAAAATGACGATCGTCGATAGGTCGACATTTGGTTCAAGGCCTGACATGGCTTTACAGAACTCTAGGGGGCTTATTTCAAGTTGTGGTAGTTGAAGAAAATGTAGAACATGGTTCTACAAACTTGGTAGACAAAGTGGGTTCCAATTTGCATAACCAGAAGTGGTTGAACTGGGCTGATGCCACTGGTTGACATAGGTTGACAAAGGCTGACAATGTCTAAGAATGGCATTGACATGATTTAGGAGATTTCCAGTGGACAAAACAAATTTGAATCAAGGCACTAGGTGCATAATTGAACAAGGTATCTGTTTGACAATAGAGTTTTCATAGGAAAGTCCAAAATTTCAAATAATTAGCAAAAATACCCCTGGACACAATGAACTGAATGCCAGCACACTGTCAAGAACTAGGGCTCAAGAAATTGATCGATTTACTTGTGCGCTGCTTCGCCAACTATGTCAAATGGGTAGGCGAGGTAAAGGCGAAGCTGCTGGAGAAGTGAATTGAACAACAAAGGCGAAACGGCGGCGAATGACAAGGTCGAAGTCGTCGGCCTTGAAGAATAGAAGTGGGCTATGGTGAAAGTGAGCTACAGATGATGAAACCATAAAGTGATCGAGGGCTTTTGCTCCTGAGGTAGTGCTGATGGTGCTGGAGCCAGGAATCTGGTTACAATTGAGGTTTAGAGCTCGCCGGTGTTGACACTGGAGTTGAAAACAACAGGAAACAAGGCGAAGATGATCTAGGGCAATGCAGATCAAATGGGCTTGGCTACACCATCTATAGGATAGAAGAAACGAGTTGGTGCAGTTAATTTGGTCAGAGGTGATGTGGAGCTCGCCGGCGACGTGAGGTGTTCACGGCGGCGTGCGAAGAATAGGAAAGCTCCAATTCGAGCTCAAATTTAAATTCTAATTGAACAAGCTTGCTCAAGAGGTTTGTGCGATCAATTTATTCTACCACAAAGAAGGCTAATTTGGGCTAAATCAAATGGCATTGCCAGAATAGGGAAAATTAGAATCCCGGCGATCACCGGTGTTACGGTCCACTGGAGTTCAATTAAATGTCACAAAATAAAGAGGTGAACAGAAGGAACTTATTGGTCGATTTAGTTTGGAGATTGGTGCAATGAAATGATCTGGCGTCGTGCTCCTCCTCGGTGGCTCGCCGGAGAAGAAGACGAAAACGAAGAAGATTTAGTTTAAAAGGCTAAGAAGACTCTGGAGTGAAGTGGTGAAGACGAAGCAGAGCTGGGGCTGCTATTTAAAGGCACAGGACGGATATGGCGAGGCTGGAGCCGTGATAATTGTGCTGGTGAAAAGTAACTGATCGAAGCAACACCGACAATGACGGGATGGCGAGCAGGCGGCTCTGCAACTGCGTTTGGTTGGTGCATTGGAACTTGGCGCTGGGCGGTGCAAAGCGGTGGCGACAAAACTGGCACGACGAGGCGACGTGGAGCGAAGCTGCTAACAAAAGTGCTACTGTGGTCGTTGCTGGTCGCGCGTGCGGTTGCTGATGGTTGCTGGTGCTGCCACGGCGATGCTCTTGGCGCGGACACATGTGCGCATGCAGGCGCAAGCGAACACGAGCACGGCGAGGGCGAAACTGGCCGACAGTGAAGATCGCGGCGAAGGAGCAAAGCACGGCGAGGCTTTGGTCGAAAACACGGTTGGCAGTTCTGGTCGAATCTGGCCTGATTTGCAATTACAGAAGTTAGGTTTTGGACTGATCTGTAAAATCTGGGATTTAAGTGAATAGGGCTAATTTTGACTTCACAAATCTGGCAAACTTTATTCAACAAATAATTTGGCAAAGGTATTTGACAAAATCTGGAACATTTGAGTAGTTTTCAGATGAAACAAAAACAGGGTAATTTACGGTATTTGAATCTGAACTATGTCAAAATTTAAATTCTGGGATTTAGGATAGGATTTTGATATCCTCACAGAAGAAGATTTTATATTGAATAGCATTTGGGAGGTGTTCCCCGAAACAAATTTGAATTTGGAGTTGGTTTGTAACTTTTAGCCTTTTCAGGCTTCTGGAAAATCTGAAAAGGATTGATTTGCGATACTTCTTGGACTAATTTGTGAAAAGAGTCTAGATGATAGAATTTGACTGCCAACTTTTTGGATTAAGGTATTAGCATACCCTTGATCATAATAAAGGATAATCTGGTCTGGATTAGGTTAAGATGTGATTAAATTTGAGTTCAGAGTATTCAGGGTAATTAGGATATTTAATTAAATTCTGTTTTCGAAAACAGAAAGGTGTTGATAAATCTGGAAGTTAGTGATGAAATTGAATTTGGCTTCTGAAGGCTTTTATACTCATGATAGATAATAGATCATATCTGGAAAGTCAGATCTTGATTTTGGTTCACAGAAAAGATTTTGAAGTTTTAGGGCTTAGGATAAAGCAAGACTAGGCTGATTTTGCTTATCTTGAAGAGACATATGCATGCATGACTTTTTGTGAAAAGAATTTTCACCCCAAACCCAGGGTGTTACATGCGCCGGGCACATCTCAATTCCCCTCCACCCTTGCGTGAAGGGGGAGAGAGGGAGGAGCAACAACTCCTCCGCAAGGTCCCTCATGAACCTCCGGGCCCAGACGCCCACCATCTTGCTGAGGAGCTTCAACTCCTCAGCGGTCCAGACCGACGCCTTGGGGGTGGACGAGTGGTAGTAGGAGGGGGGCTCCTGGGAGTAGGTCACCCTAGGGTTCCAGACCCGGAGATAGAACCATCTCCGGAGCCAGTCCCCCCAATGGTCCTAGGAGGCGGCCACCAGATACTCCTCCACCCGGGCCGGTAGAAGCTGCACCATGACCGAGCCGAAGGCAGACTTCGGTCCTCCCTTGACCACGTACGAGCCCCTCGCCGAGGACTCACAGAAGTACCGGAGCAGCTGGAGCGTCGGCTCCTGTCTGGTGGCTGTCTCGCATAGCCAAATGAAGAGGCCGATCTAGACGAGGGTGTTGGGTGTCAGGTGGTTTAGCGCCACCTCGTACTCTCGGAGCAGCGGATGCACCAGAAGCCGGATGCCGGCCTCCACGAAGGCTTCAAAAACGACCACCTCACCGGCGTGAGGGCGAGGGGCCATCTCCTTCTTCCTGGGGATCCGGATGTCCCCGTCCGCGAGAACTACCCGTTCCACGAGGGACTATAAGTCCCCTGGAGTGAACTTGGTGACCCCGAGGAAGTCCATGGTAACTTCCTCTGGGGGCATGTCGGCGGCTTTGGTGCGGCCCTTGGGAGCCATCTACCGGGGAGAAGATCACCGGGCGAGGGTTACCGGGGGCTAGGTTTCCGAAGTAGGCTTCGCACACCGGTGAGAAGTTTGGAGCTAGAGTTTCGATGTGAGCTCTCTGGGTCCCCCCGCGGCCCTATTTATAGAGCCTAGCGCGGCCCCGATGGGTGACATGTGGCCCCTTGGGATCAATCTAGGCCGCACATTCCAAACGCCGCGGGCAAATCAAAGGGGCGTGCGGGAAACGGTGCGCCAAAATTCGAAGTACGTAAAGCCATGATGGCCGATGGCGCGAGCAAATCGAGACTCGCGAGGTCATAATGACCGGCGGTGCCGTCATTCAGTGCAAGGCACGGGAACCAAGGTGCCCCCGCGCTACAGAGGCTCTCCTCAGGGGGAGATTTTCTCGGTGGTCTATACCATCGCCCCCGGGGACCTAGCTGCGTCCTTGGAGGGCATGGGGGGCTGCTGTTGGGGGAAATCTCTGGCCTAAATGTCTCCCTCGTCCCGGGCGCCGCCACCCGGTGACCACGGTCCTGGTGAGCGGAGCCTTGGGGACAGGGGTCCCCCTCGTCCCGGGCGCCGCCACCTGGTGATAGGCGTCCCCCTCGCCCCGGGCGCCGCCACTCGGTGATGACAATCCCGGTGAGCGGCGCCCCGAGGACAGGCATCCCCCTTGTCCCGGGCACCACCACCCAGTGACCACGGTCCCGATGTGCGGAGCCCTAGGGACAGGCGTCCCCCTCGCCCCGGGAGCTGCCCCTCGGTGAGAGGCGTCCCCCTCACCCCGGGCACTGCCACCTGGTGACCACGGTGCCGGTGAGTGGAGCCCCGAGGGTAGGTGTCACCCTCATCCCGGGCGCCGCCACCTGGTGACTACGATCCCGGTGAGTGAAGCCCCGGGGGCAGGCGTCCCCCTCGTCCTGGGCGTCGCCACCTGCTGACCATGGGCCCAGTGAGCGGAGCCCCAGGAACAGGCGTCCCGCTTGTCCTGGGCACCGCCACCCGGTGACCATCGTCCTAGTGACCGGGGCCCCGCCGAAAAGGTTTTTCCTCGGGAACTAGCGAGGACACTTGTCACGCATCCACGCCCTTTGACTGGTGAATTGACGCTGGTGCCCTCAATCCGACGGTGACAAATAGGGTAGTTTAGTAATTTACATTTTTTGGGGTCTATATATACCCTTATACACCCTCTTGTAAAGGGGGATTGATTCATTTTCTAGATCAATACAAACAAAGCAATAGGCATCCCTTGGAGACCTCTCCCCACAAGAGAACCTCCCCAACGGACTTACACCCGGGGGGTATCGACAGGACTAGGGTCTCCACTGGGGTCTGAACCTGTATAAATCCTTGTGTCACTCTCTGTGCTTGCTCGACGGGAGGTGACCGGTCGCGCGGTCAGCTCGCGTCGTTGTTCGTTCACTAGGAGCTTTTGTAAAACCTGCCGGGGTATTCATAATACCTCGACAGATCCCATAGCAGAAGCATATAGAATTTTATTCATTTGGTCCCGCTCATCATTGACCGAACCATTTCCAACAAGGTTTGGTTTTGTTGTTCGTACACACCATGTCGTTGAGGTTTTCCCGGCGGGGTTAGTTGTGGAATAATTCCACATTGTTTTAGATGATCACCAAATTCTTGGCTCAAATACTCTCCACAATCAGACCATAGGGTTTTGATTGTCTTGTCAAGTTGATCTGTACTTTACTCTTAAATTCCTTGAATTTTCTAAATGATACAAACTTATGCCTCATTAATTAGACATAGCCATATCTACTAAATTCATCGATAAAAGTTATGGAAGTATTGAAAACCACCTCTAGTTATTGAGCTTAATGATCCACATACGTTAGTATAAACAATAGCCAATAAGTCACATGCCCTCTCACTTTGATCCGTGAAAGATACCTTTGTCACACTGCCAAGTAAACAAGACTCACACACATCAAATGATTGAAAATCAAATCAGTATAGAACACCATCTTTCAGGAGTTCCATGATGCATTTCTCATTAATATGGCCTAAACGATAGTGCCAAATAAACGTGGGATTCAAATCATTAGGCCTAAACCTCTCAGTACATATGTTATAAATAGGTAATTCAAGATTCAGTTGATAAAACTCATTCTCCAATGAAGCATTGCCATATAACAGTTGTTCCTTATTTTGAATTCATAACCCAACATGTCCAAGCACGAAATAGAAACAATGTTTTAGCTTATGATAGGAACATAATATCAGTTGTTAAGTTTTAAAATTAATCTTGAAGCAAAAGTTAATATAAAAGTTCCAATAGCTAAAGCAATAACTCTTGCTTCGTTGTCGATGCGAAGTTGAACTTCACCCTTTGCCAATTTTCTACTCCTTTTGAGCCCGGCATCGAAGTACAAATATGAGCAACCTATCTGATGTCAAATACCAAAGAGTCAAAAGAAGAAGTAGCAAGATGAAATTCTATAACATAGATACCTGAATGAGTCTCATATTCCTTCTTTTTCTTTAGATCTTCCAAAATACTTCTTGAATTCCTCTTCTAATAACCAGATTCCTTACAATAGAAGCCTTGAGAAGTAGGGGTGGCACCTGCTGACATTTCTCATATTTATATATATTTTTCATATATTTTACCCCACATTCATGTGCATTCTAGTCATAAAGCACAATATTTGCATAAATAATATATACATTAATTGCGAAATCGGCCAGATTATTATTTTTTAATTTCTAATTGTAGGTCGACACAATTCGGGTGATTTATGGTTATTTAGACGTGTTTCATTAACAATTTCTGACTGACGGAAGGTTCGAGACAGAAGTACGTGTCGGTGTCGATACGGGTGTGTAGGAGTTGACTACGTCGAGGACTAAATTGTAAATTCCTGAAACCTTAAACACCCAAAAACAAAAATTCCTAGACACATAAACCCTAACACTAGCTCGGTAGGATCTTAATGAAATTTTATAAAATATGAGTACCCATTTGCAAACCGGCCAAGACTCAAAATTTCAAACCCTAATGGTCGAAGGGCTTTCATGCTAATATACCAAAAGTTAACACCTATGACCAAAATGGCCGAAACCTCAAAATGCCCTCAGCCGCCATTGTTCCTATTCGACCTGGCACAACCCTCTCAGCCTCTCGTTTCCCTCTCCCCCGGCGAGCTAGCCACCGGCGGCCAGGTCCACACCGGTGATGCCGCCGCTATTTCTACCTCCCCCATTTCTTCCTCGGGCCCAGCCGCCCTTCATCTTCTTAACCCCCTATTGCTTCCACACAGCCTCCAAACGTCTTCACCTCCGTCGCCGGCGGCTGCGACATCATCGGCGGTGTGCCCCTTCTTCTTCTCAGCCCTCCTTGCCGCTTTGTCTGTCCCAGATCTGGCGAACCGCTACGAGTTCTATCTCCTAGACCCATGCTATATCTTCTCAGCCCCCTTTGCTGCCTAGTTGCCGACTAGCCGCGAGATGGGCCCCATTTTGTGCGCCGCCGCCACTCGCCCACACGGCCCACGCCGCCGCTTCCACCAAACCAATCTGCCGCTCTTTTTCCCATTGGCGCCCTCCACCAGGACGCCGCCTACACCGCCATGTGCCTCCACCCATCCTCCCCTCGCCGCCACTCCCTCTTCGGCCCCGAGCACCGGCTCATTCTCACCGCACCGGTCTCATTCTCACCGCCCACATGTCGTGGGCTGTCAACGGTGAGTTCTTCACTGACACGATTTCATCCCCAACTCCAGGGGCCGTCTTCCCCAACCTCTGCAGGGCCATGTCCTTCCTCTCTGGTGAGCCCCAGCTTCCTCAACCACGATAGCAAGCTTCAGAAGCCTTCGAGCAACTTCCACAGCTTCTGCAGCTTCCAGAACATTCCAGCATCAAACAAAATTGGTGATCAAATTCTATCCTTTTTCATCTGATACTGCATTTGAAGAACAATGTTGTGTGAAATGGTAACTCCTGTACTGTGATGAACTAGCTATAACATCTATGATTAATTTTTGCTGATATGAATTGAGCTTTTAGTGTGAATGATCTCTGTTGGAAATTGGGTGTATGACCGTGTAGCCTGTGTGATGAAGATGCTGAGAACCATACTTCCATTGATCTTGATTCCATAACTATCCCCTTATTGAGTTGTTTAGAACTGGTGAACTGAAACAGTATTGGTTTTTTAAATGGATTTGAATTGAATTAGTTTTACTGTCATGTCTTGAGCTTATTCAAGCCCTTCTCTATTCTATGTTGACATCTGGGAGATTAGTGTATTGAGCCATGAATTGTTGAATGCTTTTGTTTGTTTATGCTCTAATGAAATGAAATGCTGGATGTTAATTCTAAACTTTAGTCCATTTATGCTACTGTTGAGTAGTTGTAAGACTATGATTTCTGTTGCTTTATTGTTGGCTCATCATGTGGCTATGTTTCTCTAGAGAACTTGGAAAACTTGGGATTGGTTCTGAACTGATGCTCACTAGTCAATTTCTATGCTGAGAACTAAGATGTCTTCTGATTGAATTGTATGGCTTCTCTGCGTTGGTTTTGAAGCTGAGAGTCTGAGTTTTATTGAGAAATTCTATCCAGAGCAATTCATTGATTTCTAGACATTATATTTTTGTTCAGTTGATTTTGTGTTGTTCTCTTTGGAGGACTTGCACTTGTTGTTACATGGCTGATAGGAGCTAGAGAACGGCTGGTGTTTGTTTTGTTCTTGTTGTACGTTGATACTCATTATAGAATGTAATCGCTAATAGTAGTCAGCGCTCCCTCTCATGCGAGATTACTAGTTGACTACTTTTCTATTGCCTGCACTCATGGATCATCGGTTAAAATGAATACTAGTCGCGAGTTCACCACCTCTCTCTCTCTCTATTCTTTTCTTAACATTCTCTCTCTTTCGTCCGCTTTGTTTTACATTTATCTCGATTTAGTTTAGTTTCACACGACTTGCTTCTCTCTAATCCATGAGGAAAAAATGATAGGATACTCGTCCACAGCTTTGATACCGTCCTCTCACTTGCGAGACGTCATTAGTTGGTATCACTTGGTTTGGACTTTCCTTTAAACTTAGACTAACTGCTCGAGAACGCATCGAGAGTTTTGTTGATGAGGATAATTCTAGCACTAGTACTTTTAATCACCATCCATCGCATGTTGATGATCAAATGGATGAGATTTATTCTGGACATATTGTGAGAAACAGTGCAAAACAATTACAAAAGATGATAGATTCTAGGGTGAATGTTAACCTTACTTTGATTAATTATAAGGTTTCAGATAATGTCATATTTTCGAGTGCTTGTTTCATAATTCTAATGTGCGAGAAAATTCTGGGAGAAAATGGAACTGCAAGGGTCTTATTTTCATCTGAATGCAAGTATACTTGGACCATCAATCAAAGTGAAAATCCAAGTGGGAATCTGAATGGAGGTAACAAGTTTTTCCCAATATGAGTCCAATCCATTGCAATCCAAATGCAACACATGTGTGATCTTTCCAAATTCAAAGTGGAGAAGTTTTCTAAATCTGAGTACTGTAGCACGATAATGTTTATGTGAATAGTAATTTGAGTTATTATAGTATGCATACTGTTTATGTGAATAGTAATCTGAATCATGCATATTTAAGGATATTTTATATTTAGTATTAAAGATATTTATGGATATTTTAATACATATTTTTGAGTAGGATTCGGCTATGTCTTAAACAAGTTGCAGGCTATAAAAACTTTTGTACGAGCACCATGTTAAGCACTTATGAAATTTATGAATACTAGACACTTTGCAACATGAGTTTTTTATTTTTTTGTTCTTGTGAATTCCTGGATTGGATTTGCAAGAAAGAAACTTGGGTTTTCCCCAATCTATGCACTACATCTATACAGCGTAGTTGATTGGATTGGTTTTATCGGCGCGTTAAAGGACAATTGTCTCAGTGGTAGGTAGCATGTTGTTCAGATATCGCTCTCGTTGTTGGCTACCTCTTCGTTCGGACACAAACCATCAATTTATCAAGTTGTCGAGTTCCTCCATCATGATAATTGGGCCATCCTTGTGCTTGTCAATTCACGCATGCTCAGGCACATTATCTGGTATCAAAACTTTTGTTCACACGATAGGAACAATTTATTCTTAGATTAGTTTAGGTTATCTTCTTTCGTAGAGTCCAAAAAGACAAAAAAATTTACTTAGACTTTTTATTTGCATATGTTTTTAGTTCTGCATCTTCGAGTTTTAATCCGTCGGAATCTGGTTAAAGTTGCTGGTTGTGACTCATTTTTCTTTGGTCTAACTCCTTGTGGTCACCTTTCTTTTTGTTTTTTTTTTTTCTAGCCTTCTTGCCGCCACCCTAATTCTTGCTTTGCCGCACTATCCATTTGCTGCAAGTTGTGAGTTTTCAGTTGTTTTGGATTATTATTCGATTTTGCAATTACTAAATTTCAGATTGTTTTTCCCCTTGCTTTGCCTAACTGAGCTCATAGATCGACTCGAGTTTTAGATTACCTCTCCTTTACAATCGCATTTCCACGTTTTGATTGCCACCATAACTTGCACGGTTTTTGCAATCCGTTTAGGAAAGCATAAGAACATTGGTAAGTAAGAGGTGAGGTTACAAGTGATTCCACAAATTTGAGTTTGGATTTTTTTTTGTTCTACTGACATGTCATGCTTGGAAACCAATCCAAAGTTGAAGGCGCTTGCTGTTGATGGTTTGACATTGCTAACCATCGAGTTTGCCTCTAAGTAAGAATTGGAGAACCTTTGGGTGCTTTCGATGCTAAGATGGATAGGTTGGATAGGCTTATCTTGGGTCACGGCTACGTGCGCATGGGTGATGATGCACGTGTGCATGACGACGACTCTAAGGCAGATGAAGATGTGGTATTGTACACCACTACCATAGCCACCCATGGACAGGGTGGTGCTCGGGCTGTACCTCCCTTGAATGTTGGCACGAGACCACACATAATTGGACGTGCGCAACGAGTACCACTTTGGCCACCCACATCATATGGAGTACCCCAACGATAACGACTATGACGAGTACAACGAGCATGACCGTCGGGATGGTTATCATGATTGATATGCCCATCTTGGTGGTTATCTTGGCGATGACCACGAACCACGGCATGATTATCGTGATCACCGCCGAGATTGCCGTGAGGATGATGGTTGAGGAAAAATTAAAGTGTCCATACCTAAATTCAGCTACGATGATGGGTACCACAATGGGATCTTTTCCATTTACTTATTTAGGACTGCCTCTTGGAACTGCTACGCCGAAGATTTCGGAGTTTGAAGGTTTGATAAATAAAATTGAGAAAAGATTGACGGGTTGGCATCTCTCTTTTCTTTCGATGGGAAGGAGATTAACTTTACTTAATTCAGTTTTATCTTCCTTGTCTATGTTTTTTATGAGCACTCTTAAGATTTCTGAAAAATCAGTTGCCAGGATTGGTAGAATTAGAAGAGCTTTCCTTTAGAAAGGAAATGATTCTTGTGCTGGAGACAATTGTTTAGTTGCATGGTTGAAGATGTGTAGACCTAAAAGAAATGGAGGGTTAGGAGTTTTGAATCTTAGAGTGCAAAATTTAGCTCTTTTGATGAAATTCCTCTTTAAATTCTTTATGAAAAAGGACACTCCTTGGTCTAATCTGCTTTGGGAGTATTATTACTCTCATAAGTTACCTCAATGGTCTTCCGCTAACGGTTCTTTTTGATGGAAAGATGTGCTTCTTAATCTTTCTTTTTTCCAAGGATTATTTTATTGCTCAATTGGTAATGGTTCTACTTGTAGTCTTGGGACGGATTTATGGCATTCTAATATTCTATCTCATGAATGGGTTGAGTTATACTCTTTTGCTAATCAGGAGATCTCTGTTAGTAATTTTGTGAACTTGAATGAGTTGGAGGAGTCTTTTTCACTCCCTTTGTCTCCTATTGCGCTTCAACAATTCTTACTTTTTTCTAATCTTCATCAAGATCTTCAACAAGTGGGACATAATAAAGATGATTGGTTTTTCTTTGGAACCAAACAAGGGAGTTATATTACGAATAAGGTTTATATGTCATTGTCGGGTCAAGGGATTGTGCACACAATTTTTTCAAAGTGTCGGAATAATAGTTGTCTCATCAAGCAGAAGATCTTTTTCTGGCTTTTTTTTAAATGGAAGATTGCATACTAGAGATTTACTAGTGAGGAAACATTTTAATTTGAACAATCAGGATTGTGTTTGCTGCTTGAATGATGTTTTGGAAACTCAACTTCATCTTTTCTTTCTTTGCCCTTTTGTTATTACTTGTTGGAGGCGCAATGGTATTTTTTGGACTTTTAAAGATAATATTTGGGATATGTTATTTGAAGGCCAGAAGTATTTTCCCGACATTAAGGAATTCTATTGGGAAGTGATTATTTCAGTCTTGTGGTCCTTATGGAAATTCAAAAACAAAGCTATCTTTCAAAATCTTTTAGGATCGAGGGAAGATTGGCTAAAGTTATTCATCTCCGACTTAGAGCTTATTGTTTTTAGAATTAAACTGATTGTTAAAACTGGTTTATCCAGATGGATTGATCTTTTGTAATTTTCTTTTTTGGTTTTTTGTTTGATTGTTTTGACCTCTTTTTGATGACTTTTGTATTATCTTCTTGAAAATATATCTTTTGTAGTAGGTTTTTCTATTGTTTCCCTTAAAAAAAAAAGTGTCCATACCTAAGTTCAGTTGGAAAGAAGATGTAGATGGATATTTAGAGTGGGAGCTGCGAGTGGAGCAAATCTTTCGCATCCACACATACTCTGAGGAGAAGAAGGTGAAGCTTGCATCTATGGAATTTTCCGGCTACGCCTTGGTTTGGTGGGCCGAAGTGCAGCGAGAGTGAGAACTTGTGGGTTACCCTCCAATCCGCACATGGGAAGATATGAAATTGGAGACGCGGAAGAGATTTGTGCCTCCATATTACTGTCGTGACTTGTACCGCCATCCTCATCCTTACTGAATGCAGTGGTTATCGGATGTCGGTATAGTAAAAGTAACTAGTATGGTGAGGGTGCCGTTTTCTATCAGAAACTATAATGATTTGGTGGAATATGACGTTGTGTCAATACAAGCATGTCACTTGCTTTTGGGACGATCGTTGCAACATGATTGTGATTCGCAACATGCTGGGCGCTCAAATAAATACACCTTTACTAACAAAGGGAAGAAATTCACTCTTGTTCTGTTATCTCTTGGTGAGGCGACATGCCCGAAAGGGATGCATTTAGTAATACCATAAGCGAATGGTTGACGTTGAACACTTGAGGGTCAAATTCCTCGAGGAACACACGTATTCATCTCTTAGGTTAAGAGACTGCTGATTCAGTTAGAGAGAAATTGGTGGTTTGATTGGCTACACTAAGATCTACAGCTAAAGTCTACTAATTTAGGGTTTTGAAAGAAGTAAAGATACGAATATTGAAAATCTAGGGTTTTACACATTAAAAACAACAAATTAGAGTTTGGAAAATTGAGAGAAAAACCAAGGATTTAGGGAATTCCTTTACCATGGGGCATAATTCTAACCAACACCTGTTAGTTGCAAGTCAGTTTCAAGTGCTTTCCAAGAAAGATTAAGTTGTCAGTACAACGGTCAAAGGATCACTTCGACAGTTAAAATTTGGCAAGAGTCTCTCTTGTTACGGAGTTCCACATTAGAGCACAATTGCTCCATCAAAAAACTCTAGAACTCCCCTAAGTTCTTGCTTAGGTTCAACTGTTACATTTGTTGCTAGGGCAAGAAATTACGGTTTAGAGGAAAAAAGGGAGAAACTAAGTCACAAAACTTGAAAACGGGACCGAGAAAGAATTACGCCCTTCAGATTAGGTTGTCCTTAACCCTAGAAGAGAATTACTCGTAAAAAGCCATAAAAACATAGCAATAACAAGAATTAAATAAAAACTTACTCAATTGCATCCAATAATGAAGTTTGCCATCCACACCGGTTTACAGACGCGAAAACTAGAACAAATAGAGAGAGGGGCTTAGCCCTAACCTATCTTCTAAATTTGAACTAAAACTCAAAGCCATTTTTTATGTTGAGCCAAAAACCTCTCTATTTAATAGTCCAAAACCATAAATGTAACTGATTACAATTCTCAACGTACAAATGACGGAAACCGAATTCGAACTACTCGCGAAATAGATAAAACGAACAAGAACAAGCAGGAAACAGAGCCTGGCATGAGCCCAAGGACACCCGTGCCTAGGGCCGAGCATGGGCCTTGCCAATGACCATGCTGGGCTCTGTTCACTTGGGCCTGGGTCCCCTCCTGGGCCCCGTTTCATTCAATTTTCGTTTTCTTCTCCGTTTTTACTACAAACAAGCTCGAAATGCTTCCAATGTTGCGTGCTTAATCCCTGTAATATAAGGAACACAACTATGAAAGAAAATTGTAAAAATGATACAAAAAGTCGCATAAAATGTCACATCAAAAAGTTTTCAGAATGAATTTGGATGCAAACTTAGGGCAAAAGTTATACCGCTTAAGCACTTATTAAAGTCCTCCAAGCTAGTATCTTACTTGTCCTCAAGCAAAGGATGAGAGTGGAATTTTCAGAGGTTATCAAATTGGGAATGCCTTAGTTAATAAGATTTACAATAAAGAACTTCCGGCTAGTCGTGTTACATCAAAGTGTATGAGGCAGTTGACCTAAGCACATTAAAATTTTCAAATGCAAGTGTATAATTTATCAAATTTCAAACTTAGAAAAGAATGGGCTTGATGAACTAAACAAATTTTGATGAACTTCTCTCATAAAGAGTTTTAAATAATCAATCACTAAATTAAAACGATCACAATGTCACAAATTGTACTAAGTCTGCTAAATTGCCCCAACTGAAGTAAAAAAAATCAAACACTTTTATTGCTACTGTTATATATATATATATATATATATATATATATATATTACCTTTTTTTATTCTCCAACTTTTTCGTGCTCTTAGCCAGAATATTTTGAACTGGATCATTTCGTTGCGGCCAGAGGAGACATAGCTGAAGATGCTTACTTAAGTGCACTTACAGATAGGTAGATTTGTCAGTTTCCCGAGTTTCCATAAGCAACCTCGTTATTCAGTATACCTTCCCTTCACCAGTTGGTTGATGATTCATCACCGCCTCCCCCCAGCGGGTCGCATATATATCACAAGAGACTAGACAAAGCCACAACTTAAGCAAGCATTTTGTTATAACAAGAGAAAATTTTTGTGTGAATGAGTCAAGTAAATCTTCCTTTCTCTAATTGATCGATGATTCATCACCACCTCCCCCTAGTGGGTTGATTATGCTTTACTTATATACAATTTTTTATTTTAAAGAGAAGGGCAAGTGTCATTTGAAGGATAAAAAGGTGGTAGAGGAAAATTAAATTTAGACGATGGTTTATTAGAAACTCTAAATTCAGAAGAAGTCAATATTATTTTAAAGGATAAGCACAATTTTTAATGGTTAAGATATGATGAATGTTAAACACAAGTATTTGATGTTTTGAAATGACTAAGTTCAATTGACCATACACAATGATGTAATGGAATAAGTCATCTCATTGATTAAAAATCATCATAATAACCAGGCATTCCAAATTGATATAAAAAATTATTTTTTCTTTTTCAGTTTATGATGATAAAAGGTGGAATAATGATATACTGGAGGCGGAGAAAAAGGAAAAAAAAGGTTATCTCCCAAGCTAAATTAGACATTGTTCCTCAATGGATGGAGAGTGATACAGATTACCTTTTGCGTTTGTGGAGATGGTGGTAGAGGACTATGGAATTGATGAGGTGGAAGAGGATGTTATGGTCCACGTACAGTCGGTCGTTCGATCTAAAGAGCCGCAAGTAAAAACCTGAAGAGAAAAACAAAAAGTAACAAAAAAGAAAAAAAGAAAAATAAAAATTTATGTACCTTAGGGTTCAATTGGAGGGTGGTGGAGGTGGTTGGTGGTACTAGTGTAAAGGGTTGTATGGATAATGTTGGGGGAAAATCCCGGATGGTTCCCGGGAAAAGTCCTGGAGGGTACCCGTGAAAAATCTCGGAGGGCTACCGGGAAAAACCTCGGAGGGCTATCGGACAAAGTCCCGGAGGCCTCCCGTGGAAAATCCCGGGGGACTACCGGGCAAAGTCCCGGATGCCTCCCGAGAAGAGTCGTGGAGGTCTCTTGTAGAATACCACGGGCATCTCTACGAGCCCCGAACGCCTCCCGTGGCAAACCCCGGACGCTTCCCATGGAGTATCATGGAGGCCTCCCAGGAAAAGCCACGAAGAACTGTCATAGAAGACCATGGGCATCTCTCCGAGCCCCAAATGCCTCTTGTAGCAAACCCCGGACGCCTCCCGTGAGATACCACGGAGGCCTCCCGGGAAGAGCCACGGAGGTCCCCCGAAGAAGACCGTGACAAATCCTGGACATCCACCGGGAAAAATCCCGGACGTCCACCGGGGAAAGTCCCGGAGGACTACCGGGGAAATTCCCAGACGATCTCCGTGAGAAATCCTGGACGTTCACCAGGCAAAATCCTGGATGTCTATCCAGAAAAGTCCCGGGGAGCTACCGAGGAAAGTCCCGAACGTCCTCCGTGAGAAATCTCGGATGTTCTCCGGGATAGGTCAAGGAGGCCTCTCGTGCGAGGGCATGCGAGGTCACGTGCGGGTGACGTCAAGAGTGCCTCGGGAACTAGCGAGGACACTTGTCAAGCATCCAAGCCCTTTGGCCACAGAAATGGCGTCAATGCCTCTCAATCCAACGGCCGTAGCTAGGGCTCTTTAGTCTTTTTGCATGTTTTGGGGGCTATATGTACCTCCCTTGTACCTCATTTGTAACTAATTTCAACTAATTTTATCACACTCAAACAACAGGCTCCCTTGGAGACCTCTCTCCCCAAGAGAGTACCTCCCCAGCGGACTCGTGTCCGGATGGTGCCGACAGGACTAGGGCCCCCACCGGGACCCGAACTTGCATAAAAATCACCGTGTCAATTGCTGTGTTGCCTGGTGGGAAGTGATCGATCGCTCGGTCAGTTCGCACCATCGTTCCCATTTCAAGTCTTTCCGTGAAACCTGTCGGTGGTATATTTTATACCATGACAGTTGGCGCCGTCCGTGGGGACTCATGACGAATCATCATGGCTCCCCCAAGAACGAGAGCTAATGTCCTCTCCCTTTCCAATGGTGCCGGTCCTAGCGACCCGGCGTCGCCTCCGACAGAAGATGCTGTTGTAACGTCCCTACCACCCGAGGACACCCAGGGAGAGGTGCCATCGCCTCCCCCCGAAATCTCCGGTGGAGGTGTCCCCGCTACCGACCCGGCGATCGCGACTATGCTTGCGGGGCCTAGCGCCCCCCAACTGGTGGCCCCGGTCTTTGGGGACCCCTTGGTCGGGGCTTTGGTCGAGGGCCAACTTCATGCCCAGCATACCTTGGAGGAGTTATTGCACGTCTTAGCGTGGCCACCGGCTCCTTTGTACCCGTCTCCGCACGCGTTCATGGGGGCGCCGCCTCCGTTCTTCATGGGACACCCGGCAGCCTTCCCAGCGCTGGGGATGTTTCCAGCGCAATGGGGCTTGCCCACGCCCAGAGCCTTCCTTGTGCTGCGGATGTTTCCTGCGTCGGGAGGCCGGCCCATGCCCGGAACCTTGCTCGTCCCTGGAGGCTATCTGGCATCGGGTCTGGAACCTCCGCTGGCGGCTGTTGTAGCACCGGGAACCTTCCCCTCGCCGAGGGTGCCCCCTGCGCCAGGATCCTTCCTTGCATCTGGGGGTCTCCCTGGACCAACATCTGTAGATGCTCCGGCACCAGGGTCGGTAGTTGCTCCGGGGATTCTCTCCGCACCCGCTCCAGTCGTCGCCCCGGACACTCACCCAGCACCGGGCCCTTCCCGCGTGCCGATGGCTTCCTCCAGGCCGACGACCGACGCGTATCAGCTCCCCCCCGGGGCTGCCCTTGAAGGCTCCCCCGGCGGACCAGACCCGCTTCACACGGGAGGAGGTCGAGCGAATGCGCACTGCGAAGTCTGGGGAGGCTCCTTCCCGTTACCGATCAGAACGCCCCCCAGCTTGCGGCCTCGACAAGCCACGCTCCTGGCCCGATCGGGGGAAGCGCCCGATCGAAGAAGCCACCGCCACCTCCGGGGTTACCCGGATATCCAAGAGGTTAGGCTTGACTAACCCTGAGGAGAAGAGACGCTACCGTCGCACCGGCGGGCTGCTGGGACCCCTCCTCGACTCCAACAATGAGCGCATGTCCCCCGTGAAAGGGGATAGCGACCGGGACTCTCCCCGAGAAGTTGAGGGGGTCAACCAGCCGCTGTGTCGCCGCCTCCGGTGCATCCGCTGGCCGCGGCCCTATCGTCCGCTGCATATCGAACACTACAATGTTGGGCCTACCCTTACGAGTTTGTGCAGGTATACTCCACGGCCATCTCGGCGGTGGGGGGGGGGGATGAGACAGTGCAGTTGAAAAGGATCTAGGATATCTACTAGAGGGGGGGTGAATAGGCGATTTTAGCAAATTACAATAAATCAAACAATTTGTAGTAAATGAGAGCAATTTAAATAACACAAGATGAACAATGAGCAATCTCAACACAAGGATATATCCCGTGGTCTCGGTGATTTGCCGATCACCCCTAATCCACGTTGAGGCAAACTCAAATCTCTAACCGCTCCTCTATCTAGTCAACCTTCTCTCGAGAAGTGACCTAGATCTTGAGCCGGACTAGTGTGATGAGTTATCCAAACCTCGATTTCACTAAGGATGCACTTTACCGCTCCGGCAAAGCGTGCTCAACCTTTCACAAGACGTTTTGAAGCTTCTTCACAATCTTCCTTGAAGAGCTCTTCAAAACCTTTCTCCTAGCCGTCTAGGAGCCGGCAAACTCCAAGAGTAACAAGCCGGTGATGATCACTTTGCCTTCTTCTAGTGCCACACGATTGATTCAATGATCTAAATGCAATGCACTAGAAGATCTCAAATGCACACTCTCACAAATTTGAGAATTTGAACCCTAGAGTGTATGCAACTAGCTTAGGCTCTCAAGGATGATGACAATGCTAAAGATTATGCCAAAAGTCCTGAACAGGGCCGTGCATGGGAGTATATATACCCCCCACAATTAATATAGCCGTTACAGGCCGTTGGGAGAAAAAGATCACCTGGCGGTCAGACCGCAGGCACAAGCTCGGTCAGACCGCCGCAATTGCAACGGCATTAAACAGGCACAATAAATGCTCAACTGCCCTTGTCAGGCACACATACGGCAGACCGGAGCCTATTTCGGTCAGACCGTGAAACTGTCCAGAGACGACATAGTTTCTGGACACCTTATACGGTCAGGCCGAAATATACGGACAGACCGGCCAAACGGTCAGACCGCAGTTCAAAAACACGGTCAGACCGATTTCACGGTCAGACCGGTCTAACAAACGGTCAGACCGTAATAGCTCAAAATGCCAGAAGGATAAAACAAGAGGTTCCAGGAGTCTGACCGAGAATTTAACTACGGACAGACCGACCTTAAAAAGGAATACACTATGCATAGACACAACATCGGTCAGTCCGAGATCTTAAACGGTTAGTCCGATAATTCGGTCAGACCGGTCTAACATACGGTCAGACCGACTGAGACAGACATGAGCTGAAATAAGTATTCTCAAAGGATGTGACCTTCTAGCATGCAATGCAAGTTGATTTTATGATTTGTGGCACATAGATGAAGTATTTTGTGATACACCACATGCTCCTCTTAATAGTACGGCAACTATCCTAAAATCCGGTCAAAATTCTTCTCTAATCACCTTAGACCAGTAAAAATGGAAAGATCCTATTTCGTACCTTTGCCCTTTTGATCAATGCCCTTTCTTCATCATGATGCTCTTTCTTTGCCTTTCATTGACCTGTCTTTTAAGTACCTTCTTTGATACAACTAGACAGGTAACGTTAGTATAGCATTTGTAGTTGTCATTAATTATTAAAACACTCTATAGGGGCCTAGAAGCTACAGCAGTGCAACGTCTTCCCGCTCTACCTCACTGGAATCGCCCGTTCATGGTTCTACAACCTGAGGGCTGGTTCCATCAAGTCCTTCGCGTAGCTCAAGCGTGAGTTCTGCGCAAACTTTCAGGGGAACTACATGCGTCCCCTGGACTCGTCGCAGCTCTACACCGTCCAGCAGGGGACGGGGGAGATCATCCATAGCTTCTTCAAGCGCTTCGCTCAGGTCAAGAGCAAACTAGCTCACGTCCCTGACTCTACAGTCATCGAGGTGTGCAAGAGCGGGATTCTCCCCAGAGAGCTCCATCAGAGACTCTCCTGGAGCTGTCCTTCCTCTGTCGATGAGCTCTTCACCGTGCTCGAGAAATATGCTTGGGCAGAGGAGGATGACCTCTGGAAGAAGAACTAGGGGGCCCCTGCCCCTGCTAATCGGGAGGCCAGGGACCCCCCAGCAAGCATCCCAAGAGGGGCAAGCGCAGCGAGCCACGGCCTCGGGACACCTTTGTCCTCGAGGGCGGAGGCGGCTCGCGCGACAGTGGCAAGGGCAACCGCCCCTTCCCCAAGCCCAAGGGCCATGGGGGGGGGGTGACAACCGTCCGGCGGCCAGGAAGGTCCCACGATGGGAGGCAAGGAGGGCATAGCCAACGTTTGGTGTGCCTTCCACAAGTCCAATACCCTCGCTACTCGAGAATGCCACCAACTTCTACAGCACTTCGCCGCATTCCTCGACCAGCATGGGCAAGAGGGAGGGAGCCCTACCTCCTTGCCCCCTCCGCCGGCTTTGCCCGCTCTCCTTGCTTCTTCGAGGGAGCAACTGAGACAGGCACAGGATGGGGGCTCAGCCGAAGAGCTCCCCTTCCAGACCTCCCAAAGGCATATAAACGTCATTACGGGGGGATCTGCCTCAGGGTGAGACACCAAGCGCTAGTGCAAGGAGTACGCGCGGGAGGTAAAGGTTGTGGGGGTGCTACACACGTCTCGGCCACCAAAGTGGTCGGACGTCCCCCTCACCTTCACAATAGAAGACGCGCGCGGGGTTTGCTTCCCCCATGACGACGCGCTCATCGTCTCCGCCACTTTCTACAACTACTAGCTGGCGCGTATCCTCGTCGACGGTGAAAGCTCCGCTGACATCCTATACTTGAAGGCATTTAGGGAAATGCAGGTCGATGAAAAGCTGCTGTAGCCCGCAGCTGGGCCCTTGTAGGACTTCGTCCCCGGGAAGACCATCCACCCGGTGGGGAAGGTCGATCTCCCCATGACCTTCAGTGCCTCAGACAACTACCGGACGGAGATGGTCCGGTTCGACGTAGTGGACCTCCCCTCTTCGTACAACACAATTATGGGGAGGAACACGATCAACCGTCTGGGGGCAGCAATCCACCAGAGCTATCTCTACGTGAAGATCCCTAGGCCTCGCGGCATGATCATCGCCCGAGGCGACCATGTTGTGGCCTGCGCTATCTATGAGCACGCCGCTACAACGATCAGGAGCATCAACCTGACCAAGGCATTAGGGGGAGAGGGCTCCCCCCTGGCCTCAGAAGCCCCGGTCGTCCTCTCCGGGAAGTCTCCCAAAATCGCACCCAGAGGGGGACCTCCGGAGAGTCCAGCTGTCCTCGGAGGACGGGGAGAGGACCGTTAAGATCGGGGCGGACCTCTCCGAAGAGCATGCGAAGCAACTTTTGGCGTTCCTCCGCAAAAACTCTTACGTTTTTGCATGGAAGCCCGCCGACATGCGAGGCGTCACCCGGGACGTTATTGAGCACAAGCTCGCTGTAACGCCCGGCCGCCCCCCAGTCAAACAAAAACTAAGGAAGCTCTCCCTTGAGTGCCAAGAGGCCATCAAGGTCGAGATCACTTGGCTCCGAGAGGCGGGGTTCGTTCGGGAGGTCTTGCACCCTGAATGGCTAGTGAACCCCGTCCTCGTGAAGAAGTCGAGCGGCAAGTGGAGGATGTGCGTGGACTTCATAGACCTTAACAAGGCTTGCCCAAAAGACAACTTCCCACTCCCGCGGATCGACCAGCTAGTTGATTCGACCGCGGGGTGCTAGCTTATGAGCTTCCTCGAAGCGTATTCGGGCTACCATCAAGTCTGGATGGCTAGGGAGGACGAGGAAAAGACGAGTTTTATAACTCCCCTCGGCACCTTCTGTTACGTCCACATGCCCTTCAGGCTGAAGAATGCTGGGGCAACCTTCTAGCGCCTTATGTCACTGGTCTTCAAGGATCAGATCGGCCGCAACGTAGAGGTATACGTTGACGACGCGGTTGTCAAAATCCTCCGTGTGGCCACCCACATCGACGACTTAGCGGAGACCTTCCGCAACCTCCACGAGTACGGGTTGAAACTCAACCCAGAGAAGTGCGCCTACGGTGTACGCGGGGGGAAGCTGCTTGACTTCCTCGTATTCCAGCGGAGCATAGAGGCCAATCCCAAAAAAATTCGAGCCCTGCTGGACATGCCCCCGCCGCGCTCTGTGAAAGACGTACAATGGCTTACCGGCCACTTGGCCGCGCTAAGTCGCTTCGTCTCGTGGTTGAGGGAACACGGCCTCTAGTTCTTCAAAATCCTCCGGGGCCTCAAGCGATTCAAGTGGACTCCTGAGGCCCAGGTGGCCTTCGACGAGCTGAAGAAGTACCTCACGAGCCCCCAATGCTCGTGAGCCCATCCCCAGAAGAGTCCCTTCTCCTTTACCTCGCCACGACCCCGGTCGCTGTAAGCGCGGTGCTGGTGAAGAAGCAGGACGGGCAGTAGCGCCTTGTGTACTAAGTGAGCGAAGCCCTCCAAGGGGCTAAGATGCGGTACACGGAGGTGGAGAAGATCTGCTACGTCATCCCCATGGCATCTCGGAAACTCCGCCACTACTTCCTGGGTCACCCCATGACAGTCCCATCTTCTCTCCCCCGGGGGAGGTGTTGCGAAACAAGGAGGCCATCCGCCGGATTGGGAAGTGGGGAGCTAGCTCGCTCCCTTCTCCCTCTCCCTCACGGGCCGTTCTGCCATTAAATCACAAGTCCTTGCTGACTTCGTGGCGGAATGGACCCCCGCCTCCGAGATGGAGGGAGAAACTCTCGTCGAGCCACCCCGACGCGACGACCATTGGACGCTCATGTTCGATGGCTCCTTGTGTCTCGCCGGGGCTGGCGCGGGGGTAGGCCTCCGAAGCCCTGAGGGAAGGGCCCGGACTATGCTGCGAGGCTCGAGTTCCCTGCTACGAACAATGTCGCCGAGTATGAGGCCCTGCTCCTGGGGCTGTGCCTTGCACGCTCCGAGGGGATCCGCCGCCTCCTAGTCAAGGGAGACTCCCAGCTTGTGGTTTGCCAAATGGACAAGTCCTAATTGTGCCATGACGCAAACCTGAGCATCTACTTAGGGGAGGTGCGCAAGATGGAGAAGTACTTCGAGGGCCTGGAAGCCCGGCATATCCCCCGGAGGGATAACAACTGTGCTGACGCCCTGGCCCTGGCGGCCAGTGCCCAGGAACCTCTTCTCGGGGGCGCCTTTCTGGAGATCATCGCGAAGCCCTCAGTGACCCCTTCGGGCGTGGACCCTGAGTCCCGTGACCCAAAGGTCTCTGAGATCGTCCGGGCCGCGTTAGGATATCGACTGGAGGGGGGTGAATAGGCGATTTTAACAATTTAACAACTAATCAAGCAATTAATAATAAATGAGAGCAAATAACTAAAACAAGATGAACAACGAACAATTTAACACAAGGATATATCCCGTGGTCTCGGTGATTTGCCGATCACCCCTAATCCACGTTGAGGCAAACTCAAATTTCTAACCGCTCCTCTATCTAGTCAACCTTCTCTCAAGAAGTGACCTAGATCTCGAGCCGGATTAGTATGATGAGTTATCCAAACCTTGATTTCACTAATGATGCACTTTACCGCTCTGGCAAGGCGTGCTCGACCCTTTCACAAGATGTTTTGAGGCTTCTTCACAATCTTCCTTGAAGAGCTCTCCAAAACCTTCCTCCTAGCCATCTAGGAGCTGGCAAACTCCAAGAGTAACGAGCCGGTGGTGATCACTTAACCTTCTTCTAGTGCCACAAGATTGATTTAGTGATCTAAATACAATGCACTAGAAGATCTCAAATGCACACTCTCTCAAATTTAAGAATTTGAACACTAGAGTGTATGAAACTTGTTTCTCTCAAGGATGATGACAATGTTCACAAAATATGCCAAAAGTTATGAACAGGACCATGCATGGGAGTATTTATACTCCCCACAATAAATATAGCCGTTACCAGCCGTTGGGAGAAAAAGATCACTTGACGGTTAGACCGCAGGTATAATCCCGGTCAGACCGCCGCAATTGCAACGGCATTAAACAGGCACAATTAATGCTCACCTGCCCTTGTCAGGCACACTCAAGGTCAGACCAAAGCCAATGGCGGTCAGACCGTGAAACCGTCCAGAGACGACATAGTTTCTGGACACGTTATACGGTCAGGCCGATAATTATGGACAGACCGGCCACACGGTCAGACCGTAGTTCAAAAACTCAGTCAGACCGTCTTAACACATCAAGTTGCAGAAAGTTAGGTCAAGAAGCTACAGGAGTCTGACTTAAGTTTTAACTACGGACAGACCGACCTTTTTAATAAAGAAAACACACTTTGACATAACGTCGGTCAGTCCGAAACACCATTCGGTCAGACCGTCTATTCGGTCAGACCGGCCAACAATCGGTCAGACCGACTGAGACAGAGTTTGGCTGAATTGAATTGGAACAAGCATTTTCAAAGTATATGACCTAGTATGCAATGCAAGTTGTTTTTATGACTTGTGGCACATAGATGAACTATTTCATGATACACCACATGCTCCTCTTAATAGTACGGCGACTGTCCTAAAATCCAGTCAAAATTCTTCTCTAATCACCTTAGACCGGTAAAATGGAAAAAGACCCTATTCCGTACCTTTGCCTCTTTGCTCACTGTCCTTTCTCCATCATGTAGCTCTTTCTTTGCCTTTCATTAACCTGTCTTTTGAGTTTGATCTTGACACAGCTTAACAGGTATCGTTACTTCAACAATTGTAATTGTCATTAATTACCAAAACACTCTTTAGGGGCCTAGAAGCTACACCGCGTCCTGGATGGATCCTCTCGTCTCCTTCATAAGGGTGGAGGGGGAGCCTCCCAGCGATACTGAGGTGAAGTGCCTCCATGCCAAGGTATGGGCGTATCTCCTACTGGAGGGGAAGCTCTACAAGCGGGGGGCTTCCGCGCTGCTCCGCTGCCTCCCACGAACAGAAGGACTTCGGCTCCTTGAGGACATCCAGTTGGGGAGCTGCGGGTCTCACCTAGCCCTACGCGCAGTCGCGGCGAAGGTCCTCCACCAAGGCTTCTATTGGCCTACAGTGGTCCGAGACGTGCGAGACCTTGTCTCCATGTGCGAGGCTTGCCAGAAAATGGCAAAGGGCACCAGAGTGTCCTCCGCGACGCTACAGATCATCCCCATCACTTGGCCCTTCGCGCGCTGGGGGATGGACCTCCTTGGTCCTTTCCCCCCAGCACCTTGGGGCTACAAGTATGCGGTGGTCGTAGTGGATTATTTCTCCAAGTGGGTGGAGGTTGAGCCCGTGGTCAGCATCACCTCCCGCGCGGTAGAACAGTTTTTTTGGACGAACATCGTATGTCTCTTTGGGGTCCCCCAAGAAATCACCATCGACAACGGGACCCAATTCGACTGGGCGTATTTTTGGGAGTTCTGCGAAGTCTTGGGGGCTACCCTCCACTTCGCTTCCGTAGCTCATCCCCAGAGTAACGGAGCCGTCGAAAGGGTCAACGGCGTGATCCTATAGGGATTGCACCGGTGACTTGAGCAGACCTCCTCCAGGTGGGGTGCATGAGCGGAGGAGCTCCCGAGCATCCTCTGCTCCATGCGCACGACCCCGAGCCGAGCAACAGGGTGTATGCCCTTCTCACTCGTGTATGGGACTGAAGCGGTCCCCCCTCGGAGATCGGTTTTCGGTCTTTGCGTGTCGAGCTCTTAGACGGGGCTACCACCACAGCGTACCAAACCAACGAACCGAACCAGCGATTGGAGATCGACCTCGTCGAGGAAGAGCGTGACTGAGCGCTCCTCCTCCATGCCATCTACGAGCGCGAGATGGCATGTGCGTACAACCAGCGCGTCCACGAGAGAGCTTTCCGCCTTGGGGACCTAGTCCTCAAGCGCGTGACTGACCCCAGGCCCAGGCAAACTCCCCCCAAGTGGGAAGGCCCATACAGAATCTCTTCGGTCCAGGGCTCGGTGGCTTACAAGTTCCAACCTCGAAGGCCAGGAGTTGAAGCATACTTGGAACATAGACTTGCTCTGCAAATTTTATGTCTAGCCTCCGGGATTACTCCCTCCCCCATCGCGACTTCGCAAGGGGAGACGCTGTATTCACCATTCCCTCCCCCGCCGCAATTATGCGGGGGGAGGCGTTGTATTCACTGTTCCCTCCCCCACCACGGTTTTGCGGGGGAGGCATTGTATTTCAATTTCTATCAATACAGATGGTTCTTTTTGTTTTGTTCAATTGGAAATCTTTGCAGATTCTTGACTTACCGTCTCCAAGGTGATGACCTATGTGAGGATGCCCTCTTCGCGAGGATGCCCTCCCCGGGGGAATGTAGGCTATCGCAGCCTAAAAGCCCCTACGACGGGAACCCCGCTCCCGCGGGGTGGCTTACAGTAACCCCTCGTGGACTGAGGGGGTTAGCGGCAACCTAGTTCTCATGAACTGCGGTAACGAGTCTCTTTGAGAGACTAGTCTCCCCTCAAATACTCCACACCTGCTGCCGGGTCACGGAACCCTCCCCAGGAGTGGCTTTATCCGTGTACGGGTCATTGGCTCATCCTCCTCCGGGAGTAGATTTCCCCACTATGGGCCATGGGATTCTCCGCCTCTGGAATTTTTCGACCGGGAAATTCTCTACCGGCTCCTCGTTCTCATGGCGATCGGGAAAATTTCTTACCGGCCTCTGGAATTTTTTGACCAGGAAATTCTCTAGCGGCTCTCCGTTCTCACGGCGACTGGGGGTATTTCTTTCTGGCCTTTGGAATTTTTTGACTGGGAAATTCTCTACCAGCTCCCCATTCTCACGACAACCAGGGGAATTTCTGACCGGCCTCTGGAATTTTTTTGACCGGGAAATTCTCTATCGGCTCCCCGATCTCATGGCGACCGGGGGAATTTCTTACCGGCCTCTGGAATTTTTCGACTTGGAAATTCTCTAACGGCTCCCCGATCTGAAGGCGACCGGGGGAATTTCTCACCGGTCTTTGGAATTTTTCGACCAGGAAATTCTCTAGCGGCTCCTCATTCTTACGGCGACCGGGGGACCTCGGTTGTTATCGGCGTCCACGCCATTTTGTTCCTTGCCCACCGCGTGCGGCGCCAAGTCGCACCTCGCTGTGGGGGGTGGGGGTGGGGGGATAACCTGGGCCCGGACAGGAGAAGAATTTTTGGAAAATGTTGAAGACAACATTCAAGCAACCTCAAGCATATTCAACGAGCAAGCGAACTCAGATTGCTTTATTAATGCAACATTTCACAGGGGGACAACCCCCCCGGTGGGCTAGGGTGTTACCGGGACAAAGCCCGGGTGCTTATGAGATACAACCCAGGGAGTGACAAGGATTATCACCCGAGCTAGTTCTATTAACATACATTAGGTTCAGGAGAATGCGGACACAAAGGAAGTTTATGATCGTAGCCCTTGCATGACCATAAGGCCCCAGACAATGCCCGGTCAGGAGGCTGCAGACGATGCGTGGTCAGGAGGCCGATGACTACATGCGACCAAGATGATTCGAGGGTGTTTAAGTCTTTTACAAACACATCTCCAGAATCAAGATAACTTCTCCCATGTATGGAGACAACTGCCAGGATGTTAATATGTGCGGTTACCGACTAACTACACGTGTTAAACCTACGTAGCAAAGATCAGCGGTTATACAAACTGCACAGTAATAACTGTCCAGAACCGCTTCGCTTTGGCGCCCTTTTGTTCAATATAAAAAGGTGGTCAAATGCACGATCTAAGTGACGGTTAAGCATACAAGCATTACTAGGAGTCTAAGTAACCTAAAGACTTAGGCATAGTTATATAGATACTAATATAGAAGAGATCTTCGCCTGTGATCATCTCTTCCTCTCCCTTGTAAACACTTTTTTCCTACATAGTGAAATCATAACAGGACGTAGGGCTATTACTCCCACCATCGAGGGCCCGAACCTGTATAAATTCTCTCGTGCCCCTACAGATATTACTCATCCTACCTTCCCGGAGGAGCGCCCTGAAAGGTCTCACAACTCACAAATTTGCATAAGATCGACTGAGGACCCCGAGTCCAAATCGTCGACAGCTGGCGCTCACCGTGGGGCCTTTTCTCAAGGTGCTTCCTGACGAGGATTGACACCCGAGTCAGTTCAAATAAATGCACTATTGGTTCAAGGCAGATTTGAGCCAGACACGTGCTTGGCGGTGCGAACTCAAGTTATTCTGAGAAGCATCAGCCCGAGGTCGTAGGCTTTGCTCGATCAGACGGCAGGATTCGCGCGGTCAAGAATTCGTGTGCTATACGCGAACAGAATGTTGGAGATGTTGCGCGGTCAGCCAACATCCCGCGGTCAGAGCACTTTCGACCAAGGTACTTGGGGTTTACCTGTCCGACTGTCCCTATAGCGAGAATATCCCAAGTATCCCGAAGATTCCTCCGCGTGGAAGATCAACCGTCAGGAGGTTAATACATGCAGTTATCCATGAATAACACGTGTTAAACTTGCGTGGAGGTTAAGAGCGGTTCTCTAAAAGCGCATCCGAACAATTGTCTGATGCATTTACGACATGGCACCCTTTCGACCAGTATAAAAGGGTGGCAAGATGCATCAAACAGGGGGGATCAACGTCTCTGATACAAGCGAGATACAAAGCATCTCAACCACTCAAACAGCCAAGTCTACGGCCTAGATTAGATAGTTTTTTACAAGCCTCTTTGGTTTCTTTCTGTATCCTTACATAGGAAAAAGCCTTCGCCTGTGAAGATCTTTTCTCCCCTTTTTGTAAATCTTTCTTACATATAGTGAAATCTCAACAGGACGTAGGGCTATTACTCCCACCATCGAGGGCCCGAACCTGTATAAACCTCTCTGTGCTCCTGTTCTCAATATTTCTACATACCTTCCCGGAGGGTCATCTTGAAAGGTCTCGCTATTACAAATTTTGCATAAGTTCGGCTAAGGACTCCGAGTCCGAATCGTCGACAGCTGGCGCCCACCGTGGGGCCTTTCTCAAGGCGTCCTAATTTTCATCCGGAGGTTCGCTGAAACATGGCTGGAGTATATGATTCCGAGAACGATTTTGATCTCGAGGATTATGCTCACATTCCAATGCCTTCTCCAAGCGATCCTGTTCTGATGGAGGAGGTTGAAGGCCAAAATCTTCTAGAGGTGGAATGATCTCTCCAGGTCATGTCCATCGACCAGGGGGTGACTAGCGCAAGGTTAGAACCCACAGAGGTTCTCAATGCGCTAGAGGATGAATCCGGTCCGTCATACGACCCCGCTGAGGGGAAGGATGATATCGACCTGGAAATCAGCCCGGGGAGATTCGACCCTGATAACCTTCACCGTCTCTTTGATTTCGAGTCCTACTCGGAACAAACCGAGATGTTTTCCCCATAGACAACCTCTCTCCCTAGACAGTTCGCTGCCTTGTCGGAGGAGACTCTCGACCAACAGGTTGCTAGGGAAGAACGGGATCGCAAACAAAAGGAGGATGAAGATCTTGAGCAACAAAACAATGAACTACGCAGAACTACCCTAGAGGCTCTTCAAGATGCGCAGGCTCGTTACGATGCTGCTCCGAGTTCTTCTCGACGGTCACGTGGTCGTAAACGTGACCAGACCCCTTCTTTGCCACCGGAGTGTTTCCCGGTGGACGAAGAAATAGTAACACCTGGTGCCCCTAGGAGAAGCACCCATGGTTGACTGCGATCTATCGCGGAAGTCATGCGTAACTTTCCTCCTACGGTCACGGATGCGCAGAAACCGGCCTTTACCAGGATCTTGGCGGAAAGGCTGGATGAGGTCGCGTCTGAGGCGACCCCAACGGCCTCTTCCCGCTAGGTAACATGTTCCCGCGAACGAGAGTGTCCTCACTCTGGTTCTGGCCGGCGAAGTTACCCACCACCCGTACCGTCCCGACAGGACAAGTACCGGCGAACGCAGGATTCTCGTAGTGGGGATCGGGTTCCTGTTCACTCTCGTTTGGGACCGCGAGTAACTTCACCGTTGCGTGAGGTCGCCCGTAACCCGGTCGAGAGTCACAGGGTAGTTCACGGCCCCTACGTCGGTTGTAAAGCTTTTTCGCCCGGCCTACGAGCGGTCGTTTGGCCCGATAAGTTTCGACCAGGGGCCATTCAGAGGTTTGACGAAACTCAGAACCCATCCGAGTTCCTTCAAATCTATATCACTGCCATCCAAGCGGCAGGAGGCGATGACCGGCTAGAACCTGGCTGTTTAACCAGCCCGAAGGTTCCATCTATAATTGGGAAATACTGTGCGACGCCCTCCTCAGCAATTTCCAAAACTGTTACCAAAAGTAGGGAAAAGAGGACGATCTTCATCGGCTACGACAAACTTCAACCGAAACTCTTCGGCAGTTTGTCAAGAGGTTTGTCGGGGTGAGGAATACCATCCCGAACATATCTGATGGCTCCGTTATCAGGGCATTTAAACATGCCGTTCGATACCGGAGATTCACCGAAGACTTGCTTATCCACCCTCCTCGATCAGTGGCCGATCTGTTCGACATGGCCGATCGATACTCTGACACAGCCGAAGCAGTCGAATGGAACCGGATGGTCTACAAGGGTGACCTACCACCTCAACCAGGTTTCAAAGACACCAGGAAAGAAGATTCAAGTAAGAAGCCAGAATCTTCATCAGGTGGGAAGTCGAAGAAGTCGAAGAGGAACCGCTCTGGACAGTACCGCGAGGTCGCAGTCGCAGAGAAGCCGCCTTCGACCTAAGGTATCAAGCCTTCATTTAAGAATAAAACTGCTTCTGGTGGTCGTAGTGCCGACCAGCCAGAAAGGTCAACTAATCCGCAGGAAGGCAAGAAGTGGTGTCCACTCCACAACTGCGCAGGCCACGACCTCAAGAACTCCAGGAGTTGGTTGAAGCAATTGGATGATTTCTACCAGGGAGTCGGGCCAATGCCAACCTTACCGCCTAAAGAGCAGGCGTGCGGACTTAGAGACGCCGACGGAGACGAGGAAATGTCCTACCAGGTACCTCAAAATCATATTAATGTTATTTTCGGGGGTTCTTCTTCTTTCGTTTCCAAAAGGCAGTTTAAAACCTTTTACCGAGAGGTTAACCAAACGGAGACATCTCTTGGTGAACCTCAATACCCCTGTTGGTCAGATACACCCTTGACATTCGATCATTCTGATTGTCCCGCGGGGCTTACTCGACCATTGAGGCTCCCTCTGGTCATTACCCCGATCATCAGTAACGCGAGAGTCGAAGGGTCCTGATCGATGGAGGGAGTTCCCTTGACATTTTGTTGGTCAAGGCGCTTGACGAGATGCAAATTCCTCGTTCGAAGATCAAGCCCAAAATCCATCCGTTTTATGGGATAATCCCAGGCCCCTCCATGATGCCGTTGGGACAAGTGGTCCTCCCGGTCACACTGGGAGAACCAGATAACTTCCGAACAGAATTGGTTACATTTGACGTAATCGATTGTGATTCGGCTTATAATGCAATCTTTGGCAGGCCAACTCTCGCTAAATTCATGATGGCAACGCACTATGCTTATCAGTGCGGAAAAGTGCCTGGCCCCAAAGGTGTCATCTCGCTACGAGGCAGTCGCAACGTGGCACTCACGTGCGACCGGCTATCTTTGGAGATGGTCGATCAACTTCTCCTTCGGGACGCCCAGGTCGCCACCGTCGCCACCGACGCGATCAAGGCTACTCCTCGACCAGATAAGAAACTCAAACTGGTTCCTTTGTACCCAGATGATCCATCCAAGACAATTCGGGTCGGATCAGGTCTGGATGACAAATAGGAACTCGAGCTCATTGCTTTCCTCCGGGCTAATGCAGATGTGTTTGCGTGGAAACCGTCCGACATGCCCGGTGTCCCAAGGGAAGTAACCGAGCACAGGTTAGCAATTCGACCTGGACAACGACCAATAAAGCAAAAGCTCAGGCGTTTTGTTGTTGACCGACAGGAAGCCATCCGAGAGGAGTTGGACAAACTCCCAAAGGCTGGGTTCGTTCGTGAAGTCGATCACCCGGAATGGCTCGCCAATCCGGTCATGGTCTGCAAGTCAAATGGCAAGTGGCGCATGTGCGTCGACTACACTAGCCTCAACGCTGCCTGTCCGAAGGATGACTTTCCCCTTCCCCGCATCGACCAGTTGGTTGACTCAACCGTGGGTTGCGAACTGATAAGCTTCCTCGATGCCTACTCAGGATATCATCAAATTAGCATGGCATAAGATGATGAAGAGAAAACTGCCTTCATCACCCCGTTCGGCACCTACTGCTACGTCAGAATGCCGTTCGGTCTTAAGAACGCAGGTTCCACGTACCAGCGCTTGACGCAAAAGACCTTTCTTTCCCAGATAGGGCATAATCTCGAAGCATATGTAGACGACTTAATTGTAAAAAGTACCAAGAGATTGTCTCATTTGGATGATCTCGCTGAAACTTTCTGTAATTTAAATCGCTTTGGAATAAAATTAAACCCAGAGAAATGTTCTTTCGGGGTTTCTTCATGAAAACTTCTTGGTTTCCTTGTGTGTTCCAGGGGCATTGAAGTTAATCCTGAGAAAATCAGGGCCATTGAACAAATGAGATTGCCCTCGACCATGAAGGATGTTCAACACTTGGCTGGTCACATGGCGGCCTTAAGTCGCTTCATATCGCGACTAGGCGAAAGGGGATTGCCTTTCTTCAAAGACTTGCGGAAGCATCACAATTTCACATGGTCGGATGAGGCCGAAAAAACGTTTTAGGAGGTGAAGACATATCTGTCCAGTCCGCCAGTGTTGGTGTCTCCCGACAAAGGAGAACCATTGCTTCTTTATCTGGCGGCCACACCGCATGTGGTCAGCGCTGTCCTGATCGCGGATAGGGAAGGAATACACAGACCCGTCTACTATGTGAGCGAAGTACTTCATCGTCCTAAGGAGCGTTACCCTGAGGTCCAGAAGATACTTTATGCGCTACTGATGGCTTCCCGTAAGCTACGACACCACTTCCAATCTCATAAGATCACAGTACCCTCCTCTTTTCCTTTGGGGGATATTGTCTGAAATCCAGAAATAATCTGGTCGAATCGCTAAATGGGCGGTCGAACTCGGTGCCTTTGATATCCATTTCACGCCCCGCATGGCGGTTAAGTCACAGGTTTTGGCCGACTTTGTGGTCGAATGGACCAACCCTGAACCACCCGTGAAGGTGCCAGAGGAATTGGAGTGCCCCGATCACTGGACAATGTACTTTGACGGCTTCGGTAGTTTTCAACACTCGGGGGCTGGAGTGGTCTTAGTTACGCCCCAGGGCGAACAGCTTAAGTATGTCATCCAACTATATTTTGTTGCGACCAACAATGCGGTAGAGTATGAAGGTCTTCTTGCAGGGCTCCGGGCAACAAAATTCCTCAGAGTCCGTCGATTAGTGGTGAGGGGAGACTCACAGCTGGTTGTAAACCAGGTAAACAAGGAGTACAGCACCTCCGATGAGACAATGGCTCATTACCTGGGGGAAGTGAGGAGATTGGAAAAACACTTCAGTCATCTCGAAGTCCAATACATCCCGCGAAAGGACAACATTCTCGCAGACCAATTATCCAAAATTGGGTCCTCACGCACATCCGCTCCGGCACGAGTGTTCATTGAACACTTGGACCATCCTTCGATCATGACTTCGGTCGAGGATGATCCGGTAATAGCCTGCGTTACCAACCTCTGTCAGGAATAGGATTAGACTCATCCATTGAGAGTTTATCTTGAACATGGGACCCTACCCGAGGACGAAACCGAAAGCGATCGGTTAATTCGAAAAGCGCGTCTGTACAAGCTCATAGATGTGATTTTGTACATGAAGAGTACTCAAGGAGTATTCATGCGCTGTATATCTCAGGAGGAAGGAACATCCCTCTTGAAGGAAATACATGACGGTGTATGCGGTGCACACGCGTCATATCGAACACTGGTCGGAAAAGCTTTTCGACAAGGATTCTACTGGCCTTCGGCACTTGATGATGCCAAGCATATGGTCAAGATGTGTCCTCAATGTCAGTTCCACGCGAGACAGGTTCATCAACCTGCCTATGCGTTACAAACCATTCCCCTTGCATGGCCTTTCGCGGTCTGGGGAATGGATATTGTTGGTCCTATGCCACAAGCGGTCAACGGGTACAAGTTTCTGTTCGTAGCCATTGACACGTTTACAAAGTGGATTGAGGCCAAACCGGTACGAAATATTACTGCCTCAGCAGCACAAAAGTTCTTTCATAAGAACATTGTTGCCCGATTTGGTGTTCCAAACTGTCTTATCACCGACAATGGTTCTCAGTTCGCCAGTGGTCTTTTCCTAGATTACTGCGATCAGATCGGAACTAAGGTGTGCTTTGCTTCTGTGGCACATCCACAAAGCAATGGTGCTGTAGAACGGGCCAATGGGCAGATATTGCAAGGCATCAAAAAACGTGTTTTTGATCGCCTTAAGACTCGCTCGGGGGCTTGGGCAGACGAACTTTATACCGTTCTATGGGCACTACGAACTACCTCTAGTCGAGCCACCGGTGAGACGCCCTTCCATCTGGTATATGGGGCCGAGGCTGTGTTGCCTATGGAAGTCAGTATTGGGTCTGTTCGGACAGAACAATTCGAACAAGTTGATCAGTCCGCACAGCGATCACAAGATCTCATCCTTTTAGAAGAAAGGTTTGATCGTGCTTTGATCAAGTCCGCGGCATACCTGCAAGCTTTGCGCAAGTATCACAGCAAAAGGGTGCGACCACGTAGTCTCAACGTGGGCGACATGGTGTTACGAAAAATCCAAGATCACTCTAATCGCAACAAATTCTCTCCGAAGTGGGAAGGCCCTTACACTGTTGTCTCAGTGCCACGACCAGGATCCGCGCGGTTAGCCATGGGGGATGGTCGAATTTTTTCCAATACTTGGAACATCGATCAACTTCGCAAGTTCTACGTGTAAGTACTCAATCCTTTTTCCTGTTCAATTAGCATCTTTTCATAAAACAAAAAATATTTTGGTTTCATATGATGAATATTTCCCTTTATGCCCATGTGCTGCGAATTCGGCTCGGGGGCTGGTCGCCGGTGGTTAGATCATTACCACGTCCTAGTCGGATTCGCTGGCCGATCTTATGACCGCTTCCAGACAAGTCACTCCTAAATAAGCCATTTCTCAGCGCACACGGGGCTTTCTGGCAAGTCCTCGGTTATCTGAGTGGCTGTCGGTTTGAAAACAAGGCTAGGCATTACTTTGATCGTAATTGTTGGTTCGATCACACATCCCTAGTCGTTATTATTCACTTTTCTCCTGCGTTTGTAATACTAAGTCTTTTGTATTTACAATCACAGGCGGGGGCTGGGGGATATGTTTATAGTATGAAACAACACAAAACAAGAATACATATATTCATTTTTCAAAAATGGATTTCAACATACATTGCATCGTATACAACTGTTTCTGTACAGAAGTAGGGATCACTCGATCCCAAGCTCAGTCAGGAGCTTATCTACAAGGGGCATGATCTCCTCCTTGACGGCCTCTAGTTGTTCCTCACTCTTGACCTCAACCGGTCCCACAATGGATTCAGATCTGCATCTGGTCCCTGGTGAAGTCGAACCCGGCTGAGAATGGCGGAAGCGGCTGACCGAACCCTGGTTCTGATCGCCTCTTCTCGTCGCCGTGTATCCTCAGGAAGATACTCGAGAAGTGACTCCGCCTGGGCCAGGACTAGTGTAGACCAGTCATTTAGGCTGAGGTTATCTCTTGTGGTCTCAACCACATCAGCCTTCAAAAGACATGCCACTGCCTTCCGTTTTTCGAAGATTGAATGGCTTAGCTCTCTGATCGCCCTTTTGGAGGTTAGAATAGAGCCCTGGAGGAGTCCATTGTCTTGACTGAGTTGTTTGATTTGACCCGCTTGCGCTGCAGCAAGAGAAAAGATTACTCGCGCGTTATGAAGTTAAGTCTTCCTAATCAGGAATCGACTTACCAGCAAGTTGTGACCGCAGCTTGTTGTTTTCAATCTCTTGGTTTCTAGTTACTGAGATCGAATGGAGCTTGACTGTGGCCACTTCTTTCTTCAGTATTTTTTATGCCACCTCTCTGTAGTAGAACAGAAGGAGTAATCATAACCAATTTGTATCTGTACAAGTTGAGGAGTAATGATCCTTACCTGCGCAAGTTGTCTCATTCTTTTTGTACAGCCTCAACGCTCGCCATCATAGCGTGCGACTTGGCCGTCATCCGGGATAACTCCTATGATGTAAAAAAGGAGTTAAAGGTGTCCTATGTACAATTCAGGCACCGAAAGTGAAGTTCATCATACCTTCATGAATTCACAAAAGGAAATGTCTTCCGGAGTAATCGGAAAACCCATTGAAGGCCCCGATGCGACCACAACAAGGGCAGCCGGTGGGAGTGCCTGCTGGGCACTACCCCCAGTCGCTGTTGGTTGCGACTGGGTCTCCGCGCTTGCCTCTCCCCTCACGGCCTGGACTGCTTCCTGGACCGAGGGGGTGGAGCGCTCCTCACTGGAGGCTCCTACACCAGCAGCAACTTCAACCCTCCCTGGAGCGGTTGAAGGACCGGATACTGTTTCTTTTTCCCTGACAAAGGAAAGAGGAACCAAGCAGTTACAATTCGTGATCGTCACGACTTGTTTTAATACAACCAAGATAAAGGTTCTTACCTTATTTGAAATCCCATCAGTTTTTGAGATTTCTGGGAAGGCTCTCCGCGAGAAAGAGGACAACTGTCGTCTGTCCTGGTCTTCCTCTTGGTGAATAAGGCATTCCCTCCCTAGGTGTGTTCCTTTGTAAGCACATTTCTAAGGGAAGATGAAGACAAACAATAAGAGTCTTTACCTGGGCAACTGGACCGGTTGGCAGGGCTGCGTCCGAGGGCCTGGATGGCTCCTGGACTTCTGGGGCCGGCGCCTCGTTTGCAACCGCAGTAGGGTCTTGTCCGACCACCTCCACTCCTGTCTGCGGGGGTGGAGGATTTTCCTCCCTGGGACTCGCAGGAGTCGCAGGGGGAAGCCCTTCTCCCTGCGTAAGCATTAACTTAATGAACACACAGGGGGAATTGAAGAAAACAAGACTGTCAAGGAATCTTACCATGGTCGTCCCTTCGACTAGGGAAGTAGAAATAACTGGCCCTGAAACCTCGGGGGCTTCAGGAGCTGGGGGGTTATCCGCGACCACAGGGCTTTCGGTGGCCGCGGGGTTTTCTACAGCCGCCTCGACGGTAGCAGTTGTTTCTGCGGAGCGAGTTGGAGTGTCACCGGATTGAGAACCTGCAATTTTCCTCCTCCGGCGAATCAAGGGGACATCATCATCTTCCTCCTCCTCGCTCCCCTCTCCCTGTACGACGAAGAAGTAATTCCAGTTCGCACCTGGAAAGATCGGAGGAATGTGATATCTTACCGCAGTTTTCCTGGCGGTAGGAGGAACGCTTCATGAAGACCGTTCCCCAAGATTTAGCCTGGCTTTCTTGGGGGCGGGATTCCTCGTCCTGGGTCTCGAGGAAACCTTCTTCACGTGTTTTGTCGTCGGCTTTCCCAGGGAACCGACGTTCTCGCTGGGAAACATCGCCTTAGCGAACCTCCCTAGGAGCTGTTCTCATTCCAATGGAATTGATTAGTGCTGGACATACATGAGACCTGCAAAACAGAGGCTAAGTGGAAAATGTACCTTTCAGCGCTCCTGTTTAAGGTCGTCGCCGGCGTGAATCAAGCTTTGGGGGCGAGGCGATCCCTTGGGGCCCTCTACCTCGGCGTTGTACGCCCTGAGAAGGTAGTTAGTCCGCCTCTCAATCTCGGCTGATGTCGCGCCCCGAGACTGGGACAACGACTACTCCTGTAGAGACCTAGCTCGCTGCAGCTAGACCCATACCACAAACCTTTGACTTTCCAGGATGAGTCAAACACAGGAGTATATTACATTGCAACAGAGTACTCACAAAATATTAAGCAGTGTGGCCTGCTGGCCTTAATATTACATAAAGAGGATTACAATGCCTACAAGGCATTCAGGGTGTAACAAAATATTTAACTACGCAGCAGAAGATAGGTGACCCTCCCACAAAAGAAGTTGACGGCAGAACAACACACTTCAGGGTTCTGGCGGAACTGATTCTCCTCCTTCTGGATCCACGTAGTACTCCGTGCCATCGTCTTGATCAAAGTAGGTTCCATCTATTGAGTTGAATGTTGCAAGGGTGAGCACTTACGTACTCAGCAAGTCATAGGTAAGAGTAAGTACATATAGTAGTGATGATATGAACTTAGACTAGTCAAGAATTATGGATATTTGTAAAATAGTCTTTTCCTTTCTCATCTCATCTTATGGCAGCACTTTTCATAATATAACATCATCAATCATGTTCACTAGATTATAGCACTACCGCGACACGTCGACACACGACAGCCCACGGCAGCACTCCTTATCATGACAACACATGTCATTTGGGTAATCTTGATTTAAACATATTTTATTTAGAAAATAGTACTTGTGTCACACCCCGTGGATTTAATCCACCGCAGCAGACTCCTATAAAACCCGGGAGCTCGGAGTATTCGAATACATTTTTAACTCTGCAGAGAGGTACCAATTTACCCGCAAGATATTCCACTTTCAAACCTTTCCTATCATAACAAAATGATTGGACCCCTGACTCACTTCATACTGTGAGCGGCAAGGTGGAAAATAACAAGAACTTTTGTTATGTTTTACTCACAATTCACCCCCGACCCTGTGGCTCTCAGCGAGGCACAGTTGTGGCAGGTTGTATCCAAACCTCCACCCCTTTGCTTATTCCCATTACTGGGTCAGCGTGCTTGATCACCTTCAGTGATATGTGTGGGAGCCGCGCTCCATGTTTATCGTGCATCACAACACATCTCATGCAGGGGTTTCATGTGCGATCCACATAATTACTTGTTCAGGCCTGTCCCATACCAGGCTTGCGGTTAGCACGTTGTTCATGCCACTAGACGCACAACACAAGGTTCTAGTCCTTATATGCCAATGACCAGACCATCCACAACCCTGCACCTTCAGTGCCTGCATACCTTTGCAGTCTAGCACCTCCAGTGCTACAGCCATCCATACCATTTTTCTGGTCACGGCTAGGGTTTTATTTCATGAATATAAGTATATAAATACATATAATAGTTCATGGCACAAAACTTGTTTATTTCACATTTCACAGATAACCAGTCTAGTACTGCCAATTCATAAATCAACCATTCTCAATCTTTCACATGCAATATTGCCTATATTCAAGGTTATATTATAGCAACATTTAAAATATAGGTTCAAGATGACCAAGGATATGACTTGCCTTCCGCGTCGTAAGATACAGCAGTTGACGTCGGATCCGCAATGAAGTCCTCGAACTCGGGCTCTTGATCTGCTCTCCAATCAAACAAACAACCAATAATCATGATCTTTTCCATACATTATTATACTATATGCCAAGATGCAAAGATGAAGTCTTGATGATTCTGAAATGATTTGGTTTAGAGGCTGATTAGGGTTAAGTTAAGGAAACCAATATTAAGATTAGCTGTCAAAGGTTTACAAGGTTCCAAATGTCTCAAAATATCAGAACGATATCAAGGTTGCGACTGGTTCGCTCAAAAACAGCAAACGTCTTTAGGTCGACATTCGGTTCAAAGCATCGACATAGGGTCGATGAATGATAGAGGGGTTATCTCCACTTGTGGTAGTAGAATAAAATGTAGATCACAACTCTACAAATTTAGTGGACAAAGTGGTTTTCAAATTACACAACCAGAAGTGGGTAAACAAGGTCAATGCCACTGGCTGACAAGCTCTGGCATAGAGCTGACAATGCCAAAAACTAGGGCTTAGCATAACTTTTGATCTGGAGCTCCAAATGATGCACCACTTTGTCTGGGAGGTAGGCTTGAGTAACAGGAACAATTAAGTCAACAGGATCTAGGGCAAGAAATGGCTGGAAAGCAAGAAATTTGATGATGAACAAAGATGAACTGGCTGCACTGGAGCAGTTCTGGACACAAACTTGGCATGGCTATAACTTCCAATCTAGGCCGATCTAGGTGTCGGGCTAGAAGACAAAAATGCTCAGGAGGCTAAGGCACATCTAAATGACAAGGTTTCGAGGGCTGAAATGGCCGGGATCACTTTTCCGATCATCGGCGCCGGAGAAGAGACACTGCCAGTTGGGGGTTTCTGCTACAGGCCGAGAGAACTAAATTCCTTGCTTGGAGAGCATCTAGGAGGTATAGGGAAGCTTCTGGTAACATCAAATTGACCGGAGGATCACTGGAGAAGCCTGGCGACGATCGCCGGTTTTCTGGTGAAGCTCGGTTTAGGGAAAAGGTTCGATTCTTGCTAAATTTTGAAATCCAACTTCACAGGCTTGCTTGATTTGGCTTACTGATCAATTTTGTTTATAGGATCGAGGGCTAATTCAAGGTAGATTGGCCAGCATTGCCGGAACAGGGCAATCTTCGATTTTCAGCCAATTCCGGCGATCACCGGCGACTGGATGCAATATAGCTCAATTAAATGGTACAGCACGATGAGGGAGATGAGATATACCTTCTGGTGCTGTTAAGTCGGTGAGGAGTGCAGCAGGGCGTGCTGGCACCGTGAGGCCTCAATCTGGACTCGCCGGAGAAGAAGACCAAGACAGGAGAATTTTGAGACTTAGCTGATTTCCAGTGAAACAAGAAGTTGCTGGGGAACAGTGGTGTATAAATAGGCCAGGCGAAGCAAGCAAGAAGGAGACAACGAAGTAATTGGCAGCCGGTGACTTGACTGGTTGCGTGCTGGAGCAACAGCGGCGAAGACACAGCGAAGAACGGTGATGCGACGGCGACAAGCTTGCAGTTGATCACAGTGTCGCCTCATCGGGACCTGGCAAAGTTGTAGCAAGCGGTGGCGACAACACTGGCGCGGCAAAGCGACGTGGCGAGGAGTTGCTGACAAAAAGCCGTTGATCGCGCGCGGGAGCAGCACTGGTCGTCGACGTAGCAACGGCCTTGCCACGGCACTAGCTGGAGTGGGGACACGTGCGCACCGGCATGCATGGTCACGAGCGCGGGTGAAGCCTCACCGGCGATGAGCAACCACGGCGCACAAGAACGGCAGTTCCTGGTCGTGCGCACAGTAGCTAGCCTGGTCGAAATTTGGACTGAACTGCAGTTTCAATTCTTTGAGTTTTGGACTGAATTGTAAATCTGGAATTCTGGAAGGTTTAAACTGAAATTGATTGCACTAATCTGGTAAAGTATATTCAACAAGGTATTTGACAAGGATAATTGATAAAATTTGACACATTTGAATAGTTTTCGATACAAACTGAAAATAGGGTAATTTAGGGTAAATAAGGTTTAAGTTTTGTCGACTTCGAATTCTGGCACTTAGGATGAGATTTTGGAATTTGAACAGAAGAGAAACTTGTGGCAAATAACATTTTGAGAAGATTTGCCGAAGAGATTTTGAATTTGGAGTTAATCTGGAGATTTTAGCCTTTTTGGATTTTCTGATCTCAGATAAGGACTAATTTGCGATAACTCTTGGACTGATTTGTGAAAAGAGTTTAGATAGCAGAATCTGACTGTCAACTTTTTATATTAATGTATTGACATACCCATGATTATATTCCAGAAATAATCTGGTCTGAACTCGGTCGAGATTCGGATTAAATCTGGATTCTGAAACTTAGGGTATTTAAGTAATATAAGGTATTTCTGTTTTCGAAAACAGAAGGAGTTGATAATTCTGGGAGTTAGAGATAGAATTGGATCTAGGTTCTGAAGACTTTTAAGTTCAGAGTAACTGATAGATCACATCTGAACAATCTGATCTTAATTTGAGGTCATAGGGTAGATTTTGGAGATTTTAGGGTTTGAGATAGAAACTAATCTGACTAATACTACAGATACATGCATGCGTGCCATTTGAGAAAAAGGAAATTTTCACCCCTAACTCAGGGTGTTACAGCTGAGGGCAGGACTGTTCCCAGATACGAGTTAAATTGATGCATTTCAGAAATGACATAAAAGGATTTCAGTGCTAGAAATGAATACCTTCATTATAGTCAATGGTACTGTCCGCCATGGACTTGATCTCCCAAGCCGGATGAGCCCTTTCACGCAGGGGGCTCACCCGGTTCTTCACAAAGTCTTGGATGACGTCGCGTGTTGTCAACCCTTGTCCGACTAAGTGAAGGATCACCTCGGCGTGCTTCATGAACTCCGCGTTCATCGCCTCGGCATCCACACTGGGATATACTCCGACGAACGCCTCGCACAAGTGTTGAAACACCGCTAGTATCAACACTGCATTTGGGTGGAGGTTGATTAGCTCCAACCCGTATTGCTCGAGGACGTCCTTCAAGAACCGAATCTCAGGGAGTCGGAACCCGCAGCGCAAATATTCTTCAAAAACCACCAACTCGCCCTCTCGGACGATCGGGGTTTCCTGGTCCTTCTCCGCGGGCCGCCAGTTAATTAGCAGCCGCAGAGGAAGGATCTCCTCCTTCTCCAATGCCACTAAACTCTCCTTAGAATGGTGGATTGATCGGCTCCAGGATGCCATTTTTTGGTGGAGAGTCGAAGGAAAAGTTGGTGACTTTTGGGGAAGACGAAGGCTGAGAAGAACGAGGGTTTTGTGTGGCGGAAATGTTGAGGGTTTTTGGCTGTGTGGCTTTCTCAAGAAGGCACCTGCTCCTTTTATAGACCCGAGGAGAAGCACTAATGTGAGTAACGTTCCATTCAAACGTTCCACTGAGTATTTTACTCATTTCCCATAATGGATACTATCTCTGGCGGACCCGTTAAAGTGTTCAGGCATCGGATCTGAAACAAAAAGACTTCTTTGTTTCAGAAACTGAAAGTGCAAAAGGCCTGAAAAGTTTTCAGTGCTTTTCAGAGGACGTTTTTCCTTTATATGCCTTGGACATTTTCATGAAAAAATCCTACGACTCAATTTTTGGACGTATGGATATATTTTGACCGGGTTGTGGTATGATCGAGACCATGCTTTTGATGAAGCTCCGATTCTAATCGAAGTGACGGTTTAACCGAGCCTCAATTCTGGTCGCAGTATGCTTCAGTTCTAACCGCGGCTTTAAGTCTGATCGCGGTATCAGAGCTGGTCGCGGTACTTTTATAAAAGCGTGATTCTGATCGCAGAACTGAAATTTCCCTGTGTATGAGTGGTCACGAACACAATATTTACGGCCATATTTTCGCACAGAAGATGTGAAGAATATTCATATAAAGAAGAAAGTTTTATTTCTTGCATTCTTTACATACAAAAGGAATACCGGCGACCAGAGCGTCGACACGATCCGAAAGAAGTTTGCAGAGTTCTCCCAGGGACATGTTGTTGTCAGTAGGATCTACACTGACAACCCCCAGAGAACTAGCAACTAACCTAAGCCTATCTACATCATCCCTAACAAGAGATACACTACTGTTCCTAATTAAATCGGAGAGTTCCCGCTGTTGCAAAGCGTGATCCCTCTCTCGACGGAACTGGTGCGCCTCTTCACGGGATCGTTCAAAACATTCTGCCAGATGCAGAATTGCCGAAGACATCTCTTCGGTCTTCTTCTCCAGGGCATTCTTCTCTGTCCGAGGGGAAGAGGTGGAGCAGCAGAAGGCTGATCGCTGGGGCCTCCAATCTCCTACATTTGCAAAAGTTAGTGGTATTAACTATAACCATCAGCAAAAGGAGATGAGGATCATTACCTGTCCATGCTCATGACATGTTGATATAGCCATCCTGGAAAGTAGATCATCTAATAAAAGCGGATGATCACCAGGTGGTGAAAGTGAAACCTTCCCATCAGGAGATTGCTTCCCCAACACAAGTTGAGGATCTTCTGGTCGTATAGTCACCACTTGCCGACCAGAAAATCGATCACCCAAACAAAAGCAGGGGGTGTTGGAGTAGAAAGCTGAAGGAAGAAAAGATGATGGCTCATTTTCTACCTTTGCTCTGCTGGAAGATCCTTCGTCAACCTTGGGTTTCTTCCTTGAGGGAGATGGATCTTCAGGCATTTGAGGCTCTTGCTTGAGAACTTCCTCTTCATCACTTTCAATCTCGATGGTGTTGTGATCTGCCATCAGGAGGTGTATGAAGAGAAGAATGAAGGTAACTTTAGAAAGGACTTAGCCATGAGAAGAAATTGTGGAGCTTTGCAAAATGAAAGACCCGGTATTTATAGCCGCCAAGGTGACGGTTCACATTCTAAGCACCTCGGGTTTTTAAAAGCATTTACAATTTCACCTTGGGTTAAAAAACATTTCAACAGCGCCATCATTACCTGTCACGTAATGCCCAGAACCCGTCTCGAGTAACCAACCGTCCCACTTAGTGCGCCACTAAGTGGGGGATTCGAAGAGTCGGGTTAAAAATCCGATGCATGACTTTAAATTCGAAATAAATACGTCCCTTCGTTTCCTTCGAATTTGGGGGCTAGCTGACGAGGACTGACACCCGAGTCAGTTCAAATAAATGCACTATTGGTTCAAGGCAGATTCGAGCCATACACGTGCCTGGCGGTGCGAACTCAAGTTATTCTGAGAAGCATCAGCCCGAGGTCACAGGCTTTGCGCGATCAGACCGCAGGCTTTGCGCGATCAGACCGCAGGCTTTGCGCGGTCAGGAATTCGTGTGCTATACGCGAACAGAATGTTGGAGATGTTGCGCGGTCAGCCAACATCCCGCGGTCAGAGCACTTTCGACCAAGGTACTTGGGGTTTACCTGTCCGGCTGTCCCTATAGCGAGAATATCCCAAGTATCCCGAAGATTCCTCCGTGTGGAAGATCAACCGTCAGGAGGTTAATACGTGCAGTTATCCATGAATAACACGTGTTAAACTTGCGTGGAGGTTAAGAGCGGTTCTCTAAAATCGCATCCGAACAACTGTCTGATGCAGTTACGACATGGCACCCTTTCGACTAGTATAAAAGGGTGGCAAGATGCATCAAACAGGGGGGATCAACGTCTCTGATACAAGCGAGATACAACACATCTCAACCACTCAAACAGCCAAGTCTACGGCCTAGATTAGATAGTTTTTTACAAGCCTCTTTGGTTTCTTTCTGTATCCTTACATAGGAAAAAACCTTCGTCTGTGAAGGTCTTTTCTCCCCTTTTTGTAAATCTTTCTTACATATAGTGAAATCCCAACAGGACGTAGGGCTAGTACTCCCACCATCGAGGGCCCGAACCTGTATAAACCTCTCTGTGCTCCTGTTCTCCATATTTCTACATACCTTCCCGGAGGGTCATCTTGAAAGGTCTCGCTATAACAAATTTTGCATAAGTTCGGCTAAGGACTCCGAGTCCGAATCGTCGACACTTTCCCTTCATCCGGAGGTTTGGTGAGCCATGTCTGGGGCATATAATTCCGAGAATGACTTTGATCTCAACGATTATGCCCACATACGAATGCCTTTGCCTTGCGATCCCATTCCAATGGAAGAGATCAGTTGTGGAGACATTCCAAAGGAACGTCAGGAGGACACATCTTCCCCTACCCAGGTCATGTCCATCGACCAGGGGATGGAAGAGACAGGTCCGGAACTTGATGTCGGTTCCACCATATTGGAAATCAAGTCTCGGTCACCAAGCGTCCCCATCGGGGACTAGGATGGTAGTGATCAAGAACTCAGTACGGGGAGGTTTGACCCTGACAACCTCCACTCTCTCTTTGATTTCGAGTCCGACTCAGAACAAACACAGATGTTCACTCCTTCTGCGACTTCGCCCCCTAGAGAATTCGCTGCCTTGTTGGAGGAAACTCCCGATCAGCAAGTTGCTAGGGAAGAACAGGAGCGCAGACAAAAGGAGGAACAAGAACGTAAGCAAAAGGAGGATCAGGACCATGAGCGACGAGATAACGAACTCCGCAGAACATCCCTAGAGGCTTTGCAAAATGCGCAATCTCATTATGACGCCGCCCCTAGTTCCTCTCGTCACCCACATGGTCATAGGCGTGACCAGATGCCTTCTGTGCCCCCGGAATATTCACCGACAGATGAAGAAACAATTACACCTAGGGCACCAAAGAGAAGTACGCATGGCCGACTTTGATCTATAGCAGAGGTCTTGCGTAATTTTCCTCCTACCCTCACAGACGCGGACAAACCGGCTTTTGCTAGTATCCTGGCGGAGAAGCTGGATGAGGTCGCATCCGATGCAACCCCAACAGCTTCCTCCCGGTCTACGATACGTTCCCATGAAAAGGAGTATTCTCACTCTAGTCATTGTAGGCGTAATCGATTACCATCTGGATCACTTCGGTACGACAAATCCAGACGTGTGGGTATTTCTTGTGATCGGGATCGAATTCCTGTGCATTCTCATCTGGGATCACATGGCGTGTCCCCATCGCGTGAAATCACTCGTGGTCAGGTTGGGAACCGCGAAACTCTCCACAGTCCCTATGGTGGCTGTAAAGCCTTTTCACCAGGCCTCCGTGCGGTTGTCTGGCCGAATAAGTTCAAGCCAGGGGCTATTGAGAGGTTTGATGGGACCCAGAATCCATCAGAGTTCCTTCAAATTTACATCACCGCTATCCAAGCGGTGGGTGGGGATGATCGCGTCATGGCCAATTACTTGTCGACGATCCTTGAGGGACTGGCAAGGACCTGGCTATTCAATCAGCCCGAAGGTTCGATATATAACTGGGAAATGTTGTGCGATGCTATCCTCAACAATTTCTAGAATTGTTATCAGAAACCCAGGAAAGAAGATGATCTTCATCGTCAGCGACAAACCTCTACGGAGACTCTTCGCCAATTTTTCAAAAGGTTTGTCGTGTTAAGAAATACCATCCCAAACATATCCGATAACTCTGTTATCAGGGCGTTTAAGCACGCCATTCAGTATCAAAGGTTTACGGAAGATTTACTTATCCACCCTCCTCGGTTAGTTGCCGATCTCTTTGATATGGCAGACCGCTACTCAGACGCGGTCGAGGCCGTTGAATGGAATAGGATGGTGGATAAAAGGAATTTACCGCCCCAACCAGGTCTCAAGGACGTGAAAAAAGAGGATGCAGGCAAGAAGCTGGAGTCTTCATCGAGTGGGAAATCAAAGAAGTCTAAAAAGAATCGAACCGAACAGTACCAGGAGGATGCAGTCGCAGAAATGCCTCCACCGGTGAAAGGTAACAAGTTTTCATTTAAAAATAAAACTGCTTCTGGTGGCCGCAACACCGACCAGCCAGAAAAACCGACTAACCCACAGGAAGGCAAGAAGTGGTGTTCGATCCACAACTCTCCGGAACACGACCTCAAGAACTGCCGAAGCTGGTTGAAGCAACTAGATGACTTCTACCATGGAATTGGGCCAATGCCAACTTTGCCACCAAAAGAGCAGACTTGCGGGCTTAGAGACGCCGACGGGGACGAAGAAATGTCCTACCAGGTACCTCGTAATTCTGTTAATGTCATTTTTGGAGGTTCCTCCTCTTTTGTTTCTAAACGTCAGTTTAAAGCATTTTATCGCGAAGTTCACAAAGCAGGAGCTCCCCTTGGCGAACCTCAATACCCTCGTTGGTCAGATACTCCTTTGACATTTGATCGCTTTGATTGTCCCATCGGGCTTACTCGACCATTGAGACTGCTTCTAGTCATTACCCCAATTATCAGCAATGCAAGAGTCGAAAGGGTTCTGATCGACGGAGGTAGTTCCTTGGACATTTTATTGGTCAAGGCATTGGACGAGATGCAAATCCCTTGTTTGAAAATCAAACCCATAATTCATCCGTTTTATGGGATAATTCCTAGTCCCTCGATGATGCCGATGGGACAGGTGGTGCTCCCAGTGACACTAGGTGAACCAGATTATTTCTGAACAGAATTGGTTACTTTTGACGTAATTGATTGTGATTCGGCTTATAACGCGATTTTTGGCAGGCCAACTCTCGCTAAATTTATGATGGCGACGCACTATACTTATCAGTGCGGCAAGTTACCTGGCCCCAAAGGTGTTATCTTGGTCTGAGGCAGCTGCAATGTGGCATTGACATGCCATCGGTTATCCCTGGAGCTAGTAGATCAACTTCCCCTCCGGGATGTTAAGATCACCACCACAGCTGCGGATACAATCAAGGTTGCTCCTCGACCAGAGGAAAAACTAAAATTAGTTCCATTGTGCCCAGAGGATACTTCTAGAACAATTCGGGTTGGATCAGGTCTGGATGACAAATAGGAACTCAAACTCATTACTTTCCTCCGAGCTAATGCAGATGTGTTTGCGTGGAAACCATCCGACATGCCCGGTGTCCCAAGGGAGGTAATTGAGCACAGGTTAGCAATTCGACCTGGACAGCGACTATTAAAGCAGAAGCTATCCGTGTGGAGTTAGATAAACTCCAGACGGCTGGATTTATTCGCGAAGTCGATCATCCGGAATGGCTTGCAAACCCGATCATGGTCCGTAAGTCAAATGGTAAGTGGCGCATGTGCGTCGATTACACCAGCTTAAACAGTGCCTGCCCGAAGGATGACTTTCCCCTTCCCCACATCGATCAGTTGGCCGATTCTACTACAGGTTGCGAACTGATGAGCTTCCTGGATGCTTACTCAGGATATCATCAAATTAGCATGGCAGAAGAAGATGAAGAGAAGACTACCTTCATCACACCATTTGGCACCTACTGCTATGTCAGAATGCCATTTGGTCTCAAGAACGTCGGTTCCACGTACCAGCGCTTGATGCAAAAGACCTTTCTTTCCCAGATGGGGCGTAATCTGGAAGCTTACGTGGACTATTTGGTTGTAAAAAACTTAAAAAGCTTGACTCATTTAGATGATCTTGCTGAAACCTTCTGTAATTTAAACCGATTTGGAATAGAATTAAACCCAGAGAAATGTTCTTTCGGGGTTTCATCTGGTAAACTTCTAGGCTTTCTCGTTTGTTCTAGAGGAATCGAGGTTAATCCCGAAAAAATCAGGGCCATCGAGCAAGTGAGGTCTCCTTCGACCATGAAGTATGTCTAGTGCCTAGCAGGTCGCATGACGGCTCTAAGTCGATTTGTATCGAGACTAGGCGAAAGAGGATTACTTTTTTTCAAAGCTCTTTGAAAACACCATGGTTTTACCTGGTCGGATGAAGCCGACAAAGCATTTCAGGAGGTTAAAGCATACTTATCTAGTCCGCCAGTGTTGGTTTCTCTGATCACAGGGGAACCACTACTTCTTTACTTGGCGGCCACACCTCATGCGGTCAACGTGGTTCTGATTGCAGAAAGAGAAGGTGTGCAACAACCCGTCTATTACATAAGTGAGGTACTTCATGGTCCTAAGGAGCGCTACCCTGAGGTCCAAAAGATACTCTACGCGCTACTGATGGCTTCTCGTAAGCTACGACATTACTTTCAAGCACAGAAAATTACAGTGCCCTCGTCCTTTCCTATGGGAGATATTATTTGAAACCCGAAGAAATCTGGTCCTTTCCTTTGGGAGATGTCATTCAATTACATTTTGTTGCGACTAACAACGCAGCAGAATATGAGGGTCTTATTGCAGGGCTCTGGGCAGCAAAATTCCTCGGAGTCCATCGATTAGTGGTGAGGGGAGACTCACAGTTGGTCGTAAACCAGGTAAACAAGGAGTACAGCACCTTCAATGAGACAATGGCTCATTACCTGGGGGAAGTGAGGAGATTGGAAAAACGCTTCAGTCATTTCGAAGTCCAATACATCTCGCGAAAGGACAATATTCTCGCAGACCAATTATCCAAAATTGGATCCTCACATACGTCTGCTCTGGCAGGAGTGTTCGTTAAACACTTAGAACATCCTTCAATTATGACTACAGTCGAAGATGACCCGATAACAGTCTGCGTTACTAACCTTGGACATGAAGAAGATTGGACCCATCCATTGAGGGTCTATCTCGAACATGGGACCTTGCCCAAGGATGAAACCGAAAGTGATCGGTTGATTCGAAAAGCGCGCCTATACAAACTTATAGAAGGGGTCTTGTATAGGAAGGGTACTCAAGGAGTATTCACGCATTGTATTTCTCAGAGGAACGTAAATCCCTCTTGAAAGAGATCCATGATGGTGTATGTGGTGCGCAAGCGTCATTTCGCACACTGGTTGGGAAGGCTTTCCGATAGGGTTTTTACTGGCCTTCGGCACTCGATAATGCCAAATATTTGGACAAGACATGCCCTCAGTGTCAATTTCATGCAAGACAGGTTCATCTGCCCGCATATGCTTTGCAAACTATCCCTTTAACATGGCCCTTTGCGGTCTGGGAGATAGATATTGTGGGACCTATGCCATAGGCGGTTAATGGGTACAAGTTCTTGTTTGTAGCTATTGACACGTTTACAAAGTGGATCGAGGCTGAGCTAGTCCGTAATGTCACCGCTGCTGCGGCGCAAAAGTTCTTTCATAAGAACATCGTCACTCGGTTTGGTGTTCCAAGTCATCTTGTTACTGATAATGGTTCCCAATTCGCTAGCAGTCTCTTTCTGGATTATTGCGATGATATTGGAACTAAGGTGTGCTTTGCTTTTGTAGCTCATCCACAGAGCAATGGTGCCGTCGAACGTGCCAACAGGCAGATATTACAGGGCATCAAAAAATGCATTTTTGATCGCCTTAAGATGCGCGCGGGGGCTTGGATAGATGAACTCTACTCCGTTTTGTGGGCACGACATACTATTTGTAGTTGAGCCACCGGTGAGACGCCTTTCCAATTGGTATATGGCGCTGAGGCTTTATTACCTATGGAAATTCGTATTGGTTCTGTCCAAACAGATCAACTCGATCAGATTGATCAAGTCGGACAACGTACTCTGGATTTAACCCTCCTCGAAGAAATATGTGATCGAGCACTGATAAAGTCAGTAGTATATTTGCAAGCTTTGCGAAAATATCACAGCAAGAGTGTGCGGCCGCGCAGTTTTCATGTGGGTGATCTTGTTTTACGAAAAATACAAAACTAGTCTAACTGCAATAAGTTCTCTCCTCATTGGGAAGGCCCTTACACTGTTGTTTCAGTACCGTGACCAGGATCGGGTCGATTAGCTTTGGAGGATGGCAAAATCTTGTCCAATACTTGGAACATCGATCAACTACGCAAGTTTTACGTGTACGTTCTCCAATCTTTTTTCCTATTCAATTAGCATGGTTTAACAAAAAATCATGAGTACTTTTATTCGGCTTATGTTACGTTTGTTTCTTTGCCATACCTATAATGAGCCTTGCTCGGGGCTGATTGCCGATAATCATCTTGCTAAAATACCCTGATCGGATTCGCTGGTCGATCTCATGGTCGCATCCAGATAAGACATCCCTCAATAAGCCGTTTCTCAACGCACACGGGACTTATTGGCATGTTCCTGATCATTCGAGTGGCTGCCAGTTTGTAATAAGGCCAGGTGTCGCATTAAGGTCAGTATCGGAATGGTTGGATGATCGTATCTAAGTTGAAACATTTCTTAGAACACCCATATTTCTTCTTGAGATTATAATACCAAGTCTTCAGTACTTATGATCTCAGGAGGGGGCTAAGGGAATATGGTCATAACATGAAATGAAGAAAAGTACTTTCTTTTTCAAAATTTAAGGCATGCATTTGCATTGTATAATCACATGTTTGTAGGTACAAAAATTGTTATATCAACAATTAAGATAAGCCAAGTTCTTTCAAGAGATTTTCGATCAAGGGCCTAACCTCCTCCATTATGGCCTTAAGCTGAACTTCATTCTCGATCTCTGCATCTCCGACCACCGGTTTTAAATCAAGATCAGGGCCGTGGTGAAAACGGAGTCTGCCGAGGATGGCGGAGGCTACCGATTGTATGTTTGTCCTCATCGCCTCTTTCTGTCACCTTGTATCTTCAGGAAGATATTCGAGAAGTGACTCAGCCTGAGCCGCAACCAATGTGGCTAACACGCCGAAGCTAGGATTGGTCTTTTGAGATTCGACCACATCAACCTTGAGCAGAGTTTCCACTGTCTTTAGCTTTTCGAAGATGGTTGATTGAGCATAGCTGCCGGATGCAATCATTGCTTTCAATTTCTCGTTCTCCGTGCAGACAATATCAATTTTCAAGCTTTGGAGCTCGGTGGTCGCCTGAAGGTCATTCTTTTCTTTTGAAAGAAGGCTTATTTGATCCCCTTGTGCTGCATGAACACGACAGTCAATTTTTACAGCAGTTCATGTAACAAAATAATGTTTTCTGGTCGAAAATAGACTTACAAGAAAGCTTTGATTGGGCCTCACGAAGTTCCCTCTCTAGAGAAGAACATCTCGCGACTGCAGCTTCTTCTTGATTCTCTCGATCAGCCCTGCTTTTATTAAGAAAGGCATTTTCTCTGTAAGAAGAAAGACAATTAGCTACGCTTAAATACGGATTCAAGTTAGTACGAATAAGAAGCACCACACTTACTGTTTCAGCCGGCTGATCTCCCGTTGCGTGACCTCGATGTGCTTTGCTAGAGCTATCGATCTGGTCGCCACCCGGGTCAAGTCCTGGAACACGATAAGAAATTGCTCTTAAAATTTGGATATTCCTAAGTTTTTGCGGGCTTGAGAATAATAAAAAGAGTTTTTTGCGTACCTCTATGTAATCACTGAATGAGCTGCTCTCAACATCAGTGTGAGGTCGAGCATCAAGACCTGTTGTGTCCACGGCAGGGGTAGTAGATGATCTTTCCTGCTTGTCCCCCTCTGTGGCCGGGACTGCGGTTTCCATCCTTTGGGATTGGATCTCCGCTGCCATTCCCCCCACGATAGCTTGAAGAACTTCTTCGGCCATGGGAGTAGAACTTGGCTCTCCCGTGACCTCTACTGTAGGTGATGTGCCTAGGCTTGTCGAGGTCGCCGGACTACTGAGCGCACCATCCCTGCGCCTAAAAACAAACAAGCAGATTGTGAGGTAGAATGCCTCATGTCGATCATCTTGAGATGGCAATAGGGGAATTCTTACTTTATTCGAAACCCTACCCATGGTTTGGGTTTCGATGATGAGCTCCCGGGAGAAAGAAGCCCACTGGGTGCTCCTGGGAAAGTATCGTCCTCTGTCCTCGTTTTCCTTTTCTTAAACAGGACAGTGTCCTCTTCTCCCTGTATGTACACAATCCTATGGGTATATGCAGAGGAATGACAAAATACAAGACTGTGAGGGTTCTTACCACGGTCACTCCCTCGATCAGTAAGGGAGGAGTTGTCAGTCTTGGGGCTTCACAAGCCTCAGGCGCGGGGGTTTCACCCGTAACCATAGGATTGTTAGTGGTCACGGGGCCCAATGTAGCCATCACTGTCCCTGCAGTCAGGGACAAGATTTCATCGGTCCGGGGGGAGGGTGACCTTTCTGGGATGCTTGTCCCCAGAAGGTCAGCCGTCTTCCTCTTGCGGTGAATTAGAGGAACGTCGTCTTCCTCGTCCTCACTCCCCTCACCCTGAACTACTAAGAAGTAATTCGTATTCGCACTTGAGGGTATATGGGGGAAAGAGAATCTTACCGCGGTCTTCTTCGCGGTTGTGGTTTTATTCTTCGAAGAAGCCCCTCCTAAGACCTTCTTAGGTTTCTCAGAAGCAGGCTCCTTTGTCACCCGACGTGAAGAGGCTTTCTTCACCCTCTTCACCACTGATCCCCCAGAGGATCCAGCATCATCATCAGGACGTTTCATCCCGACAGAACGCCCCTTCAATAGCTGCATCATTCCAAGAATTCAATTTGGTAAGAAAGCAGGGATACGCGAATCCAAACAGATGTTTCCAAGGGAAGTCATACCTTTTGGCGTTCCTGTTTCAAATCATCGCTTGCATTTATTAATCTTTGAGGGCGAGGCGACCCTTTAACTCCTTCTGTTGCGGCATTGTAAGGCCGTAGAAGGTAGTTCGTCTATTTTTCAATTTCAGATAACGAAAGAACTGCGTCACAAAAACAAACAACTTACTTGATGTGTCTTTATTCGTCATGTAGAGTTGTATACTTTGTAAGCCAGAGGACATACATGTATTGTAATCTATGGTGTTGTCCGCCATGGACTCCACCTCCCAAGCTGGATGCTCCCTCTCACGTAGGGGGCTCACCCTGTTCTTCACAAAGTCGCGAATGATGTCGCGCGCTATTAGTCCCTATTGGACCAGGTGAAGAATGGCTTTGGCCTGCTTCTCTAAGTCTGCACTTAGGGAAGGAATAGAGTCCATTTCACTATCCTTTTCCGGTCGGGAGTTCGCAAACCAGAGTTCACTCTCCGACGGAGGGGTGCAGTAGAACCATTTGTGGTGCCACCCGTGCACTGAGTCCTACAGAGGAGGAAATGGGTACTCTTTCTTCTCCCTTCTGTGGAAGTAGATGCACCTAGCGGCGTTGGCACTCTTCGACCACGCCGAGAAGTAAAAGCATTGGAAAAGTTCCACGCATGGCAGCACTCCAACGAATGCTTCACACATGTGCTGAAAGATCGCCAAGATCAGAACAACATTTGGGTGGAGATTCACCAAATCTAACTCATAGTGGTTGAGGATTCCCCGCAGGAACTCGCTTTTCGGGAATCGAAACCCGCAGCACAAGTACTCCTCAAAGATCACCAGTTCACCCTCGTGAACGGCTGGGGTTTCTGCATTCTTCCCTGCTGGCCGCCAGTTGATCAGCAGCCGTGGGGGGAGAATCTCTTCCTTCTCTAGTGCCACCAAGCTCTCCTCAGTGTGGTGGACAGATCGTTTCCAGGATGCCATTACTGCAGAAGATCGTGGAAAAAGGTGATGACTTTGGAGTCGATGAAGACGAGGTGTGAAAAAGAGGGTTTTGTGCTGCGAGAATGTCTAAGGCAACGAAGGGTTTTTGGTTATGAGGCTTCTCCTGTAAGCTACCTTTTTCCTTTTATATGCCCGAGACAATCCTTCGCCAGATATTTTATTAATTTCCCATAATGGGTACCTTTTCTCTTGGAACCCGTTATCCATAACCAGTAATGAATCCGAAATGAAATGTATCCTTATCATTTTATTTCACATTCGGGGGCTATGGTACAGATAAAAATATGAGAAATTCGCAAAGTTTATCAAACAAGTAATCCCTTATGACTTCGGAGTAAGCTTATATCTTGTATACTGATCGCAATGCAATTTTGTGATCGCTGCCATATGGGTGATCGCAACATTTGTGATCGCCACACAACCAAGATCTTGTGCTATGATTGTAGCACTGATTCTGATCGCAGTCTACGGTCTCAATGCTATTATGAGACTGAAGAACTGTGCTGAGCCGGTTTCGGACAGAAATCTACCTCTGTATGCAGTTTACTTGTGTAACCATTTCTTCGCACAGAATATAAAAAACCTTAATTAGGATTATAAGTTTTACATAATCTTTTTAAGGGATCAAGTATGTAAGGAAATGAAATTTTTTATTATTTCTGGCAATCTTTACATACAAAAGGGACACAGGCGACCAAAGCGTCGACCTGGTCCGATAGCCGCTTACAAAGTTCTCCCAGGGACATGTTAACATCAGTGGGATCAACACTGACTGCCCCCAGAGAACTGGCTATGGCTCTAAGCCTATCTACATCATCCCGAAGCAAATAAGTGCTATTGTTCCTTATCGTATTGGAGAGTTCTCGCTACTGCCGAGCATAGTCCCTCTCCAAGTGGAATTGGCGAGCCTCTTAGCGGGAACTGTCATAACATTCTGCCAGATGCAGAATGGCCGAAGACATTTCATCAGTCTTCTTCTCCAGAGCCCCCAATGATCAACCTGCTAAAGTCTAGGCTCTTTTTTATTACCAATCCTCGCAGTAAAGTTGGATGGGAGGATGTGGTACTTCCCCTGGGAAGTAGATCACCCGACAAAAGTCGAGGACCATCTGGTCGCGGAAGTGCAATCTTCCCACCAGAAAGTTGATCACCTAATAAAAGTTGATGATCAAGAACAGGTGCATCGTCTGGCTGTGATGATGGGAGACTTTCCCTAGAAGAGATGAAAGCTTTGAAGGATTGTTATGGATCTCCAAAGGTGCAGATGAGGGTTCAACCTGCGAGTTGCATGGACAGGGAGAACTACATGGGACAAGGAAAGAGAGCGCAATGCTGCGCCCCAACCTTTGCACCCGTGAACGCAGCTCCACTGGAGGATCCTTCGTCAACTTTCGACTTCTTCTTTGGGGGAATCAGTTCGTCAGTCACCTGTAAGTTCCCAAATGCATTTGGAAATGATCAGGATGTAAAACAACGACTTAAACCAGAGTTCCAGAAAAGTCTTACCTTCTGGAAGTCATGGTCGAGTTTGGGTATCATTTCTTTTTCTTCTTCATCACTCTCAATCTCAATAATATTTTTGGGATCTTGATCCGCCATCAGGATAAAAACAGAAGATGAGAGGGTGTAACCGAAGAGAAGTGGTTCTAAAAGACTTAGTCAAGGCGTAAAATTTGTGGGTTCAGAGAATCTAAAAGCTCCTCTATTTATAGAGCCGAGAGGTGACGGTTGGTTTCCACACATGTCTCAAGTTCTTAAAACACACTCGCAATCACTGCCTTGATTGTATGAGTCAATAAATTCATCATTATCTATCAAGAAAAACTCAGGGTTTTTCTCAGAATATGAACCGTCACACGAAGGAACAGTGCAAACTGGGAGATTTGAAGCGTCAGGTTCACAATTCGATGCAGGATTAAAATTTGAAGTAAATATGTCTCTTCATTTTCTTCAAATTTGGGGGCTAGCTGACGAGGATTATCACCTGAGCTAGTTCGATTAACATACATTAGGTTCAGGAGAACGCGGACACAAAGGAAGTTTATGATCGCAGCCCTTGCGCGACCATAAGGCCCCAGACAATGCGCGGTCAGGAGGTCGATGACTACATATGACTAAGACGATTCTAGGGTGTTTAAGTCTTTTACAAACACATCGCCAGAATCAAGATAACTTCTCCCACGTATGGAGACAACTGCTAGGCGGTTAATATGTGTAGTTACCCACTAACTACACATGTTAAACTTGCGTAGGAAAGATCAGCAGTTACACAAACTGCACAGTAATAACCATCCAGAACCACTTCACGTTGGCGCCCTTTTGTTCAGTATAAAAAGGTGGTCAAATGCACGATCTAAGGGACGGTTAAGCATACAAGCATTACTAGGAGTCCAAGTAACCTAAAGACTTAGGCATAGTTATATAGAAGAGATCTTCACCTGTGATCATCTCTTCCTCCCCCTTGTAAACACTTTTTTCCTACATAGTGAAATCATAACAGGACATAGGGCTATTACTCCCACCATCGAGGGCCGAACCTGTATAAATTCTCTAATGCCCTACAGATATTACTCATCCTACCTTCTCGGAGGAGCGCCCTGAAAGGTCTCACAACTCACAAATTTTCATAAGATCGACTGAGGACCCCGAGTCCAAATCATCGACAGGGAGTTAGGCTCCCACTGGAAACTATCCCGGAGGATAACCCCCTTCGGTGGGCAACTACGCCTACTAACCGGAGACCTTCCATGAGCTCCTAGGAGAGATGCTTGTATAAGCTCTGAACCCTCCGGAAGGCGCCCCGGAGAAGGTCCTTCGGCCAATATTCGTAGCCAGCCGAAGGGCGTATTTGAAGCAGCGGAACCCTCCGGGAGCCCGGCTTCAGAGGGGACAACTCGGCACGACAATTATCAAAATTTTCCAAGTGCCACTACAGGAGCCACCACAGCCGGAAGTGCTCCCGGAGAGCACTCACTGGCACGCCCTTGGAAAGAAGCCCGGGGGCTGGGCCACTGGCATACCCCCTGGTGGCGAGGCTCAACAATGTAGAGGCCGCTTGGGCACTCTCTGGGCTACGCCAACCAGGAATAGGGAACTCCCTCTCGAGAGTTAGTCCACGAGACGTCTGACCACAACCGGAGAAGATTTAGTAAAAGACTTCATTTCATTAATCAAAGGATTTACAAATCATTCCGGGGCTTCCTCTAAGAAGCTACCGGGAACAAAAGTCCTAAGAAGCAAAATCTATCTAAAGACCCGGGGGGGGGGGGGGCAGCTCATGCTTGCCCGTGGTTGTCCCCCACTGGGGGAATCTTCGTCGACGTCGCCGACTCCGCCGGGGGTGCACCCCCCAGCTTGATAGCTCTGGAGACCCGGTTGACGAGGATCCCGACTAGGTCCTCAAGCTCCCCCCGCCGTGACTCGAAGTAGCCAGCAAAGCTCTAGGGGAGCAGGTCCCTGATGACCCGGGCGCCTTCCCGCAGTGCTCGATGAGACTGGCCACAAGGGCGACCACTGGAACGGCAAGGCCCCAGGCCCAGATGTCGGCCGCCATCGGGATCAAGGAGACCTGTGTATCATGGAAACACGTCAACTCCTGAATTGACGACGGGTCCGGGTTGGAACTTCCCTCCGCCTTAAGCTCAAGGCCGAGCTCCTCTAAGGCGAAGTGGATCATCCTCCCTCCGGTAGTGACCGCGAGGGCACCCGCTGCCTCTGCCTCCCGGAGGGCTTCTCGCCCGGCACGTAGCTCCTTCTGGAGACGGGTGGCATTGTCCTCAACTGCCGCTAAAGCGCCCGGGTCACCTCCAGCTCCTCGAGCACTTCGCCCTTCCCAGAGCGCTCGACCGCCATGTCCTCGAGCGCCCTCTCCTTCTCGGCGCGCTCGGAGGCTAGCGCTTCTTCCGTGGCCCAGAGACGCTTGAAGACCCGCACCTCTAACTCCCGGACCAGCATCACAGTCTACCAAAAAAAAGAGGTGTTAATCAAAACAAAAGCCCAAGGCCTAAAGCCTCTGTGAGAAGTGCTTAGCTGAAGCCCGACGAAGATGACCTCCTCGCATTCTTCCCCCGGCACGCCCCGAGGAGACTCCCCATGATGGCCTACCCGCTCGCCACCAGGCCATCCTCCGGGGCCCCGCAGTCAGAGGATCCGGATGTCAGGTCCATCAGCAAGCCCGGGACCCCTGGGCGGATGAAGTGCCCTTTGCCCTTCCCGGACGGGGGAGGTGCCGACGTCGTCGGGGGGGGGGGGGGACCTCAGGGGCTGTGAAGGAAGCCATCGCGAGGGCCCCGGGGTCTTGAACTGGACAGAGACCCCTCCGCGTGGCGGTTGCGGGCGAACCTCCGGGGTCACCGGCATTGGAGAAGGGGTGGGAGTATACATCTCCCAGTCTGACTCTTGGCACTTCCTGGCTGCTACTCCTCTAGATGGCTCGGAGGGACCCGCACCCGGGGACACGGCCATCGGGGTCGTCAGTAACCCCGTCGGGGATGCAGTCCCTGGGGTCGCTTGTAGCGCCGTTGGAGACGGGGCTGCCGAAGTAGCTAGCAATGCCGCCGTGGGCATGGCCGTTGCCCTCACCGGCGTCTTCGAGGGAGTTCCCGCCGGGGGGCTCGGGCCTTCTCGGGGCTCTTCGCACGAGCGTGCTTGGAAGGCTCCCCGGCTACCTCCTTCCCCCACTTGTGCGAGCTAGGGGTGGGGAGGGGCACTCGGACAGGGAGCTTTAGGCCGAAGGCCTCCGCCACGAGGTTGTGGGGAGGGCCCTCCCTGATGACACGCACGACCCGCTCGTGCTCATCGGCGTAGTACGTCCCGAGAAGGTTGACCGCCACCTCCTAGGAGTCGTCGCAGGAACAGACTTTAAAGAAGAAAAAGGAATTAGAGAATTTCTAATTGCTACCTCCTGGGAGATACCCCCTCTCCGAGGACTTGAGCCTGGCAACTTACGTTGGTCCGCCGTCGTCTGGGGTGGGTGGTGAGCCGCGCTCACCCCTGTCCCCCGGCACAAGCTGAACACCACCACCTGGAGGAGCGCTAGCTCCTTCGCAAGGTCCCGCATGGACCTCCAGAATCGTACCTCCGCCATTCGGGTGAGGAGGTCCATATCCCGCTCTGTCCACTCTGGAGCCACCGGGCAGGTAGACCGGTTGTAGGTCGATGGCTCTGGTGAATAGCTCACCTCCAGGTCGCTCACCCAGAGGTAGAACCACCTCCGGAGCAAGTCCGCCCAGTGGTACCAGGAGGCCTGGACCGGGTACTCGTCTGTCCTGCCCGACATGAGTTGGATCATGATCGAGCTGAAGGCGGACTTTGGGCCGGCCTTCGTCACCAACGACCCCCTCGCCGAGGGCTCGTAAATGTATCAAAGGAGCAGGAGGTTGGGCTTCTCCCTGGTGGCTGTCTCGCACAGCTACACGAACAACCCCATCCGGACTAGGTTGTTCGGGGTGAGGTGGTTGAGTGCGAGGCCATACTCATGGAGAAACTCCTGGAGTAGTGGATGCACCGGGAGCCAGAGCCCTGCCTCCACAAACGCGTCGAAGGCCACCACCTCTCCTTCCCGGGGGCTTGGCGCCAACTCCTCTGGCCCAGGGATCCAGATGTCATCGACGGCGAAGAACTTTCGATCGCGGAAGATCTCGAGGTCTCGGGGGGAGAACTCGGTAGCCCCGAGAAATCTGAGGTGACTACTTCCAGTGGCAGTTCTGATGCCTTAGTTCAGCTTTTTGGTGCCATCACCGGGAAATGGGAGTGTCCGGATAAGGTGAAATGGAACTACCGGGGGATCGAGCTACCTGGAAACGAAGCTACCGGGAGAGCAAAAGTGTGCTACCGAGAGAGCGAGGGTTTGAAGATGGAAGTTGTGTCCCAGGCCGGGGCCCCCCTCCTCCTATTTATAAGCGATGGAGGGGTCTTGGATTGAGGCCACATCTCCCCGGATCCATTTGGGCCGTTGATTCAACCCGTCGCATGGATATTGAAGGGCTGCACGAGGATCGAGACACCATACAGGGTGCATGAATCGAGGGCTTGAGCGGGTAAATAGTGATCCGTTTGAGACCTAGCCTTGGTTTTTGCACTAGGCTAGCCCAGGTTCTAATATGCGGAATTACGGGATCTTACTCAGAACTACCGAAACCCAAAGGATGATCGAAAACATAGCTGAAAATAATTGCACAACTCTTTATTTCAAAGAGGCCTTTACACATCGAACGTTAGACACACTTGCCTACGTCGAAGGAACTATAAGCTGGATATATGATCCAAGACTGTAATAATATTCAATGATCTAAACTAGACCTATACAAGGTATTTATAGTCCAATCGTATGAATATGTATCAGACTCAGTAACCTAAATGTATTAGACTCATATAACTTAACTAATCCTAAACGGATAAATTTAGTTATATATTCGGATCGGATTACAATTCCGAACAGGGAACGAATTCCTTTTCATGATCGCAAACCAATCCATGGTCGCGGACCCATCCATGGTCACGAAACCTTTCTGAACACGGTTAAAGTTGTGAAGCCGTATGCGATCAGGACTTGAAAATCCTCCTGGATCATGACTCCCTTGTTGAGAAGGCGCCAACCCCTGTTGCGACCTCTTGATCAAATTGGAGATGTGGAAATTGGGCTTGTCCATGTTCTCTTGTGTACCACTTTGTCGCACGTGCCCGTTGATCTTTCCGACCGACTCGAAAAGTCTCCTTTATGCCACTGCGGGTGGTAGTCACCTTCTTCTCCAGAATCACATCTTCACATAGAGGTTCGTCTCGTTGATAGACCAAGTCTTCAACAGATGGTACTATAGTATCTAGCTCATCATCCAGTATTGAAGGCTCGAAGAGATTGAGGTGCTCAACATTGACAACTGAGTAAATATCCATGTATGGAGGTAACTCGAGCTGACAAGCATTATTACCCACTTTTCACAAAATCCGAAAAAGACCATAACGAATGAGTTTGAGTTTCTTACCTTCACCTTTAAGTCTCTCCTTACTCAGATGTAACCATACCATATCACCTTCTTGAAATTGCGCATCAACTCAGTGCCGATCATGTCGCGTCTTGTACTTGAGTTGAGCTTTCAACAAGTTCTGTTCAACTTCTCGATGGAGTCGTTGAATACCTTCCAGGAACTTTTGTGCTCGATCCTGATGAGATGCTTCCTTGCTGTTCTGTGCTGAGGTAGGGATCACAAACTCCATGTCGAATGGACTCTGTGGTAGAAATCCTAAACAGACCTCAAACGGTGACTTTCCAGTCGAACCATGCACTTCTCGATTAAAAACAAACTGCAGGTACGGTATGCTTTCATCCCAGGTTTTTGGGTGCTTTGAGTTATATCCTCTCAAAAGATGAACGACTGTGCGATTTACCACCTCGGTTTGACCACCAGTTTGCGGATGAAAAGCAATACTCCTCTTTAGCTTGGTGTCCATCATCGTCCCGAGCGATTGCCAAAAGTGACTAAGAAACTAGGTATCGCGATCAGACACAATAGAAGTCGGCAGTTTGAGGTGTGTCCAAACGTGTTGAAAGAATACCAGAGTTGCTTGTTCTCCCGTGATAGTCTTTCAACAAGGTATAAAAATAATCATTTTGGAGAACCGATCAACGACCATGAATAGATAGTCATTGCCACGTGGGTCTTAGGAATCCTCCGAAGAAATCCATGGATATGCTCTCCCATGGTCGTGATGGAACTGGCAAAGGGGTGTACAAACCTAATTTTTGGTTTGCCGGTTTCGAGATGCTGCAGAGACCATAGCCTCGAACAAAACTAGCCACATCTTGCTGCATACACGGCCAGAACACATGTCGGTGAAGATTTTGCAACGTCTTTGTAACCCCAAAGTGACCAGCTACCTTCGATGTGTGCGCTTCTCACATCCATTGAATTTGAGGTGCTCCACGAGGTATGCAAAGTAAATTTCCCTTGTACAAGAGTCCTTCTCGACGGACTAACTCTGTAGGCTTCCCTGTTCTGACCTCAGTCAATGCTGTTTGAAAATCAGGGTCTTCACTATACATATTGGCATAGTCATCATGACATGAGGCCTCGATCTGCATGAACGCTGATAAACAGAGGGTTGTAACTGGTGGTCGCGACAACATGTCCGCCAATTTTTTGTGTACACCTTTCTTGTACTTAATCATCAGATTAATCTGCTGCAGATACGACATCCACTTCATGTGCCGAGCTTGCTGTAGATTGGACTGAGTTTGCAAATATTGCAACGGTTGATGGTCGGTGTGGACAACAGTCTTTTTACCCAAGAGATAATATCGCCAATGTTTTACGGCCTGATGCAGTGCACACAACTCTTTGTCATAAGTTGGGTAAGTCTTCTGAGCTCCCTGGAATAACTCGGAGTGATATGCCACCGATCGACCTTCTTGCATGAGCACTGCGCCCATCGCATAACCTGAGGTATCGGTTTCTAGCTCGAACCGTTTCTGAAGATTCGGCAAAGCTAACACAGGCGCCTCGCTGATCTTCCTTTTCAGCAAGAGGAACATGTCCTCATGTTTCTCTGTCCACTCGAACTTCTAATCGATCCTGGTTAATGCATGCAATGGAGAAGCCATAATCGAGAAGTGTCGGATGAACTTCTGAAGATATTGGCATGCTCCCACAAAACTATGCACGTCCGTAACTGTTCGCGATCGAGGCCATTCACGAATCACTTTTACCTTATCCGGGTCGATTTGCAACGTACCGTTGCCGACCATGAATCCGAGGTAAAGTAGAGTTTGCTAGCCAAACTCACACTTCTGACGGTTGAGGCGAAGTAGATGTTGCTGAAGCTGTTCGAACACTTTTTCGACATGAATGAGGTGCCCATCCCATGAACGACTATAAATCAGTTTGTCGTCGAGGTAAACGATCACAAAGTCATCGATGAACTGTCTCAATACGTCATTCATAAGACGCATGAAAGTTACCGGGGCGTTGCAGAGACCAAACGGCATGACCAGCCATTCGAACAGACCTTGTCTTGTTTTGAACGCGGTCTTCCACGTATCCTCCTCTCAGATGCTGACTTGATGATAACCTGATTTAAGGTCCAACTTGGAGAAGACAACGGCATGCTTCAATTGGTCTAGCAGGTTGTCAATACGAGGGAGGGGGTACCGATTCTTGATGGTGATCTTGTTCAGTGCTCGGTAGTCAATGCACATACGCCAAGTCCCATCTTTCTTTGGCACTAACACCACAGGAGATCCACAAGGTGAACTACTCTGTTGAATGACACCATCGTTTAGCAACTCACCAAGTTGTCTCTTAATCTCTTCATTCTCCAATACTGAGTTGTGATACATACTCAAATTGGGCAGTGTCGGTGGACGACCCTGGGTAGTCTTGAATAGATCACTGTATTTCTCCAGCAGTCCCAACAAATGACCAGAATCCTCTCAGCACGCCAACGACAATGCTAGTCAAGTACCCTCACCTTGACCAATGGGTCGAACCATGACAAGCACATATTTGTGACCTGCATTAACAATTTGTTTGGCCTGATTTGCGGTAATCAAGTTCGAAGTGTTGACGCGGATGTCTCTACTGATTACGAACTTAACTCCGTCTTTGGTGAGGTCGTACTCTTGCGCTCGCCGATGGAAGTGAGCGTCTCGATCATACAGATACGGACTCCCAAAGATCACCTGCCAGATATCGATAGGGACAACATCGCATTGCACCTCATTGATATATCGTGCATATATCGCAAACTTCAACACACACTGACTCGTAATCTGTTGGTTCATGTCGGATGTAAACCAACCCAGCGGATATGGTCGCAGGTGTGTGGTTGTCTTCAAACCAAGTCGCCAAACCAGTCCAGCGGAGACCAGATTCTTCTGACTTCCGGGATCGAATATCACTGCGACCACTTCGTGCTTCACCTGGATGTTGATAGTGAACAAGTCCTCCATTGGGTGATGGTCGTTCGGTGGATCCGAACCCTTCTCCTTCGGCATTGCCATCAGAGACAAGGTCGTATCCGCCTCATTAACCGAATTCACTCGGACAACTTCTTCGTCGGATGAAGTCGTAGTAGCCGTGGCTGTTCTTTTCCCTGGTCCGCTTTTCTTTGGTAGAAGTTCAGGATGAAGCTTGTAGCATTTGTCCTTGGTATGTCCCGCGACTTGACAATGTTCACAAAAGGCACCCGTGCTCGATTTTGAAGCGTTCTTCTTCGGACTCGGCTTTTTCTTTGTCGAGGTCGCACTTTCCTTCGTGCTTTTGTCACTGCGGGATTTGATCTTCTTCTCGATCGCCATAGCAGTTGTGCTTGCGGTCGCGATGTCTTGGACACTGAACAGACTTAGCTCAGTACTGATCGATTTCTGAAGTCCAGATGTGTATTTCCAAAATACCTGAGGATTATATAGTGAGATGCCGATGACCATTGCTTGTCGTCAAAACTCCGTCGTATAGTCTTGGATGGTCTGGTCGCGCCGTTGGTACAATCTGTGCCAACGCTCCCATCTCTCCTCAAGGTAACGCATCGGATAGAATTCTTGTCGCAGAAGTCGTTTGAATTGAGCCCACGCTACGTCGTCAGCTTCACCACTGGCGACAAGGGCCTTCCACCATGTCTTGGCGTGGTCCTTCATCTTCAAATGTGCGAACTTCACCTTTTGAGCGCTACTGAACTCTTTCAGGTCAAAGTAGGTCTCAAGCTGGTCGATCCAAGAATCTACTTTCTCGGCATCGATCACCCCATCATATATGGGTATATCAATCTTAGCGTCGACCTTAAAAGATCCGACAGCTAAGGAGGTGTTGGCGAGGTCGTCGGTCTTGTGGTCTCCTTCATCTTCATTTTCGTCTGTCCTGCACAAGTCTTCACCAGTCTTCACACCCATAACTTTCCTTACTTTAGGAGGTACAATCATGGCCTGCTGCTTAATCCAAGCAAGCACGGTTTCCATGTCAGTGGAGAGCTAAGCCACTTGTTTGGCTAGGTTAGCTTGGAAGGAGGTATCGTCAGACATTGTCGGAGACGTGGCTATAGGAACCATCGACTGATCGCCTGGATTTTTACCGAAGGTTTTGTAACCCTGGCGAGCCTTCACCATCCACAGGATAGGAAAGTTGCTCTGATACCAAGTTGATCCGTTTGAGACCTAGCCTTGGTTTTTGCACTAGGCTCGCCCAGATTCTAATATGCGGAATTACGGGATCTTACTCGGAACTACCGAAACCCAAAGGATGATCGAAAACACAGCTCTTTATTTCAAAGAGGGCTTTACACGTCGAACGTTAGACACACTTGCCTACGTCGAACGAACTATAAGCTGGATATATGATCCAAGGCTGTAATAATATTTGATGATCTAAACTAGACCTATTACAAGGTATTTATAGTCCAATCGTATGAATATGTTTCAGACTCAGTAACCTAAATGTATTAGACTCATATAACTTAACTAATCCTAAACGGATAAGTTTAGTTATATATTCGGATCGGATTACAATTTCGAACAGGGAACGAATTCCTTTTCATGGTCGTGAATCAATCCATGGTCGCGGACCCATCGATGGTCGCAAAACCTTTCCGAACACAGTTAAGGTTGTGAAGCCGTATGCGATCAGGACTTGAAGATCCTCCCGGATCAAATATACTGGGAGCCGAAGCATCGCGCGTGGCTCGAGGTGTGTCCCGGAGGGTGAAGCGTCATTCGGGGCCAAGTTCTACGCATACCCTCTGGGGACACCATGTGTCCCCGGAGGTCTCGGGGGCTGCTGTTGGGGGAAAATCCCGGACGCTTCCCGAGAAAAGTCCTGGAGGGCCCCCGTGGAAAATACCGAAGGGCTACCAGGCAAAATCCCGGAGGGCTATCGAGCAAAGTCCCGGAGTCCTTCCTTGGAAAATCCTAGAGGACTACCAGCAAAAGTCCTGGATGCCTCTCGGGAAGAGTCGTGGAGGTCTCTTGTAGAATACCATGGGCATCTCTCTGAGCCCCGAACGCCTCCCGTGGCAAACCCCGGATGCCTCTCGTGGAGTATCACGGAGGCTTCCCGGGAAAAGCCACGGAGAACTGTCGTAGAAGATCACGGGCATCTCTCTGAGCCCCGAACGCCTCCTGTGGCAAACCCTGGATGCCTCCTGTGAGATATCACGGAGGCCTCCCGGGAAGAGCCATAGAGGTCTCCCAAAGAAGACCATGACATATCCCGAACATCCACCGGGAAAAATCCCAGACGTCTACCGGGGAAAGTCCCAGATGATATCCGTGAGAAATCCTAGACGTTCACCGGGCAAAATCCTTGACAGCTATCGGGAAAAGTCCCGGGGAAGTACCGGGGAAAGTCCCGGATGTCCTCCGTGAGAAATCCCGGATGTTCTCCAGGATAGGCCACGGAGGCCTCTCATGCTAGGGCATGCGAGGTCACGTGCGGGGTGACATCAAGAGCGCCTCAGAAACTAGCGAGGACACTTGTCAAGCATCCAAGCCCTTTGGCCGGTGAAATGGAGTCAGCGCCCCTCAATCCGACGGCCGTAGCTAGGGCTCTTTAGTCTTTTTGCATGTTTTGGGGCCTATATATACCCCCTTGTACCTCATTTGTAGGTTGATTCATTGGTAGGCGTAATGTGTCACTGCCATGAACTTGGCAAATGATAGTCTGCCGAAGATGGCATTGTAACTTGAATCAAAATCAATCACATCAAAGGCAATTAATTTTGTTCGAAAGTTCTCTGGCTCTCCGAGTGTTACGGGTAACACTATTTGCCCGATGGGCGTTATCACAGTTAGAGGTAGTCAACATACGGCTCTAACCTGTGATCGTGTTTCTTTGGTGTTGGTCGATCAATTACCCCTATGGGATGTCAAGCTGGCGACCAAAGAACCTGATGCGATCAAGGTGACTCCGTGACCAGATCAAAAACTAAAGCAAGTTCCTTTGTTCCCAAACTACCCGACCAAGACTATTCGGATCAGATCATCACTGGATGCTAAATAGGAACTCACGCTCATTACTTTCCTCCGCGCTAACAGAGATGTGTTTGCGTGGAAACCATCCGACATGCCTGGAGTCCCAAGGAAAGTGATCGAGCATAGGCTAGCAATTCGGCCTGGATAGCGACCAATAAAGCGAAAGCTTTGAGACTTTGCTCCTGATCTACAGGAAGTTATCCGTGTGGAATTGACTAAACTCCAGAAAGCTGGTTTCATCTGCGAGGTAAACCATCCCGAATGGCTCGTGAACCCAGTCATGGTCCTCAAGTCCAATGGTAAGTGGCATATGTGCATCGATTACACCAGTCTTAACAATGCCTGCTCGAAGGACGACTTCCCCTTCCCCGCATCGATTAGTTGGTCGATTCCACAACGGGTTCTGAAATGATGAGTTTCTTGGATGCCTACTTAGACTACCATCAAATTAGCATAGCAGAAGTAGATGAAGAGAAAACTGCCTTCATCACACCCTTTGGCACCTACTGCTACATTAGAATGCCATTCGGGCTCACGAACGCTGGTTCCACGTAATAGCGCGTGATGCAGAAGAACTTTCTATCTAAATTAGGGAATTATTTAGAAACTTATGTAGATGACCTGGTTGTAAAGAGCTTACAAAGCTGTAATCATGTAAATGCTCTCACTGAGAACTATATGTAATTTGAATAAACATGGAATCAAATTGAATCTCGAAAAGTGCTCTTTTGGAGTTTCTTCTGGCAAACATTTCAGTTTTCTTGTTTGTTCACGAGGCATTGAAGTTAATCCCAACAAAATACAGGCCATTGAGCAAATGTGATCTCCTTCCTCAATGAAGGACGTCCAAAGCCTAACTGGTTGAATGGCGGCCTTAAGCCGTTTCATATCACAGTTATGCGAACGTGGTTTACCTTTCTTTAAGGTCCTACATAATCATAATGGTTTCCAATGGTCGTATGAAGCCAAAAAAGCCTTCCAAGAAGTCAAGAAGTACTTATCCAGTGCACCGGTGTTGGTCTCCCCAAACGCGGGAGAACCATTACTTATTTTACTTAGCCACAACCCCATGCGCGGTCAGTGCAGTACTGGTCGCAGAACGGGATGGCGTCCAACGACCAGTCTATTACGTCAGCAAAGTGCTCAACAGACCAAAGGAGAGTTACCCCGTGGTCCAAAAGCTACTTTATGCCCTCTTAATGGCTTCCCAAAAGCCGCGACATTACTTTCAAGCGCACAAGTTCTCCGTGCCATCGTCCTTTCCCTTAGGGGACATACTCCATAATCCGGAAGCAACTGGTGGACTCGCAAAATGGGTAGTTGAACTGGGAGCGTTTGACCTCCGCTTCATTGCTCGCGTGGCAATCAAATCTCAAATTCTTACTGATTTTTGTGGTCGAATGGACTAATCCCGACCCACTTCCACAAGAACTGACAGATTTGTCCACAAACAACCTTTGAACGATGTACTTCGATGGTTCTTGCGGTTTTTCAAACTCAGGGGCTGGAGTGGTCTTATTACGCCTTAGGGCGACTAACTCCAGTACGTCATACAACTCCACTTTGTTGCGACTAACAACGCAGCAGAGTGTGAAGGTCTTCTTGCTGGGATCCGAACAGCCAAATCCCTTAGAGTCCATCAACTAGTGGTGAGGGGAGACCCACAGCTAGTCGTAAACCAGGTAAACAAGGAGTGCAACACCTCCGACGAGACAATGGATCGTTACCTAGGTGAGGTGAGGAAATTGGAAAAATACTTTAGGAATGTAAAAGTCCAATTCGGGTTGAGAAGAGACAATACTCTCACCGACTAGTTATCGAAACTTGGGTCCTCACGCGCATCCGCTCCGGCAGGAGTGTTCATCGAACACTTAAGATATCCCTCGATCACTGAGACGACAGAGGTGTTGACTAACGTCGCCGCCCTTGGGCAAGAAGCAAATTGGATCCATCCATTGAGGATCTATCTTGCGCATGGGACCTTGCTTGAGGATGAAATCGACGATGATCGATTAGTTAGAAAAGCACGCATGTACAGACTGGTCAATGGCACCATGTACAAAAAGAGTACAGAAGCAGTACTCATGCGTTGTGTACCTCAGCCATAAGGTAAATTCCTTCTGAGAGAAATACATGAGGGCATATGCGGCGCACATGCCTCCTACCGTGCACTGGTTGGAAAAACTTTTCAACAAGGGTATTATTGGCCTACGGCACTAAACGATGCCAAGCACCTAGTCAAGACATGCCCCCAGTGTCAATTTCATGCTCGGCAAACTCATTCGCCGGCATATGCATTACAAACTATCCCGTTAACATGTCCATTCACCTTATGGGGGATAGACATTCTAGGACCAATGCCCCAAGATGTCAATGGATACAAGTTCTTGTTTGTAGCCATTGACACATTCACCAAATGGATCGAGGCTGAACCTGTCTGAATCATTACCGCTACTGCGGCACAAAAGTTCTTCCACAAGAACATTGTAACATGATTAGGCATCCCAAATTGCCTAATTACAAACAACGGTTCCCAATTCATTAGCAGTCTTTTCGACTATTGCGACAACATTGGTACCAAAGTTTGCTTCGCCTCCATTGCCCATCCACAAAGCAATGAGGCATTGAACGTGCCAACGGGAAAATTATTCAAGGGGTTAAGAAACGCATGTTTGACCACCTTAAGTTACGGCTGGGGGCTTGGGTAGACGAACTCTACTCCATTCTATGTGCACTTCGTACCACACCCAATAGAGTCATGGGTGACACACCTTTCCAACTGGTTCTTGGTGCCAAAGCCATGCTGCCAAGTGAAATACAACTTGGCTCCCCTCGCGTGACAAACATTGATACTTCAAATTCAATTGAAGCACGCGATGATGAACTGGCCCTTCTAGAAGAATAGCATAATCAAGCATTGTTTTGGTCCGTAGCATATTTACAAGCCTTGCGTAAATGTCACAGTAAAAGGGTGCGACCACGTAGCCTTCACGTGGGCGACTTAAATTTGAGAAAGATCCAAAACCAGTCTAATTGCACCAAATTCTCCCCAATATGGGAAGGCCCTTATACTGTGGTTTCAATGCCACGACCTGGATTGGCTAGATTAGCTATGGAGGATGGCAGAGTTTTTTCCAATACATGGAACATCGACAAATTACACAAGTTCTATGTGTAAGTACTCTTTCTCTTTCCCTTTTCAATTATCAATACCTTTTTTCATTACAGTTTTCATTACGGTTAAACCCATTTTACCTCCATTAGAGCACGCCCGAGGGCTGATCGCATTGGGCACTACATTATGATGATTAAGTGGATTTGCTGGCCGATCTCATGGTCGCATCTAGATAAGACATTTCTTCGTAAGCCGTTTCTCAACACTTTAGAAACTTACTAACATGTTTAGACCATTCGAGTGGCTGCAAGTTAGCAATAACCTTATGACTTCGCAATAACGTGTTCTCTAGTCAATCAGTTCGTCACTCATCTCTGGGTGTGTTCGTATTCCAATCCTGCGACCAACATACTACGTCTCCAGTATACTCGGTCGCAAGAGGGGGCTAGGGGATATTAACTGTATATTTGATATTAACTGTATATTTAATTTTAAGCTCAATCATTTCCCTTAGTTTTTTGTTACTCCTACTAATCATGTGTATTTGCAAGGTACAATTACTAAAGAAAAATTATCTCATTGTCAAAAAAGTACAATAAAATATAGTACATCAAGGAAGGCCTAGGTCATGTAACAGTTTCTCTACAAGAACATTGACCTCGGCCTTGATCACGTCCAACTGATCCTCTCTGTCGAAAGATACGCTTTCCATCATTGGCCTCAGGTCCAAATTCGGTCCATGGTGATGTCTAAACTTGTAGAGTAATGCAGAGGCCACACCACTGACAGCAGCCTTCAGTGTCTCCTTGCGCCTCTTTGCAAACTCTGGGATATTGGCAACAAGCAAGTCGGACTGGGCGTCGACCAGGTTGCAAGACTAGGCCATTGATAAGTCATCACCCGTTGGACTGACAACTTCCGCGTCAAATGAGTCTGCAACTTCCTTCAGCTTGGCAAAAGTATTTTTCTTAGCGAGGCAGTAGTTTTCGATGATCATTTCCAAACCCTCCTTCTCACTGAGAACTTTTTCTGTTTTCTCCTTGGCCTTGTCACTGGCCGACCAAAGTTAGTTAATGATGCTGTGAAGCTTCTCCAGGTTGTGTCCACGCCTGATAAACTTCTCTTCTAATTCATCCTTCTCTTTGGTTAGCTAGTGATTTCTTTCGCTTTGACCTGATCAAGAAAAGAAATGTATTCGAGATCAAGCAACCGTAAGGTCGACTCAGCAACGACAACTTCTGCTGGGAAGAGCTTACAGTCGACATCGGCTTGCAGTTTACTGCACATTCATGTGAGGCTATCTTTGTCCCCTTGGAGAGCATCATTTAATCATGTCTTTTCCTCCAAGGACGTGAGAGCACCAGAGAGTTTCTCATCCTTCTCCCTCAAAGCCTCGGCCATCGCAACCCCCTCATTGTTGCACATGGTGGCAATTTCTTCCAGTAAAGCAGAGTTCTCCCTGCGATAGACAAGAGATTAATGTTCTGATCCATACAAGGATTAGAGGTGAAGCAAGACACTTACTGCTTTACGAAGTTGTGCTCTTCCTGCACGACTTTAAAACACTCTATCAGCAGACCGATCATGGTCACGCTGCTAGCAGAAATCTACAAACATACATTCAGTAGACCTACGCAATACTCAAACGCATGTTGAAAAACTGGAGTAAGAGCTTCCCTTACTTCCAAAAGATCTTCTAAAAATTTCTCCGATCCAACTCCTTGGCTCAGAGAAGGCGCATCACCGCGCACCAGCCTGGAGCTTTGAGATTCGGCAATTATCGCTGGCGCGAGGTGCTGCATATCCTCATCAACCAGTGGCATGGCAGCTGCCTCCATGTCCGTAGTCGCGGTCGTTGTTGCGACCTCCGCCCCTTCGTCAACTACATTGGGCAAGGGTACATCGTCAGTAGTCGTAGGGGGCTTTGTTGTGGCTGCTGGCTCTACTGTAGTACCACTAATGGCAGGAACACCTGCCACAGTAGCTTCTTCCCCCTCAACCATGGCGGTCCCTGATTCACTTGCTGAGATAGCAGCGGCCACAGTCAGAGGAGTCCTATTCATTTCGAACACAATTGGTCAAACTATTCCTAGCTCAGCACTATGACTTAGCTAGAGAATACCATTTACCTGATGCGAAGCCCCAGAAGATTTTGGGAGCTTGACCCCCTGATTTGGGGAGACAGCAGCGAGGGCAGCACCTTAAGCGCGGGTTTCCTCGGCGGCTCGACTAACCTTCTACTTCGAAGGATTAGTGGAGTCTCATCGTCGCCCTCAATATAATTCCCCATACTTCTTGTCGGGGTGTAAGAGGAAAAAATATTTACTGCGGCCATCTACGCGCCAGTCGCGGTTGCCTTGGACAGAGCCGCCCCACTAGTTAGTACTTTTGCTTTGCTGGAAGTGGGAGCCTTGGGCTGTTTGGAATTTGGGGTCCTCTTCACTTTCTTGGAGGAACCACCAGAAAGAACTTCATCGCCCAAGGGCCTCTTTGTCCCCACCATTTGGCTCTCGGCCAACTACACAAAACGAGATGCTTATTGATCGGACTTACATCAACAGCGCAACTTGTTCCAGTTTGTCAAACAAAGCATACCTTTTTGCGCACCTGTAACACTTCGTTGGAGCTCCCAACAAGGCTCTCCGGCCTTGATGCACTTAAGTCTCCTTCCTCAACCGCGTTAAAAGCCTTCAACAGATAACTAGCTCTAACTACGACAACTGAAGTAGACAACTTTAGACGACATTACAAGTTCACCAATACATCCAAAACAATCGAAATCAACAAGCAAGTGACCTGTCAACATACCAGGTGATGAGGACATCACTCCTATGGATATGGATACCGCTGTAACTCATGGCCCAATAACACGAGCTCATTCCTAAATGCTAATACTTGTTCTAATGAGAATGTGCTGCTGCATTACCGTTCTTGTGATATATTGCTACTTAGGAGTTTGGGAGATGAGATGCCAAGTCAAGGGGACCCCATCGACATTCCACATTTCAACACCAACGAGCCACATTCAAGTCAAGTCCAAGCCCAATTGATGCCATCCATGTACTTCAATTCGGGCTACAATTCGACTCGGAGTCAGCCAGACAGCACTGGACTAAAAAGGCCATAACTCCCTCATACAGAGTCCGTTTGGACTGATCCACCACTCGTTGGAAAGCTTATTTCAAGATATTTCCAATGGATCAAAGCCTACTGCATGATTCATTCGGGAAGGCCTCCAAATTTGCACGACAAGTTGCTGCTGTTGCAGACTCCGCATCTGAACCGTTGATTAGTCGCCCTTGTCATTTGTTCTTTATATATACTTTGAAGCCGCCACTTCTAGGGTTAGGTTATTTTGCTACATTGTTCCTCCCGTGTGTGAGGCCATTGTTCATCAAAGTAGTGTTCCATGACCTAGTTTGATGAGCGATAACCTCAACTTTGTTCGTTCTAAGATTCAGATTGTTTCTTTCTGGTTCTTGCTCGTCTCTTCTACTGCATGCAGGAATCAACCCTTGTGGTAAGGTCTTCCGGGCGTGAGAACGGTTGATAACAAAAGGTGCGTGGGTGTAGCGCTTGCAAGGATTCAATCTCGCTGGTTGGAAGCCTTAGAACGCGAACGTCTCCGTTCTGCAAAAGTAGAACCTAATGGAAGATCGAGCTGCCGATTGCATCAAGTGGTATCAGAGCATTTGTTGCCCGTTAGGTAATTTGTATCTCCTATTGTTTTGTTTTCCATCGTCCTATTGTCCACAATATATATATATATATATTCGTGTTCATCGTTTCCGCTGTCCAAACCCCTTGAGTCTTTGCACTTTCTTTCAGTTTTTCCTTTTCAGATTTTTTGTCCCTCGCCGTGTCGTTGTGTTGCTGTGTCTAGGTTGAGTCTTGTTCTGGTCGTTGTATCGGGTGTGGCTTGCCGCAACAACCCTAGGGCAACAGTTCAAACCTAGGGTTTGAGGATTTTCGGACTATGTTATTAGATCGGTTTTAGAATTTGAGTCCGAGAAGAAGGAAAATATAACTTGTGATTTCCTCAATACGAAACAAAGTCACAGAGGTGTGGTAGAGCCGAGATGTGGAATTGAAGGGTTTCAAGTCGGTTTCACATCAATTCATATTTTAGAACTGGCTGAGTTCTTGTTTTGTGCCGCGTTCAGTAAAACGGGCATAACTTTTGCATACGGACTCCGATTTGGGTATTTTTTTTCCTAGAAAGATAATTTCAACGCCGTTGCATTGAAAACTATACGACAATTGTCCTATAGCCCAGGAGACCCCAAAATTATGCCATTTTTATTCTGTTTTGAGCCCTGCAAGTTTTAGTACCCGATTTTGTCATTTTGTCGCTGTTTTGTTTGCATCCTCTGTAATTCCAATTTGTGTCATTCTTGCTTTCCACCTTTGCTGCAACATCTAAAAAAGAAAAAAAGGAAGCAAAAAAAAAAGAAAGAAAAAAAAGAGAGAAAGAAAGAGGACAATCAGTGTTGCTTGCATCCTTTGAGTCCTTATGCTTGGTCCTTTTGTTTCGGCTGCTTGAATTAGTTCTAGACACGTTTAGACCAGCGACATAGACTAGCTTGGGACTACTTTTCAGTTTCGCAATTTTTGAATTGATTTGTTGCTAATCCTTGCTACTCATACATTGCCTGCCGAGCTCCACTTTTCTTCCAACTCAGTTACAGGTTTACTTTGCAATCGCACACCCCACCACCTGTGATAGGTTGTCACGAACCAGCCCACCGGATTGCACCACCTGTCGCAGTTGGTAAGAAACTTGCAAGCGCTTGGTAATAAGCTTGAGTGAGAGTGACTTTAATTACTTGTCCACCACCTAGTAGTTGATAGGAAGAATATTTCCACTGTGTTGTTTTCTTCTGTCTTCTACTAACAATGATAGGATCAGAGACTGAGGTGCCGGATCCAGACGAATGTGTTACAAGAATTGAGGTCATGAAGTATGTGGAGGATCACCAACGTGCATTGAGAGGTATTGATGCAAGCCTCACCAAGCTTGCTCAAGACAATGAACATAGGATGGAGCGGATCGAGCAGAGCATCACTGACCTCATTACAAGAATGGGGCACCTTGAGAGGCAGCGCCCTCCACGAGTAGGTCCCCCTTCCCATGGAGAGGAAGAGGATGATGAGGGTGGAGAAAGCTTCAATGATCAGGATGATCATACTATTGAACGGGAAAATAGGCTTCGCCAACGCCTTTCCCGCAACCGACACGGTATGGGAGGTAACAATGGTAACGCCAATCGCCAGTTTGGTAGTGATGACTTTTCTAAAGTTAAGTTTATCATGCCATCTTTCGCGGGCCGATATAATCCTGATGAGTATTTGCAATGGGAGTTAACTGCTGATAAAAAATTTTCATGTTTTGAAGTGCCAGAAGAACATAGGATTAGACTTGTCACTAGTGAATTTAATGATTTTGCTTTGTATTGGTGGCATGAAACTAAACAAACTAATAACGTCCCTACCACTTGGAATGCACTGAAGGAATTCATGCGAGCTAGATTTGTACCCTCATATTATGCTAGAGATTTATTAAATAAATTGCAACACTTGAACCAAGGTAATAAGTCTGTAGAGGAGTATTATCAGGAGTTACAAATTGGCATGTTGCGTTGCAAAGTGAAAGAAGATGAGGATACAAAAATGTGTAATTTTTTTGGGGTTTTAAACCGTGAGATCAGGGACATATTAGAGTATAAGGATTATCATAATATCACTCATTTGTTTCATCTTGCTTGCAAAGCAGAAAGGGAAGTACAGGGACGACAAGCTCGGCCACAAGGAGGCACTTTTGGTGGTTCTACTTCACTTCGTTCCACCCCAAGGGTGCCTCCTAATCGTTCTACTTCACCATCTTCCCTTGCACATCCTGCTGATTCTACACCATCATCACGTGCTCCTGCAGCGAGCAAATCCATGACGGTACAAGCACCGGCGAAGAGCGCTTCATCGGTTGCTTCCATGGGTAGGACCCGGACCCGTGATACGCAATGCCACCGCTGCAAGGGTTTTGGCCATGTCATGAGGGTTGCCCAAGTCAGCGAGCCCTTATTGCCCGAGATGACGGTGAGCATACTAGTGCTAGTGATATTGATGAGGAAGATTTGGCTCTTGTTGCAGCTAACCCTGTAGGTGATGGACATGATACGGATAGCGATGATGATGGAGTGGACAGATTTGGCGCTGAAGCTTCTGAGAAGTATATGAGCATTGTAGCACAGCGAGTACTTAGTACTCAAATGGAGAGAGTGGAGCAAAATCAGCGCCACACCCTGTTCCAATCAAAATTCATTGTGAAGGAACGATCGTGTCGCGTCATCATCGATGGAGGGAGTTGCAACAACCTTGCTAGCACTGAGTTCGTTGAGAAGCTTGGCTTGACCACACAACAGCACCCACGGCTATATTACATTGAATGGTTCAACGCTTGCGGTAAGTTGAAGGTAAGTAAAATTGTGAGAGTGCAGTTTTCAATCGGTACCTACCATGATCATGCGGACTTTGATATAGTTCCAATGCAAGCTTGTTTTTTGCTTTTAGGTAGACCTTGGCAATGTGATACTGATGCTTTACATCATGGTAGAAGCAATAAATACACTTTTACGTATAAGGGTAGAACCATTGAATTGATTCCCATGACCCCTGCTGCACTTTTGAAAGATGAACTAGAAAGAGCTAAAAAAGAACATGAGGGGAAGGATAATAAAACTGAAAATCAGATTGTAGCTAAAGAAGTTTTCCCACCTAAAAAGGATAAGAAAGAATCTAGAGTTAAGAAGACAGGAATTAAATTGAAAGGTGCTAATATGCTTGCTACGAAATCTGATTTACTTGATTTGGATTCTTCTACTTCAGTTTGCTATACTATGCTTTGCAAGGAGGCTTATTTTTCCCTTGATAAATTGCCTAGCTCTTTGCCTCCTACCATCACTACCCTTTTTAGGAGTATGAGGATGTCTTTCCTGATGAAATTTCCCCGGGGCTGCCACCTATGAGTGGTATTTAGCATCAAATTGACTTGATCCCGGGAGCGATTTTGCCAAACCATGCGCCTTACTGAACCAATCCCGAAGAGACTAAGGAAATTCAGCGCCAAATTCAAGACTTATTGGACTTGGGGTATGTACGACAAAGTCTTAGTCCTTGTGCCATTCCAGTTATTTTGGTTCCTAAGAAAGATGGTACTTGGCGTATGTGCGTAGATTGTAGAGCCATTAATAATATTACAATAAGGTATCATCATCCTATTCCTAGATTAGACGACATGCTTGATGAATTAAGTTGCTCTATAATTTTTTGTAAGGTAGACTTGCAAAGTGGATACCACCAAATAAAAATGAAGTTGGGTGATGAATGGAAAACTGCTTTTAAAACTAAGTTCGGGTTGTATGAGTGGTTAGTAATGCCTTTTGGTTTAACTAATGCACTTAACACTTTCATGCGTTTAATGAACAAGGTTTTATGAGCTTTTATTGGTCGATTTGTGGTGGTATATTTTGATGATATTCTGATTTATAGCAAGTCACAAGATGAACACATGGAACATTTGCGTGCTGTTTTTAATGCGTTACGTGATGCACGTTTATTTGGTAACCTTGAGAAGTGTGCCTTTTGCATGGATCGAGTCTCTTTTCTTGGTTATGTTATTACCCCACAGGGAATAGAAGTGGATGAAGCAAAAATTGAAGCAATCAAGAGCTGGCCGACCCCTGAGACAGTCACACAGGTGAGAAGCTTTCATGGTCTTGCAGGATTTTATCAGTGTTTTGTGAAGGATTTCAGCACCATTGCGGCACCATTGAATGAGTTGACAAAGAAAGGCGTTCCTTTTTACTGGGGAACAGCACAAGAACATGCTTTTAATGTGCTAAAGGAGAAGCTCACCAATGCCCCTCTACTTCAACTCCCGAACTTTGGTAAGACTTTTGAGTTAGAGTGCGATGCTAGTGGGATTGGAATAGGAGGAGTGTTGCTACAAGAAGGTAAATCCATTGCATATTTTAGTGAAATATTGAATGGTCCTACTCTGAATTATTTCACATATGAGAAAGAATTGTATGCTTTAGTGCATGTGTTAGAAACATGGCAGCACTACCTTTGGCCTAAGGAATTTGTTATTCATTCTGATCATGAATCTTTGAAACATATTAGAAGTCAAGCTAAACTGAATAAACGACATGCTAAATGGGTGGAGTTCATTGAATCGTTTCCATATATCATTAAGCACAAGAAGGGTAAAGATAATGTGATTGTCGATTCGTTGTCTCGGAGATATACTTTGTTGTCACAACTTGATCATAAGATTTTTGGTTTGGAAACAATAAAGGAGTTGTATGCTACTGATTTGGACTTTAAAGATATTTATATGAATTGTAGAGAAGGAAGAACATGGAATAAATATATGCTGAATGATGAATTATTATATCATGCTAATAAGCTATGTGTTCCAACTGGTTCCATTCACCTTTTGTTTTTACAGGAAGCGCATGGAGGAGGTTTTACGAGACACTTTGGAGTGAAGAAAACGGAGGATGTACTTGCTGCACATTTCTTTCGGCCTAAGATGAGGCATGACGTCAAGTGCTATGTGTCACGGTGCACCACTTGCAATAAAGCTAAGTCCCGTTTGAACCCTTATGGTCTTTATATGCCTCTTCCTGTTCCTAGCGCCCCTTGGGAAGATATTTCAATGGATTTTGTATTAGGATTGCCTAGGACTAAGAGGGGGAGGGATAGTATATTTGTGGTGGTTGATTGTTTTTCTAAAATGGCACATTTTATACCTTGTCATAAGAGCGATGATGCTACAAACGTTGCTGATTTGTTTTTCAGGGAGATCATTCGTTTACATGGAGTGCCCAACACCATCGTTTTAGATTGTGACGTAAAATTCTTGATCCATTTTTGGAGAAGTTTATGGAATAAATTGGGGACGAAACTACTTTTCTCCACTACTTATCATCCCCAAACCAACGGACAGACGGAGGTCGTCAACCGTACATTGTCCACTATGCTACGGGCGGTTCTCAAGACAAATTTGAAGATGTGGGAGGAGTGTCTACCTCATATTGAATTGGCTTATAACAGATCCATCCACTACACCACCAAGGTAAATCCATTTCAGGTAGTATATGGGTTTAATCCATGCGCCCCTATTGATTTTCTACCTTTTCCTCCTTCTGAAACTTTGAATTTTGATGCTAAAAAGCGCGCTGAATTGAGTCTGAAAATGCATGAGTTAGTTAAAGCAAATATTGAAAGGATGAATGCCAAGTGTAAAGTATATGGTAGCCAAGGTAGAAAACATTTAACCTTTGAACCTGGTGATCTTGTTTGGTTGCATTTACGTAAAGATAGGTTTCCCGAATTGCGAAAGTCTAAATTAATGCCTCGAGCAGATGGTTCCTTTCAAGTACTTTCAAAGATTAATGATAATGCATATAAGCTTGAGTTGCCTGCAGATTTCGGGGTTAGTCCCACATTTAATATTTCAGACTTAAAACCATACATGGGCGAAGAAGATGAGATTGAGTCGAGGACGACTCCAATTTTAGAAGGGGAGGATGATGAGGACATCACTTCTATGGATATGGATACCGTTGTACCTCATGGCCCAATAACACGAGCACGTGCAAAACGACTCAATTACAAGGTGAGCTCATTCCTAAATGCTCATACTTGTTCTAATGAGAATGTGCTGCTGCATAACCTTCCTTGTGATATGTTGTTACTTAGGAGTATGGGAGAGGAGATGCCAAGTCACGGGGACCCCATCTACATTTCAACACCTATGAGCCACGTTCGAGTCAAGTCCAAGCCCAATTGATGCCATCCACGTACTTCAATTCGGGCTACAATTCGACTCGGAATCAGCCTGACAGCATTGGACTAAAAAGGCCATAACTCCCTCATACGGAGTCTGTTTGGACTGATCTACCACTCGTTGGAAAGCTTATTTCAAGATCTTTCCAGTGGGTCAAAGCCTACTGCATGATTCATTCGGGAAGGCCTCCAAATCGACACGACAAGTTGCTGCTGTTGCAGACTCCGCATCTGAACCGTTGATTAGTCACCCTTGTCGTTTATTCTTTATATATACTTTGAAGCCACCACTTCTAGGGTTAGGTTATTTTGCTACATTGTTCCTCCCATGTGTGAGACAATTATTCATTAGAGTAGTGTTCCAGGACCTGGTTTGATGAGAGATAACTTCAACTTTGTTCGTTCTAAGATTCAGATTATTTCACTAGTACAGAAAAGCTTTCTTTTATCGGTAAAAAACACCCTTCTACTATCGGTTTTCGTACCGATAGAGATAGACACGATAGAACAAGACAGAACATTTTCTATCGGTAAATAACCAATAGAAGAACTTCACAATTCTATCGGCATATTAGGAGTGTACCGATAGAAAACCCGTCGTAGTCTGACGTTTAGCAGTGGGAAAAGTACCACTATTCTAATGGTTAATTACAAGATTACCGACAGCAAAAAGCTTACTATTCTATCGGCACCTTATGAGTGTACCGATAGAAAACCCGTCGTAGCCTGACGTGTAGCGGTGGGAAAAATACCACTATTCTAACAGTTAATTACAAGTTTACCAACAGAAAAAAGCTTAGTACTCGCTCTGTTGGAAATGAGATAAGCGATAGAAAAAATCTTAGTACTCTCTCGGTTGTGTATGAGTTCACCGGCAGGAAAAATCATACTCTTCTAACGGTTAATTTCAAGTTTACCGATAGAAAAAACGACAGTTGTCTCTCGGTTGTGGATGAGTTCACCAGCAGGAAAAGTCACACTATTCTGACGGTTAATTTCTAGTTTACCGATAGAAAATGTGGTAGTAGTCTCTCGGTTGTGGATGCGTTTACCGATAGAAAAGTGGTGGTAGTCTGTCGGTTGTGAATGAATTTACCGATAGAACATTCACATATACAGTACGTTATTTACATTCACATATACAGTACAGATGCAATACATTATAGATTGGATACACAATACAGTATAGATGCAAAGAAGGGTAAATTCACAAAACAGATTGACACATTAGACAGTTATTCACATATATATGGACAAATACAAATTGTAATCCAATGTGGATATTTATTGACATATATATTTATTCACATGTATATAAACAGTCTATGCACAGATAGAGTACACGAAAAAGAGAAAATTATCATGGCGGATGGTTGGGTGCAACTTCCTCCATGACATATTGAGCCCAGATTTGTCGAAGATCTCTAATCTTTGCATTTTCGTATGAGTCTTTCGACATGGCGATCTGCAAGCATGTGTGAATACTTAGTAACTAACTTCCTAATTTAGAACGTGACACCCAATTTTCAAATTTGAGTTAGCTATCGATGCTTACCTGGGGGAATTGGGCAAAGTTTGTCTGCACTAGGTCGTACATGTAGCGCAACACATAAAACCCGCATTCCCACGATTGCGGCTGCTGATGGCACTGAGATAATTGCATATGCGAAGACATGTTAGCTATTGTTTCCATAAACTAATTAAGCATAAACAAAAAGTCTCGTGAGTACCTCATATTCTTTCCAAGCTAGTAGGGAGCCCTGCGGTGCGGCATGCCTCCCTCCAGCGGACGCATATTTATCAAAAGCCCTGCATTTCAGTTAGTATTGCCAGTTAATGTATTATCATTAGCTAGTGAGGTGAAAATTTAAATCAAACATATAAGTTACTTACGCCTCCATATTCCCCTTGACCACATATTCGATCGATAATCTGTCACGCATCGAATCGAGGTAGTACACCTCGTTCCTCGGCGGACAGATCACGACAGGCACCAGAATGAACTCACTGTCCTGCTGCGCCATCAGCGCCTTGGATATGTACTGCTCAGCGTGCGCGGCGTCGTGCTCTAGTATTGTGAGGCTTATTTTCTCTGGGTCAAGGAAACCCACCTTGTCACACGCAGCCTCCGAAGCTAGCCTGTACATGCACCTGCATGCAAAGGACGACATTAGTATTGCACAGAAAGTTACTACATTTCAAATGAACTACAACAATGCAGAGTTAGCAAACAGAGTTAGAAAACAGCAATACATAGCATCAGCAAACTCACAGGACTCCAGTCCGTATGATGGACATATCGAGCTCCCGCCAGTTGTAGAGGTCGAACAGATCCTCGTGTGCCACGGATATACTCCCGGGCTCACGGTGGAACTGCCCAGGCCTGTAGGGAACTAAGAAGTTCAGATTGCGCCGAGCTCGGTGTACGTACTACTCGTGGAGGTCTTTGGTTGATCGATCCAATTTGAGCAAAGCTGCCTCCGACATGAGTGGGAACCCATTCTTGAACCTCTCCGGCTGTCCCTGTCGCCCTTTTCCCTTGCCTTTGCCCTTGCTTTTTGCCGGGGACTGAGCGCGTACCTTCGAAGGCAAGGGTGAGGTGATGGCGGCTTTCTTCCAAGGTGAAGGCGTGGATGCACTGGGTGGGGTCGAGGCCATCTTTCATGTGTCCAGGGTCGCACGAGATCGGGCCTCATGCCCCGAGCTGGGGGCGCAGTCCGCTGGTAGCCCAACGGCAGGCCACTTCAATTAATAAGCACGTATGTTAGATTATGCAAGTTGAGTGTACTGAGTAGGATGTAATCTAAAATGTGTAGGATTTACCGGTTGTATTAGAAGACACTTCTTGGGCCACTGTACGTAGGAGCCCACTGCCTCAGCAAGTGTCTGCAGTTCCTCTGTTGGGACTGCCAACGGAGAATTGTTGTAGCCCGGCATGGCCATGTCCACCTGTACCTTTGCAAACCCCAACCGCAGAGGTACGCAATGGACCCGGACATCCGGCCCAGACGGATATACGAAGCCGTGTCCAACCACTTCCTGCCTGTCGCCTAGGTAATTCAGTAGGATGCAACCCTCCGGCTTCTGCAAATTTGTAAATATTAAAACAGGTTAGCGAAACAACTCTAACAGAATGGGAGTGGCATCAACTTAAGTGCACAGATGAAGGCTTGCAGTACCTCAAGTAGATCCACTGGATCCGCGAGGACCTTCGAAGCGCAACTGCTTATCCGACCCCGCAGGGTACCGTTGCCCTGGGGTTCTGCATCTGCACTCTTGCTCAGCAATGCATCTCTCAACCGTGCAAACTCTTCCCTCATTTGTGCGACCTCAGACTGCACCTCAACCCGTATCTCCGCCCGTACCTCAGTCCTCGGTGGAGCCGGATCTGCGAAACCGGCCTTCCACGACACAATGGCTCCCACGGCCCATGTCCGCCCGGGATGCTCCTTATTTCCTAGAGCCCGGGTGACGATGTCGTTCTCCCTCTGTGGGGTAAAGAATCCCTCCACTGCCTCCTTCCCTAAAGAGATCTGTTACAATTAAAGGTACCTTGTGAGGCAAATTGCCTTATATACACTTGTGCGCACATAGTTTATGAGGTTAGCCAACTTACCATTCACCTCACAACGTCGACGTCCCCAGGGGTTGCGAACTGCACAGACCCCGTGGATGACACGGACCCCCTCCCCCACCCTCCACCATCGCTTGCAGCTCTCATCCCGGATCTCGGAGCGCGGCAACTCAGGGGTGACGATGACAGGATTTTGCTTGTCTTCCTTCTTCCACTGCTCCTCCTTCCCCGCATAGCCCCGGGATCCGACCCGATGCGGGTGGTCGTTCCTCTTCTGGATCGCCCTATTCTTCTCGCTAAGGGCCTTGAACTCCTCAGTCCCCTTCTGCTTGGTGAATTCCTCCCATACCTCCTCCGATATGAAGGGGTACTTCTCGCAAGGAGATATCCCCGTAGCGAGGAAGTTACTGACGAGCCAGCTCTTAAAGGTTTTCCATGTTCCGTTCATGTCCTTCAAGCAGGCCGTCCTAGGTGTATCATCGGGGATGTTCCACTTAGCCTATTTTCAAAAAATGCATACAATTAATCACGAGTTAGTTAAACTTTAGTATAAGCCAAGAGAACGTGATTACGAAAGAGTTCAGCGATTTCAGTTAATTTAACCTTCACTTCCGCCCACAACCTGTCCCTCTCGTCCGCCGTCATGTCCTTCCAGCTCTGCATGGTGATCTTCACCCTTTCTTTCTCTAACAGCCCAACGTAGGCCGCGTACTTCCCAGCATTCTTTCCAACCGGCCTCCCAAATTGGTTGAACTAACAAGAAAGATCCGTGCATTTGGCCAAACGGCCCAACGTCGTCGCGCCTCATCCCACCCTCTTGCGCCGGGATGTAACAGCTGCATCTTCAGTTACGTTGGGGTTGGCCTTAGTCGAACCACTGGTACCATCCGATGAAGACGACGACATGTCTTTCCCTACAAAACCATCAACAAACCATCAAAAATTTAATGGAAACACAAACCAAATCATTTTACAAAGAAAAAGGACCTATTTTAAATATTTTTTCCATCAGTAAACACAAAAGCTACCATGCAATTAATACAAGATAAGATTCTATTTCTCAGCGTTTTCGTCTACACATTTTCATATAGGAAGCAGGCAACATATGGCAATTAATTCTTCTTGGAGTTCCATAACTCAGCCCAGGACTGGAATCTAATTAGGGCTGCAAAAGGGATGTCCGAAAAAAATAATACTAAAAGAAATACATGAATAAATTACTTCTTGAACTGTTCAGAAATACATGAATAAATTTTGTTGATAAGCCACTACTCACTGTCATCACATAACATTCTCAATGATTTTCTATACTAATATTCATGGGCCAGCATTATTATTTCACACGTAAATATGCACACAAGCATCTAAGTGCCACTGTGCATAATCTGACAAACCTAATGCTAATGGAATATAAATATATTGAAGTAGCATAGAAAGTAGGTCACAACCAAAAAAGGAATAATATGGTCTATAGCACCCTCTCTTGGTTATCTTTTGCATTACCTGTATGCAAGTCATCAGGACTTCATCACATCTATTAGTTTGGGAAAAGTCATATATGACATACCGGTAATGCAAAATATAACCAAGAGATATGCATTTGAAACATATACATCGAAGACCCATCCACATTGCCATATATTCATACCAATTGAGTAAAAATTCCCAACCAAACTAGTACGTACATTGCATGCCTCATGTCCTTCCAGATCCAAAGTTTTAATAGTACGTTGTTCAGAAATATTTTCTATCGGTAAACACAAGAGCTGCCGATAGAGCAGACAAATTGTTTCTATCGGCAAATACAGGAGATACCGATAGAATATGAGTACGAACAACTCCAACATATAATGTGCATTACATGGCAGTTGCATACAATTGATCACACATACAGCAGTATAGATAAGTTAAAATCTCAAAATAGGTTCATTACAACACTGGAACATATTATGTCAACCCTAATTTAAATCAATATTGCCCGCGGAATGTACATAATCCAACACAATAGGGAACCCTAGTGTAATTGCAAAACTCGAAGAATTAGTACGTACAAAACACTAGGATCAAATAAGGAAGATGCTGGAAATAGAACGACGAATTAGGGTATTTACGGCGATCAGTGCTGGTGATGGAGAGGGGGTGTAGAACGCAGCGGCGGCCGGCGAAGGACGAAAATAAGAACCGGTGGCAGTGGCGAACCAGTGTCCAGCCGGCGATCGTCGTGTGGGAGAGAGGAAGTGAGTGGTCACGGCGGAGGTTGCAGTTTTCTTAGCTCTCGAAGAGACGCAGTGCTCTAGGTTGGAATTGTTCGACTGGAGGGAAACTCAAGGGCCGTGTACGAGTAATAAAGTAGTGTATGATCTTTTCTATCGGTAAAAAAAAATAATACCGATAGAATTATGTCCGTTTCTATCGGTACAACAAAATAATACCGATAGAAAAAGTAAATTTCCCGGAAAAATGTTTGAATTAGTGGATTCCGTTTTTCTATCGGTATAAACAATAAATTCCCGTGAGACCAATTTTCCCCAGAAAAATTTTTTAATTAAGTTTACGAGATTATAGTATTGTGTTCCATTTTTCTATCGGTAAAAACAACAAAATACCGTCAGAAAATGAAAAGGTAAACACAATTTAACATCAAACAGACCGTGCTTGAAAGCTGCAGAATGATAAAGAAAGTGGGAAGACAGCCGGAAAATTGGAAAATTGACATCAAAAGAAATTGTTCATTCATTATTGTTTTATCACTTAAAAAAAATTAAAACCCAAAATGCTAGGTCAAGGGGTGGTCTTAGCCCTGGCTGCATGTAGAATAGAGTCAGTTTGACTTGCAGCCAGGACACAGGACTCCTCTAGCGACAAGTTGTCCCTAGGATCAACTACTACCGCGTCAAGAAGGCCTGCGACCTCCCTCAGCTTCGCTATGGTATCCTTCATAGTCAAACCGCAGCTAGCGATGGTCATATCCGCGGCTTTCTTCTCCTCGCGAAGACGCCTCGTCCTCGCCCTAGCATTGTCACCATCCATCTTCATGCGCTGAATACGCTGGAAGAGATCGTCAAGGTCAAGCCGTAGCTGAGTGTGCTTGTCCGTAAGGAGCTTGTGCTCCTCCTGGAGGGCCCTCAGTTCGGCCTTCACTTTGCCAGTGTCTTCCACGGCTCCCATTCCCTGTGCAAAGCAACAGGTCAAGAATGTAGTGAACATGGATTAACAATACAGGGGTAAACCCAGGAGATTTCGAGTTCTTACCGGGGAGGGCGTGGCTGACGATCCCATGGAGGTTGCCATTGTGAAAGAGAAGATGACAGTCGAAGCGTTCCAGGATTAGAAAAACAAAAAAATACCGTGACTCATGGCGAGGTACTTATAGAATTTCCAAGGCGACGCATGGCGACACGGTTGAGAATTCAAAGCGCCAGAAAAAACCGTCAGACAACAAATACCGTGAGACTAACGAATTTATTCTAACGGTACAATATAATAATACCGATAGAATAAGTACACCTTTCGCAGCGAAACTTTCGAAGTGCCTGAGACACATTAAAGTAGCGGATGTCCTTTTGTATCGGTAGAAATAACAAAATACCGTCAAAAAAATTGATTTTTGGAGAGCTTAATTTGAAGAAGCAAGAGGCTGTGATGATATTTTTGCAAGTGCTATTTGAAGGGAAGAATTAAGTATTTACAGGATAAAGGTACTGTACATGTTAGAACTCATGCTGTTGAGTAAAATTGAGATATATTAATGCTGTGAACTAGCTTATCATTAAGTTCTAAAGAAAAATGTACTGCCTGATGTATTAATGATAAGTTCCTCACCTTGCTGCAGAACTTGTGGGCTGTTTGCTTGGCATTTATCCCTGAAATAGAAATTAATCATCAATGGTTCTCAACCCATAATCCTTCTTCGTGGTCATCTCGCAGATACGTTGTTTCGTCGATATCTTCAGTACGGATAGATTGAATGTCCTCTAAAAATGGAGGTATTTCATCGAATTGGTTATACTCCTCTTCGTCGACAACATCTTCGACCCCAACAATACGTCTCTTGCTGTGGAGGACAACATGCAAGTTTGGATTGGCCGGGTCAATGATGTAGAATACCTGTGTGGCTTGCTTTGCAAGTATGAGTGGATCGTCTTGGTGTCCGACTCTACCAAGATCGACGAGAGTAAACCCGTAACTGTCAACTTGAACACCTCGAGGGATTTCGACCCATTGGCATCGAAACAGGGGAATCTTAAGTAATCCGTAATCGAGCTCCCATATTTCGTCAATAGCACCGTAATATGAGTTCAGTGCCCTTACTGACCTGGCATCTTCGCAAATAGAAAACAATGTCACTCCGCTACATTGCGTGCTACTCTTGGCGTCTTGAGCTCTTGTGTAAAATGAATACCCATTGATGTCATACCCCTGCCAAGTCCGTACAGTGAATCTTGGGCCTCTAGCCAACCATGTCACAGTTTCACTTATGGAGCCCTCGGCAGCTCGCGTGACTCTTTCTTGGATCCACTCAGCAAATTTCCTGTTATGTTCTCTGCTGACCCAAACGTCTGACTTCGAAGGATTCTGTGACCGTAACATTACCTTGTGCTCGTGTATGTATGGCTCGACCTCCGTCATGTGTTGTAAGACCCAAAAATGTGATTTTGCGTACACATCACGAGTGGGGACGATAGCTTTGAATCCAATCATTCCGATTCCCTGAAGCCTACCCTCGTGTCGGGACCTAGGAACGCCAATTGGGTCAACCCCGGCCATATAATCTGTGCAAAATTCAATCACATCCTCGGTAGCATAACCTTCCATGATACTCCCCTCGGGTCGACGACGAGTCCTTACTTATCCCTTCAATACACCCATAAATCTCTCAAATGGATACATGTAGCGCAGGCACACGGGTCCACAAAACTTAATTTCTCTGATAAGGTGAACAATCAGATGGACCATAACATCAAAAAAGGATGGAGGGAAATACATCTCGAGCTGACAAAGAGTTGTAACCACGTCGCGTTGCAAAGCGTCTAATCCATCCGGATCAATTACCTACGAGGACACAGTTGCGCCAAATATTCATATCAGAAAAATCTTTTAATTAAGCTCCACAGATGGAGGTAATGAACTTATAGTACGAGTGCACGTACTTACCTTGCAAGATATTGCGTTGAAGAAATAACATAGGTTTGTGATTGTCTCTCTGACTTTAACTGGGAGAATGCCTTTGATAGCAATGGGAAGCATTTGTGACATCAGGACATGACAGTCGTGGGACTTCGTGCCAACTAGTCTTCGTTCCTTCATGGACACAAGTTTTTTCAAGTTCGCGGAGTACCCACATGGAACTTTAACACCGTGCAGGCACCGACAGAGTTCTGTTTTTTCGCTCTTGGACAACGTATAGTAGGCCGGAGGGAGGTATGTACGCTTTCCATTCTCTAAAGGTGCAAGCTCAGACCTTATCCCCATTTCCACCATGTCACGACGAGCTTTCACACCATCCTTTGTCTTTCCTGGAATGTTCAACAACAAACCAATCAAACTGTCACAGACATTTTTCTCTACATGCATGACGTCAATGCAATGTCGAATTTGTAAGTGCTCCCAGTACGGTAGATCCCAGAGAATCGATCTCTTCTTCCAAACATTTTTTTCTCAAGGTTTAGAATGCTTACCGAACTCAGCTTTGTGTCCTTCACGCGCGAGTAAATCTCCTTACCGATCAAAAACACTGGAGCTGATCCCTTCTCAGGCTTCCCGTTAAATGATTTCCTCTTCTTACGGTACGTGTGATGCACCGGAAGAAACCTGCGGTGACCCATGTACACTGTTTTCCGGCAGTTTCGCATCCACATGCTCTCAGTTTCATCTAGGCAAATAGGGCAAGCCTTGGCTCCTTTCGTACTATACCCCGACAAATTGCCGTAGGCCGGAAAATCATTTATGGTGCAAAATATCAGGGCCCGCAAGATGAAATTCTCTTTCTTGTATGCATCCCACACCTGCACCCCCTCGCTCCACAATTTCTGCAAGTCCTCGATTAAAGGCACTAGAAACACGTCAATATCATTTCCGGGTTGTCTGGGTCCTGAGATTAGTAACACCATCATGATGTACTTGCGCTTCATGCATAACCAAGGAGGAAGATTGTAGATGCATAAAAGAACCGGCCAAGTGCTGTGCCGACTGCTCATATTACCATGTGGGTTCATACCATCTGTACTCAGCCCGAACCTTATATTCCTAAGTTCGTCGCCGAACTCAGCAAATGTTCTGTTGATGTTTCTCCATTGAATAGAATCAGCTGGGTGTCTCAGTTTTCCGTCTTGTTTCCGGGCTTCAGCATGCCAACGCAAGTGCTTCGCGACTTTCGGATTTGCAAACAGCCGCTTCAATCTAGGTATCACAGGCAAGTACCACACTGTTTTCGCCGGAGGTCCTTTCTTTACCTCGTGACGTTCACTGTCAATCCGGTCCCTACGCATATACCTCAATGCGCCGCATCTTGGACAAACATGCAAACTGGAGTACTCGTTACGGTACAACACACAATCATTTGGGCATGCGTGTATTCTTTCGATTTCCATTCCCAGCGGACACAACAGTTTTTTGGCTTGGTAAGTAGATCTTGGCAACTCATTTCCCTCTGGAAGCATGTCTGCTAGAAGATCTAATAGTGCCGTGAAACTCTTATCACTCCAACCGTTGCCTGCCTTCAAGTTATATAATCTCAGCACAGAAGACAGTTTTGTAAATGTTGCACATCCAGGGAACAGAGGCTTCTCAGAGTCAGCAATCAGTTTCTCAAATTCACAGAAGTCGTTTTCGTTGTAATCTTCCTCTACATCACGTAACATCTCATCTAGATTGTCATCATCATCATCATCTACGTGCACATCGGAATGAACATTATCACAATTCGGATGATCATCGATATTATTGCAATCCACATTCGAGTCCTGCTGATTGGTAGTAGTGGTGCTTGTTTCCTCAAGATCTTCGCCATGCCATATCCAACGGGTGTATCGCGCGTTAAAACCACGATGAATCAAATGACTCTTAATTTGATCAGAGTTGCTAAACCTCTTCAAGTTCATACAATCTGTACAAGGACAGAGCATATTTTTCTCTCCCTTCCTCTCCTTTTGTTGCTCAGCAAATTTAATAAACTCATTCACACCATCCAAATATTCAAAAGTAGTACGTTTTATTCCATACATCCAATATTTCCTGTCCATCTAGAATTAACAAAATTTAACGAGTCAGCCATGCATGCATGAAACCTGCCCGATTAAGTTATGTATATGTACATGTACAGCCTCTTACAACAGATGTGTTGAACCCTAGCCTGACGAAATTAACACTAATTAACCTAGCTAACTATACAATACAAGCTAGTTAGCTCCTAAAACATGACGCATTTCCAGCTACCTAGCTCCCAAGCTTACAGCTACAAACTTAATTGGAACTACACAATACAACTAGCTTGCAAGTAGAGAGGGAGGGAGATCTAGAGGGAGGGAGAGATAACTGTCGACAATTAATCATACCTTAAAGAGAGGGGCACAATCAAATTCCCTCCAGCTTGCGCTGATCACCCTAGCAGTGTAGCTGCGAGCGTGGAACTTTCATCACAAACAGAGGGACAGAGAGTGCAACAGAACAAATTACAGCGCAGCTCAGCAATGGTCGAGTGGGGTTTTCCTTATAATGGAGCTTTTTCTAATGGTAAATACATGAAATAACCGTTAGACTAACTAAGGTAATTTTCCTCTCACATATTCTATCGGTAAAAACACACATACCGTTAGAGAATGTACATTGCTGAACAAGTACAGTTTTTGTTCTATCGGTAAATATATGTATTTATCGTTAGATGATGCATGACACAGCACGTACATGAGTTTTTCTATCGGTAAATATGTGTATTAACCGTTAGATGATGCATGACACACGAACATGAGTTTTTCTATCGGTAGATTTGTGTATTTACCGTTAGATGATGTATGACTGAGCAAATATATGTGTTTTCTATCGGTAAATATGTGTATTTACCGTTAGAGGAGGTACTTGTAACACACATGACACCAGTTCTCACATCCAAGGAATCATACCAATGTAACATCAAACAGATCTTAACTACAAGATAAAGCAATATTTCAAGAAATGCTAATTTGTGGATTAACTTGGAGACACAAAAATACTTTTCTTAGGTACTCGGGACTTCATCTTGCCAAAGAAATTACACATGCCAGTTCACAAATTCAGGTACAAACATACACAAACCAGTTCACCAATACAAATTCAGGTACATGTCTGAAACAACAGTACAAATACACACCTACCAACCAATACAATTAAATACACAAATACTCCCTACACATTCAAGTTCATGTCCCAATTAGCAATACATGATACACAAATATACAACAATATACAAATACAACAATTAATTCACACATTCGATGTATATTAGAAAAGCCACGTCTGAAATTAACAACAGATCACGACGAGGACCCAGTGGCCCGTACATTTTACATAAAAGAGAACCTTTGCGAGCAAGTTGGTGCATGCAAAAAAATGTAAGATGCTTTCTATAGGTCCTGATTTGAGAAACACGCAAGGCTTAAGGATCTTCTCGACCGAGCCAACCAAGATCTCGCATTTCACGTCCTTCCAGCTCTCGACGGTGATCTTCACCGTTTCTTTCGCCAACAAGCCAATGTAGGCAGCGTACTGCGATGAACCGTGAAATACGTTGCCCCTCATGAGCATCATCCAAGGACCTGCAAAGATCATAATCATATCGAAAAGAAGACACATCAAAATGAAGGATACAAAAAAAGCAGAATAATTGCCATAATCGGATTAGAATGATTTACGTACCTTGCTTGGGATGCGGAAGTCTAGAGGGCGTCGATGGAGGTGCGGAGGTGCAGCGGTCGCCTGTAGAGGTGCGCCGGCCGTCCATGGAGCTTACGGGTTAGGAATACGAGCCCCAGATGAACTGTGAGAATGAAGAGACATACCCCTGTATTTATAGTGCTAGATAAATTCTATCGGTACAAACACCGCATACCGTTAGTCATTTTATATATATTCTAATGGTAAAAATCAATTACCGATAGAAAAAAAACAACTGTAGAAGTCGAACGGCTCTATCGGCGTAATACAAATTACCGATAGGAATTTTTGTCCACACTCTGTCGGTATATACGTACATTGCCGATAGAATAATACTAATTGTAGAAGGCGAACAGTTCTAAAATATTTTTTCTATATTCTAACAGTATAAACATTAATTACCGATGGAATAAAACTATTTGAAGACGAACAGTTCTAAGGAATTTTCGATATATTCTAAAGGTAATAGAATACATTACCGATAGAATAAAAATATTTGTAGAAGGCGAACGGTTCTATCGGGACACTACATATTGCCGATAGAAATTTTTGAGATATTCTGTCGGTATACTAATAAATTACTGATAGAATAAGTCTAGTTGAAGAAGTCGACCAGTCCTATCGGCGCACAACATTGTCCCGTCAGTACTTATGCATCTCTTCTAACGGCAAATATGTTCATCATCGCTAGAGTAAATCATATTTCTTCTTCTATCGGTAGTTTTCTTACAAACCGATAGGAAAATTTCACCCGTTGGCCTTTTTTGGCCACGAGGCACATTTTCTATCGGTTTTCTACTAAAGCGCTAATAACCGACAGAATATAGGGGTTAGTAGACTGCAATTCTGTACTAGTGTTTCTTTCTCATTCTTGCTCATCTCTTCTACTGCATGTAGGAATCAACCCTCGTGGTAAGGTCTTCCGGGCGTGAGCACGGTTGATAACGAAAGGTGCGTGGGTGTAGTGATTGCAAAGATTCAATCTCGCTGGTTGGAAGTCTTGGAACGCGAACATCTCCATTCCGCAAAAGTACAACCTAATGGAAGATCGGGCCGCTGATTGCATCACCAGGGCTGCCATCCCTCGTAGTGTCCTCGTTGGCCTTGATCTCCCATGCGGGGTGATCCCTCTTCTTCAATGGACTGATCTGATTTTTCACAAAATCGAGGATCACGTCCCAAGCAGTCAAGCTCGCATCTATGAGGCACCTCAGTGCCTGGGCTTGCCTCTTTTGCACTTCATCAAGGGCAGGGGAAACATATTTCTCCTTGCTCTTCTCTAGCCGCCGATCGGCGCACCAGAGATGAATTTCCTCCAGCGCGGCATAATAGAACCATCTCTAGTACCACTTGTGCACCGAATCGCGCAGAGGAAAGAGGATAAAGTCCTCCCGCAGGCGAAAATACACGCAACTCAGCGCCGCCATGCCCTTAGACATGGCCAAGAACTAGTACTGGCGGAACAGTGCCACACTGGGCGAAACCCCCAAAAACACCTCTCACAAATGCTGGAAGGTGGTGAGGATCAACACAGAGTTTGTGTTTAGGTTCACCAGCTCTAGATCGAAGTGGGCGAGAACATTCCGCAAGAAGTCGCTCTTCAGCAAATAAAAGCTGCAACGTAAGAAGTCCTCGAACATCACCACCTCGCCCTCCTGCACTACAGGGCTCCCTTCGTTCTCCCCAGAGGCTGCCATGGTATCAGCGACCTGGAGGGAAGATAACCATCAGCTTCCAACACTAGCAAGCTCTCCTCCGATCGATGACTGGATTTTGTCCAACACTCCATCAAGATGGGTTTTTGGTGGAGAAACAGGGAAGGCTGCGACCTATATCTCAAATAGGAACTTTGCTAACGCAGGGATATTTCGATGAAGCTTCTGTGAGAAGCTAGGGCTTGAAACGAAGGGTTTAAAAATCCACTTCCCTCGGTTCCTTCACCATGGTTCACATCACGCGGCAAAAGGTGTTTGTTGCATTAAATACACATCAAAACAAACTTGACACGCACACCCACAGTCCCGTGTGTATTCAACGGGAAGTCTGTCGCGCCCCGAGACTGGGACAACGACTACTCCTGTAGAGACCTAGCTCGCTGCAGCTAGTCCCAAACCACAAACCTTTGACTTCCCAGGATAAGTCAAACACAGGAGTATATTACATTGCAACAGAGTACTCACAAAATATTAAGCAGTGTGGCCTGCTGGCCTTAATATTACATAAAGAGGATTATAATGCCTACAAGGCATTCAGGGTTTAACAAAATATTTAACCACACAGCAGAAGATAGGTGACCCTCCCACAAAAGAAGTTGACGGCAGAACAACACACTTCAGGGCTCTGGCGGAACTGATTCTCCTCCTTCTGGATCCACGAAGTACTCCGTTCCATCATCTTGATCAAAGTAGGCTCCATCTATTGAGTTGAATGTTGCAAGGGTGAGCACTTACGTACTCAGCAAGTCATAGGTAAGAGTAGATACATATAGTAGTGATGATATGAACCTAGACTAGTCAAGAATTATGGATATTTGTAAAATAGTCTTTTCCTTTCTCATCTCATCTTATGGCAGCACTTTTCATAATATAACATCATCATTCATGTTCACTAGATTATAGCACTACCGCGACACGTCGACACACGACAGCCCACGGCAGCACTCCTTATCATGACAACACATGTCATTTGGGTAATCTTGATTTAAACATATTTTATTTAGAAAATAGTACTTGTGTCACACCCCGTGGATTTAATCCACCGCAGCAGACTCCTATAAACCCGGGAGCTCGGAGTATTCGAATACATTTTTAACTCTGCAGAGAGGTACCAATTTACCCGCAAGATATTCCACTTTCAAACCTTTCCTATCATAACAAAATGATTGGACCCCTGACTCACTTCATACTGTGAGCGGCAAGGTGGAAATAACAAGAACTTTTGTTATGTTTTACTCACAATTCACCCCCGACCCTGTGGCTCTCAGCGAGGCACAGTTGTGGCAGGTTGTATCCAAACCTCCACCCCTTTGCTTATTCCCATTACTGGGTCAGCGTGCTTGATCACCTTCAGTGATATGTGTGGGAGCCGCGCTCCGTGTTTATCGTGCATCACAACACATCTCATGCAGGGGTTTCATGTGCGATCCACATAATTACTTGTTCAGGCCTGTCCCATACCAGGCTTGCGGTTAGCACGTTGTTCATGCCACTAGACGCACAACACAAGGTTCTAGTCCTTATATGCCAATGACCAGACCATCCACGTCCCTGCACCTTCAGTGCCTGCATTCCTTTGCAGTCTAGCACCTCCAGTGCAACAGCCATCCATACCATTTTTCTGGTCACGGCTAGGGGTTTTATTTCATGAATATAAGTATATAAATACATATAATAGTTCATGGCTCAAAACTTGTTTATTTCACATTTTACAGATAACCAGTCTAGTACTGCCAATTGATAATTCAACCATTCTCAATCTTTCACATGCAATATTTCCTATATTCAAGGTTATGTTTTAGCAACATTTAAAATATAGGTTCAAGATGACCAAGGATATGACTTGCCTTCCGCGTCGTAAGATACAGCAGTTGACATCGGATCCGCAGTGAAGTCCTCGAACTCGGGCTCTTGATCTGCTCTCCAATCAAACAAACAGCCAATAATCATAATCTTTTCCATACATTATTATACTATATGCAATGATGCAAAGATGAAGTCTTGATAATTCTGAAATGATTGGGTTTAGAGGCTGATTAGGATTAAGTTAAGGAAACCAATGTTAAGATTAGCTGTCAAAGGTTTACAAGGTTCCAAATGTCTCAAAATATCAGAATGATATCAAGGTTGCGACTGGTTCGCTCAAAAACAGTGAACGTCTTTAGGTCGACATTCGGTTCAAAGCATCGACATAGGGTTGATGAATGATAGAAGGGTTATCTCAACTTGTGGTAGTAGAATAAAATGTAGATCACAACTCTATAATTTTAGTGGACAAAGTGGTTTTCAAATTACACAACCAGAAGTGGGTAAACAAGGTCAATGCCACTGGCTGACAAGCTCTGGCATAGAGCTGACAATGCCAAAAACTAGGGCTTAGCATAACTTTTGATCTGGAGCTCCAAATGATGCACCACTTTGTCTGGGAGGTAGGCATTGATAACAGGAATAAATCATTCAATAGGATCTAAGGCTGAAAATGGCTGGAAAGCAAGAAATTTGATGATGAACTGAGGTGAACTGGCTGCACTAGATCAGTTCTGGACACAAACTTGGCATGGCTATATCTTCCAATCTAGGCCGATCTAGGTGTCGGGCTAGAAGACAAAAGTGTTCAGGAGATCAAAGCACACATACTAGACAAAGTTTCGAGGGCTGAAATGGCCGGGATCACTTTTCCGATCATCGGCGCCGGAGAAGAGACACTGCCAGTTGGGGGTTTCTGCTACAGGCCAAGAGAACTTAATTCCTTGCTTGGAGAGCATCTAGGAGGTATAGGGAAGCTTCTGGGAACATCAAATTGACCGGAGGATCACTGGAGAAGCCTGGCGACGATCGCCGGTTTTCTGGTGAAGCTCGATTTAGAGAAAAGGTTCGATTCTTGCTAAATTTTGAAATCCAACTTCACAGGCTTGTTTGATTTGTCTCACTGATCAATTTACTTCACAGGTTCGAGGGCTAATTCGAATTGGTTTGGCCTGCATTGCCGGAACAGGGCAATCTTCGATTTTCAGCCATTTCCGGTGATCGCCGGCGTTAGAGGTCACCGGTGAGCAATTAAATAGTACTACACAGAGGGAATGAGTAGGGGAACTCACTGATGGATTCAATTTGAAGGTTGATGCAGCGGATGAAGCTGGCACCGTGAGGCTCCTCGACGGTTCGCCGGAGAAGAAAACGAAAACAGTAAATTCTGGAACTTAGCTGGTTTCTGGTGAAGTATGGAGAAGCTGCTGCACACAGTAGGGTTTAAATAGGCCAGGCGAAGATGACGAAGGGGAACAACGAAGTGATTGACTGCTGGTGATGAGGTTGCTTGCGTGCTGGACATCAGCGGCGAAGACACAGCGAAGAACGGTGATGCGACGGCGACAAGCCTTCAGCTGATCACAGTGTCGCTTCATCGGGACCTGGCGAAGCTTGTAGCAAGCGGTGGCGACAAGTACTGGCGCGGCGAGGCTACGTGGCGATGGATTGCTGACAAAGTTGCTGCTGATCGCGCGCGGGAGCAAACGCTGGTCGTCGACGTAGCAACGACGCTGCCACGGTGACGGCTGAGGCAAGGACACGTGCGTACTGGCATGCACGGTCACAAGTGCGGCGAAGCTTGGCCGGCGGTGAACGTGCACGGCGCAAGAACCCACGGCGAGTTTCTGGTCGTGCACTGGCTGCTTCCCTGGTCGAATTAAGGGCCTAATTGCAATACTTGATTTCTTGATTTGGACTGATCTGTAAATCTGGAATTCTGGAAGGTTTGTTCTGAATTTGATTCTGCTATTTTGGCAATCTTTATTCCACAAATGATTTGGCACAGATTGACGGTAAAATTTGAGACATTTGGATGATTTTTAGTACAAACTGAAAATAGGGTATTTTAGGGTAATTGAAATCTGAATTTCAATTGATTTCGAACTCTGGGATTTAGGGTTTGATTTTGAGATACTCATAAAAGAAGAATTTGTATTGAAAAGCATTTGGGAGGTGTTCCCTGAATCAGATTTGAATTTGGAGATGATTTGCAACATTTTGCCTTTTTAGGCTTCTGGAAAATCTGGAAAAGGACTGATCTGCGATACTCTTGGACTGATTTGTGAAAAGAGTCTAGATGGTGAAATCTGGCTGTCAACTTTTTAGATTAAGGTATTGACATACCCATGATTATATTCCAGAAATAATCTGGTCTGAACTTGGTCAAGATTTAGGTTAAATCTGTATTTCTGAAACTTAGGGTATTTGGGTAATATAAGGTATTTCTGTTTTCGAAAACAGAAGGAGTTGATAATTCTGGGAATTAGAGATAGAATTGGATCTACGTTCCGAAGACTTTTCGATTCAGGATAACTGATAGATCACATCTGAACAATCTGATCTTGATTTGAGGTCACAGGATAGATTTTGGAGATTTTAGGGCTTAGGATAGATACTGATCTGGCTAATACTACAGATACATGCATGCATGCTATTGATGAAAAAGGAACTTTTCACCCCTAACTCAGGGTGTTACAAAGTCAAACCGACAAGTCACCTTTTCAAAAGAAAACGCCTTTTCTAGTGAAAGGAAGCCTTCTCGCTTTGACTTCGGGGGCTAGTAGATAACGATCACCGCTCTAATGATCACACGTAACCATGCTGCAACAATCATCTCATGATCGCAAGTCATTCCGTGATCGCACGTAGTGCACATACCTTTCATGATTGCTATAGTCATTCCATGATCGCACGCAACGTGCATGCTTTTCTATGGCAGCCAAAAGCTAAGGAAAGAGATAATACAATGGTCTAAGAAAATACTAGATGTTATTTATAAACAGAAACTGAAAAATCAACATGAGAAAAATTGATTCTTTATTAATTTTTTCATTTTTTACAAAAATAAAAAGAAATACAAACGGCCATACTAAGGATCGGCCTTAGCCCTAACTGCATCTAAAATGAAGTCAGTTTGGCTTACAGCCGGGATGCAAGACTCCTCCAGTGACAAGTTGTCCTTCTTAGGGTCAACCACTTATGCGTCAAGGAGCCCCGCGACCTCCCTCAGTCTTGCGAGGGTATCCTTCATGGTGAGACCACAGCCGGCGGTGGTTACATCCGCGGCGTGCTTCTCCTCACGCACAAGCTGCTCCTTTTGTCGAGCAAGCCTTGCGGTCTCCCTGGCCGGGTCAAAACTTGCCTTCAAACACTCGACGCACTTGAAGAAGTCATCCAAGTTGAGCCCCCACCGGGCTCCCCAAAGAGTTTGTGCTCCTCCTGGAGGGCTCACAGCTCAGCCTTCACCTTGTCTAGCTCTTCCCGAGAATCACGGTTCTGGAAAAAATGATCAAACTTGTTTCAAGGTAAGAATCCACTGAAACATAATGAGTCCAGAAGATTGAGAGTCCTTACCGAGGAGGACAAGGGCAAAGCAACGGCAGTAGGCCCAAAGGCCTCCTCATCCTTCGTCGAGAAGGGAGAATGAGGCGAAGCTTGTCTAGCCATGGGCTGCACTGGAACCACCTTTCTAGGGGATGCTGGGGATGAAGCCTGGTATGCAGCGAGCTCATCAAGTTGCATCGATCTCTTCGATGAAGATCCCCCAGATGATCCAAGATTGCCACCACATTTCCTAGAGACAGTCGAGCTGTCGAGTGGCTGCATGAAGCAAAAAGCCTTTGTGAAAACCGCATCTCAAAGAAAAGCTTGCGCCAATCAAGAGAGGATTACCTCTTGAGACGAAGGCGCAACATCGGTTCCTCACACTCCCAAAGCTTCAACATTTGCCTCCCCAACTTCCTCGTCAACCCGGTTTGGAGATGCCATTGGCTCAGAAGGTTTGAAGACGAAAGATTGGGAGACTTAGAAAAATTTGTGGAGAAGTTGAAGATTACTTGGCAGGGGAACGACTATTTATAGACTCACTCAGGCGATGCTTCAACTTCCCGGCCTTGGGCACGATGCGGAAACATCGAGATCCTCCCTAGTGCCTGTAGCTCATTCCTCGAGACGCATCGAAGCTATCGCCGGTGTAACACAACATGGGAATTCAAAGCAACGAAGAACTGTTAAGAATTTTAACTGACAAAGCACTGTTAAGAATTTGAAGCGACACTCCCTTCAAGTGGGCCTTTGTCACTTCAAATTCAGGGGCTAGTTGACGAGGATTATTAGCTATTTTAGGCCTCCATGGTCGCGATAGCACCACATGGTCGCACATGACTATGGCCGCGGCCCTCCCTATGGTCGCCAAAGGCCAGAAGGAGGAACGTTGGGTAATCCAAGGGCATTCTGAATACAACTCAAAATCTTATCTATTTTGCGCAAAATCAAGGCATTTGTTATCTTAGAACCTATGTTTTGTGCTGTATCTAAGGACAGTCTGGTCGCGGAGATAGTCCCTACCACCATCCTCCCTCACGGATACAAGAACCAATCTTAATAGCGTGGTCGCAGTACTACATGACCACCTTTGCATATTACCTCATCACGATCCTTATGGTTATTCCCGAGATAATTATAAGTCCTTGTCAAGGTAACCATCGAAGAAGGTAAGGCAGTTCAATGACGACTGAGTCAACTCAACCAAACCACCACGTACCCATGATCTACAGCAACTACCACACCCACGACCTCACAGCTAGTACTTCGGGGCGGTTAGGAGAGATCGTGGGGCGTGCTTCCAGGAGAACAACCGACGACCTCTTCGGCAAGTATAAGAAGGCCTTCAAGGGAAGGATCACAAGAGGATGGACAGATCGACCACAGAAAGAAGATTAGACTTAGCAAAGATAGGACTAGCTAGCTACACTTTGTAACCACATCTTTGTTACTCTTTTTTCCACATAATCAATCTCACAGGACGTGGGGCTGTTACCTAGCTTGAAGGGGGCCCTAACCTAGATAATCCTTACTCCCTATTAATCGTAGAGGCGGTCAACGCGGCTGGTGAGGTGATCCATTCGGGAATCTATCAAAGCCCTGTAGTCTGGAAAATTTGACTGGAAGTCAAAGAAACTAGTGACCAAAGACTTGATAGTGGCATGCATGGCGACAAAATCATAAGCCACCGGTTGGTTAGGATCAACAGTGGTTGATGAACCAGGACCAGTTGAGATAGATGGAAATAATTTTCAGTTTTGCTCATCAGATATGGTTGTTCGAGGAATGTCGGGTAAAAGGATGGAGGGAAGTCCACTAACATACCAACTAAAGGAATCTCTTTCCCTCCAGCAAAACCCCATTGTGAGCAAGGTGGGTAGGTCAAGGGTGGAAATGGGTAAGTCTTCTTGTAGGCCGCATGCGTTGAAAGAAATAGAAGCAGCGATGTGGGTCAAAAGGCCACCTAAGACTAGTGAGGTTTTGCGCAAGTCTTTGTTTATCTGGTCAAAGCGGCGGGAAGGTAGGTGGTGGATGAGAGATCTATTTTGCCTAATATGTCCCAAATAAACTCTACCTTAGTCTCACAAACTTTATCTTGATTATTGTTGTCGCGCCCCGAAACTGGGACTACGACTACTCCTGTAGAGACCTAGCTCGCTGCAACTAGTCCCATATATGCATAGCATACACATACCCTTGACTTCCCAGGATAAGTCAAGCACAGGAGTATATCACATTGCAACAGAGTCACTTACAAAATATTTAAGCAGTGTGGCCTGCTGGCCTTAATATTACATAAGGAGATTACAATGCCTTCGCGGCATACATGGTTTAGCAAAATAACATCTACACAGCAGAAGGTAGGTGACCCACCCACAAAGAGAAGTGGACGGCAGAACAACACACATCAGGGCTCTAGCGGAACTGACGCTCCTCCTTCTGGATCCAAGAAGTCCTCCATGCCTTCGTCTTGGTTGTAGAACGCTCCATCTACTGAATTGTAGGTTGCAAGAGTGAGCACTTACGTACTCAGCAAGTCATAGGTAAGAGTAGATACATATAGTAAAGATGATATGAACCTAGACTAGTCAAGAATTATGGATGTTTGTAAAATAATCTTTTTCTTTCCTGGCTCAACTCATGGCAGCACCTTTCTATAATATAACATCATCATTCATGTTCACTAAATTATAGCACTACCGCGACACGTCGACACATGACAGCCCACGGCAGCACTCCTTATCATGACAACACGTGTCATTTGGGTAATCTTGATTTAATATATTTTATTTAGAAAATAATACTTGTGTCACACCCCGTGGATTTAATCCACCGCAGCAGACTCCTAAAACTCGGGAGCACGAAGTATTCGAATACATTTTTAACTCTGCAGAGAGGTACCAATTTACCCGCAAGATATTCCACTTTCAAGCCCATCCTATCAGAATGATTGGACCCCTGACTCACTTCATACTGTGAGGGGCAAGGTGGAGATATCAGGAACTTTTGTTATGTTTCACTTACAATTCACCCCTGACCCTGCAGTTTTCTTCACACAAACCGCAGTTGTGGCGGGCTATACCCCCACCCCTAAGCCTCTTCCCATTACTGGGTCAACATGCTTGATCAAATCATATTCAGTGATATGTGGAGGAGCTGAACCCCGTGAGTTTAGTGTATTACTTTCCATCTCATGCAAGGGTTTCATGTGCGATTCACATAAGTACTTGTCCAGGCCTGTCCCATACCAGGCTTGCGGTTAGTACGTTTGTTCATGCCACTAGACGCACAACACAAGGTTCTAGTCCTTATATGCCAGTGACCAGACCATCCACAACCCTGCACCTTCAGTGCCTGCACATCCTTTGCAGTCTAGCACCTCCAGTGCTACCACCATTCCATACCATTTTCCTGGTCACGACTAGGGGTTTTATTTCATGAATATACACATATAAATATATATAATGGTTCATGGCTCAAAACTTGTTTATTTCACATTTCACAAATAACCAGTTTAGTACTGCCAATTCATAATTCAACCATTCTCAATCTTTCTCATGCAATATTATCTATATTCAAGGTTATGTTATAGCAACTCTTAAAATATAGGTTCGAGATGACCAAGAATATGACTTGCCTTCCGCGTCGTAAAATACAGCAGTTGATGTCGGGTCAACAGTGAAGTCCTCGAACTGGGGATCTGGATCTGCTCTCCAATCAAACAAACAACCAATAATCACAATCTTTTCAATACACTATTATACTATATGCAATAATGCAAAGATGAAGTCTTGATGATTCTGAGATGATTAGGTTTCGAAACTGATTAGGATTAGGTTATGGGAATAAAGGTTAAGGTTAGTTGCTGAAGGTTTACAAGGTTCCAAATGTCTCAAAATATCAGAATGATATCAAGGTTGCGACTGGTTCGCTCAAAAACAGCGAACGTCCTTAGGTCGACATTCGGTTCAAGGCATCGACATAGGGTCGATGGATGATAGAGGGGTTATCTCAACTTGTGGCAGTAGAATAAAATGTAGAGCACAACTCCACAAGTCTAAGGGACAAGGTTATGCTCAAAATGCACATCTGGAAGGAAGTGAAAAGGGCTAATGCCACTGACTGACATAGCCTGGCATTGATCTTGACATGGCCAAAAACTAGGGCTTACCATATCTTTTGATCTAGAGCTCCAAATGATGCACCACTTTGTCTGGGAGGTAGGCATTGATAACAAGAACAAATCATTCAACAGGATCCAAAGCTGAAAATGGCTGGAAGATGATGAAAATCGGTGAAGAAAAGTGGTGCCGACACGGCACAGTGAAGCCATTGGACAAGGTTTTTGGCATGGCTATAACTTGAAATCTGGACAGTTTCAGAGATCGGGCTAGAAGACAAATATGCTCAGGAGGTTGAAGCACATCTTCTGGACAAGGTGGCTAAAGCTGAATCGGCCGGGAAAAAGATTTCCGGTGATCGGCGCCGGAGAAGAAGACACTGATATTGGGGGTTTTTGATACAGGAGATTTGAACTCAATTCCAAGCTTGGGGAGTGAAAGAGAGGTATGGGTAAGCTATCTGGACAATCAATTTGGCCGGAGGATGGCCGGTGTGGCCTGGCGACGATCGCTGGCGACTGGTGGTGCTCAAATTTGGGGAAACCTTCGATTCGAGCTCAATCTGGAGATCTGGATGCATAGGCTTGCTAATTAGAGCTCACTGATCAATTTTTTCCACAGATTCGAAGACTAATTCGGGGTAAATCGGGCTGCATTGCCGGAACAGGGCATTTAGCAATTTCGGCGATCACCGGCGTTAGGGTCCACCGGAGAGCAATTCAATGCAACAGTACAATCAGGAGGATAAGAGGTACTCACTGCTAGCTTCAATTTGGCAGGAGATGCAGTGAAGTGTGCTGGCACCGTGAGGCCTCGAGCTGGTCTCGCCGGAGAAGAAGATGACAGCAAGAGGATTTTTGAATTGGCTGAGTTCTGGTGAAGTGAAGCTGTTACAAGGTATGGGCTTGCTTATATAGGCCAGAGGCGGAGCTTGCAAGGAGGTAGCAGCAAGGAAATTGGCGCCGGGGACTTGACTGGCCGGGCGCAGGCGCGACAACAGTGACGGTGAAGCGATGGCGCAGAGGCGATGGAACGGTTGATGAAACTGTTGCTTCATCGGGACGCAATGGTGTCGGGCGGTGCAAAATAGTGGCGACAACGGCTGGCAAAGCAAGCAACGTGGCGAAGAGTTGCTGGCAACGGTCGCGCACAGGAGCAAAACTGTTCAACGGCGCTGCCACGACGATGGCTAGTGCACAGACGCGTGTGCACATGCAAACTCAAGTGAGCACGACCTTAGGCCCAGGCGAGGCGAGGCCAGCGGCGAGCCAGCACGGCGCAAGGACTACGGCGAGCTCTGGTCGTGAACTGGCTGCTTCCCTGGTCGAATTAGGGGCCTGATTGCAATATTTGATTTTCGAGTTTGGACCAATCTGTAATTCTGGAGATTTGGAAGGTTAGAGTTGAATTGATTCTGCTGATTTGGCAAACTTAATTCAATAGAAGATTTGGCACAGATTGAAGATAAAATTTGAGATGTTCGGATGATTTTTGATATGAACTGAAAACAGAGTAGATTAGGGTAAAATAAGTCTGAATCTTATTGATCTCGAATTCTGGGATTTAGGGTTTGATTTTGAGATACTCATAAAAGAAGAATTTGTGTTGAAAAGCATTTGGGAGGTATTCCCTGAATCAGATTTGAATTTGGAGATGATTTGCAACATTTTGCCTTTTCAGGCTTCTGGAAAATCTGGAAAAGGACTGATCTGCGATACTCTTGGACTGATTTGCGAAAAGAGTCTAGATGATAAAATTTGGCTGCCAACTTTTTGGATTAAGGTATTGGCGTACCCTTGATCATAATCCAAGAATAATCTGGTCTGATCTTGGCTAAGATTTTGATTATATCTGAATTTCTGAAACTTAGGGTATTTGGGTATAAGATATTTTTGTTTTCGAAAACAGAAAGGAGTTGATAAATCTGGAAGTTATAGATAGAATTGGATCTGGGTTCTGAAGGCTTTTAGGTTTAGGATAACTGATAGATCAAATCTGGCAAGGCAGATCTTGACTTGGGGTCACAGGATAGATTTTGGAGATTTTGGGTTTGAGATAGATACTGATCTAGCTACTACTACAGATACATGCATGCTGTTCATGAAGAAAGTTTTCACCCCTAAACTCAGGGTGTTACAATTGTCACGGCCAAAAATTGTTCCGCCCACGAGACGCTGCAAATAGAGAAAGGTAGGGTTGCAAATTGCGGCCGTTTAAGATTTCCCAGGGCGAAATTGGTGCTGCCTCTCTTTAGTGATGGCTTGGCAAATTCGACTGGGCATGTAAATAACAGAGCCTTGAAAGGATCCCCTTGTTCTTAATCCTAAAGGTCTGGCAACCTCATTAGGCTGAATTGATAATTCATTATCAAATTTGAATTTTACGCCTTCAGGTTGGTCGAGAGGGACGATAGGGTATTTTCTTCAAAGGAGGCTAGAATCTCCCAAATAACTTCATGAAAAGTCGGAACGGGTAACCCTACGAGCATATCCCAACCTAAATTGTGAATTAGGCGCAACATATCATCATCTATCCCTAAAGATCTAATAGCATGAGCGTCTAGAAAATGTGTTGGCCAAAATGGCCTCTTCTTGATGTGCATAAAACAGGTTAGATGATCAGGGTTAGTAAAGAAAATAAACAAAAAATCCGAATCAGAGTAAGTTTTTGAACTTCAATGGTCCAGATTGCTCCGCGGGGTGCCACGTGGCGCCCATCTGGACCACGGCTCGCCTCTATAAATAGGGCCTTGGGGGGCCCGGTATCTTCATTCCAAACTTCTCAGCCTTAGCGCGTTTAGCTCTCCCGGTAGCTCTCTCCCGGTAACTAGCTCCCGATAGCAAGCGTCTGGAACTTTTAGACGTAGCTCCCTGCAAAGTTAGTCTCCGGAAAAAATTGACCTGATGGCTCCGAAGGGTCGAGCGAAGACGACCGAGGTGCCCCCGGAGGAGGTCGCTCCGGACTTCCTCTCGGCATCCGAGTTCACGGCCGAGGACGCCGAGTCCATGGTCGAGCGTGGAGTCGTGGAGGACGGGGACATCCGGGTCCCCGTGAAGAAAGACGGAGCCCCCCGCCCCAGGCCCAGAGAGGTCGTGGCCTTCGAGGCCTTCCTGGAGGCCGGGCTCTGGCTCCCAGTGCATCCCATGCTCCGGGAGTTTCTGAAGGAGTACGGGGTGGCCCTTAACCACCTCACCCCAAACGCGATCGTCCGGATGGGCCTCTTCATCTGGCTCTTCGAGACGGCGACCGGGAGGGAGCCCACCCTACGCGTCTTCCGGTACTTCTACGAACCGGCGGCGCGGAGCTCCCACCTGGTGAAGGGGGCACCCAAGTCCCCCTTTGGCTCGGTGATGGTGCAGATGCTGCCGTCCCGGGTGGCCGACTACCAAGCGGCAGCCTCCCGGGACCATTGGGGCGACTGGATCCGGAGGTGGTTCTACCTCCGTGTCCAGGACGACGAGGTGACGTACGCCCTGGAGCTCGCCTCTTACAGCAAGTCATCCGCGCCGAAGCCTCCGGTGTGGACGGACGTGGAGCTCAAGCTCCTCGGCAAGGTGATCATCTCCCGGAAGACCCGCTCTATGCGGGACGCCGCCGAGGAGATGATGCTCCTGAGTATGTCGCCCTTCGCACGCGGGAGGAGGGGGATCGGCATGGGCCCATCGCAGCGGCCCCCGGTCAAGCCGGTGACCCGACGTAAGTCCCGGTAACCTGCTTCATTGCATTTACAAATTTTTGAAAATTTGACTAACTCTTAACCTCTTGTAGTCCAGCCGTACCCGGCGGCGCGGGAGAAGGCGGAGAATCTCCTGGGGAGGTACTTCGCCGACGAGCACGAGCGCGGCGTGCGCCTCATGGGGGAGGGCCCTCCCCGGAACCTGGTGGCTGAGGCCTACGGGCTGAAGCTCCCGGAGAGGCAGCCCCTCCCCATCCCCGGGTCGCATAAGAGGGGGAAGGACGTGGCCGGGGGCTCTGAGCCTAAGAAGGCCAGAGTCCAAAAAGCCCCCGGCCCGTCGACGACGCCGTTGGCGACACCGCCGAAGCCCCGGGACGAGACCCCCGGGACCGAGTGCGCCTGGGCGCCGGCCCGGAAGGAACCAACACCCCCTCCCCCGAAGAGCCCCGTTGAGGCTCGGGGGAAGGAACCGGCCGCGGACGGGGCCGCCTCCGACTCGGTGAACTACGCCCCATCGCCGCCTTCGATAGCGGCCCTGCCAGCACCCCCGGCCCCCTTGGAGCCGGAGAAGCTGGAGGTGAGGTTCACGGAGGCCTGGCCTCTGCGGATGGAGTGGCCCGTGGACGAAGGGGAGAGCCCCTCGGTCTACGAGGTCCCGCCGGAAGTGGGGGCCCCGGGGGCCCTCCCACCCGGGAAGGGGAAAGGGTTGATGATCCCCCCGGCGAGGGACCCCTTCTGGGACTTCCTCGGCCACTTCCTCGGGGGGCACCTCCGTGACGAAGACGACGACGACTGCCACCCCGACCGAGGTCGTGCCGGGCGCCCAGGTCCGGGAGCCCATTACCGGCCACGGCGTGACCAACGCCGGGCGAGAGACCCCCTGCTTTCCGCAGGGGAGGTCGAGCGTTACTCGGAAGGCCTGCAGGCCCTGAAGGTCCAGGCCTTCATCGTGGGGGGACGCTTTACGATCGCTTCGCGGAGCTTCGGTCCCTTCAAGCCCAGGTATTCACCCGAAGTGATTGTCGCTTTCTTTTGCCTCCCTGCATCCAAAATTTTTCTGACTCTGGAATTTATAGGGGGCGGCGATTACCTGGGGCGTCGAGCAGCGCGTCATCCGGCTGCTCAAAGACGAGGAGGACAAGGCCGCCGCCTACCTGGGCCAGCGGGACGAAGCTATCCGGGAGTTGGCCCGGGTCCGGGCCCAGGTTCACGTTTCGGAGACTGTGAACGGCAGCCTCCGAGAGGAGGCAAAGGCGGGGGAGGAGGCCTTCTGGGAGCTGAAGGGATCGAGCGTCCGGGCGGTGTTGGACGCAGGCTGCTCCGTCCGCTCGGCCCTCGAGAGCCTTGGCGTAAGCCTAGGCTCCGGGGGTGGCTCGGAGGTGCCCCCGGCCACGCTCGCGGAGGCTCTGCGTTTTCTTAACGCACAAGTCTCCGTGATCCCGGAGGCAGCGGACGCCCGGGCGCGAGGCCGGGCGATCCCCGTCGTCGCGGCCACGGCCGGGCTAGTCGAGCACTGGGGAGTGGGCGCCCGGGCGATCGGGGGCCGCATCCCGCGGAGCTTCCCTAAGTTCTTCGAGCCCGCGCGCCGGGAGGTGGAGCAGCTCGCCGGGGGTTTCTACGACCGGATCATCCGGGTGAGATTCCTGGCACCGGCGCCTCCGGCAGTGGACGCCCCAGCCCCGGCCTCGGAGGAAGCCCCCCGGGGGGAGGACGCCAATGAAAGAGTATGAGCCTCCCCCCGGGTCTTTAGATAGGACCCTTTAATTTTCTTAGGACTTTTGATCCCGGTAGCTTCTTAGAAGAAGCGCCAGACACTTGTAAAAAGATATTTTGGAATGCAATAGAGTTAGAAATTTTTCTAAGTCTTTGAATTGAATGCAATGTTACCAGGGTTGCTGGGAGGTTACTCCCGGGAGAAGGTCCGGGAGGGGCTCTCCGGGGGACGCCCAAGCGGCTTTAATATTGCTAAGCCTCATCTCCGGGGAGCGCAGCGGGGACGCCGCCCGGGAGCCCGTCCGGTTAAGGTGGCATCCGGAGTGGCACTTGGACAATGTTGACAATCATCACGCCGAATTGTCCCCCCCGCTCCGGGGTTCCAGATGATACCTCCTCTTCGGATACTTCCACCGGCGGGATACGAGTTCTGGCCCGAAGATGTGCTCCGGGACGCTCGGCGCGGCGTGCTCACATTGTACCGGGACTTGGCCCGGGAGCTAGCGGAGAGCCTCCGGGAGTATTAGGCGTAGGAGCCTTAGTATGTAGAGAATCCTCCGGGTTAGGACCCGGGTTGTACCGTTTCCGATGCCCACCGGAGGGGGAAGATGTCCTCCGGGTTTGACGATGATTAAAGCTGTGTTGTTGCTTTTCTTCTTTGTCGTCTTTTTGATTTTTCTTCTTGGATGGTTTGGACTACTCCTCTTGACAAGAATGAGCTAAGTTTGCTCGTGGGCGGTGCGGTCGACACCCGGGGGTTCCTTATCCCCCCCGCCCACAGTGGGCTGGAGGGTAGCTCCGCGCGCTGTGGGGGTAGCAAGGCCCCCGGGGTGGAAGTGACCTGTAGCATAGGAATTTTTCTAAGTTAGAAAATTTTAAAATGAGGTTTCCAAGGGAAAGACCTTCCGGGAGACAATCGTCCGGTCGCCGTGAGAACGGGGAGCCGGGAATAAGGCCTCGTGTGGAAGAAACATCCAAGAAAACCCGATGAGATTTCCGGAGGCGAGCTTCCTAGGAGATGATCGTCTGGTCGCCGTGAGAACAGGGAGCCGGGAATAGGGTCTCCGATGAAGAAATGTCCGAGAAATCCATAACTTCTCCGGGAGACAATCGTCCGGTCGCCGTGAGGACGGGGAGCCGGGAATAGGGTCTCCGGGAGGCAATCATCTGGTCGCCCTGAGAACGGGGAGCCGGGAATAAGGTCGCCGGGAGGCAAATATCCAAGAATGCCATTAGACGTCCCACTGGGGAGAGCGTCTACTCCCGGAGGAGGAAGAGATATCCAAGAAAGCCATTAGACGTCCCACTGGGGAGAGCGTCCACTCCCGGAGGAGGAAGTGCCCGATGACGGGTCTTGAGTGTTTGGGCAGGGGACTAGTCTCCCAAAGTGACTCGTTACCGCGGCCGCTGGGGACCGGGGTTGCCGCTTACACCCTCAGTCCACGAGGGCTAATCGTAAGCCGCCCTATAGGAGGGACTTGCTGGGTCTGGGCCCACTTCCTCACGGGGAGGGCATCGCCGTTAGGGGCGGTAATGAGAAGGACCTGCAATGAGACAGTTGAAAAGCAAGACCTATGTACTGCTAATAAAATGAAGTACAGTGCCTCCCCCTGCGAAGTCGTGAAAGGGGAGGAAAAGGTAAATACAGTGTCCCTCCTCCCCCTCTGGCGTGATCGCTCCGGGGGAGGGGACAGGCCCGTAAGTCTAAACATAGAACTTACGAAGTAAATGCAAGTTCCACGTGTGCTTCAGCTCCCGCTCTTGAAGGTTGGAGAGCTTGTAGGCCCCCGTGCCCAGGACCGCGGAGATCCTGTAGGGGCCCTCCCACTTGGGGGAGAGCTTACCCTGGGCTTGGGGGTCCGTCACGCGCTTGAGGACAAGGTCCCAAAGGTGAAGAGCTCTCTCGCGCACGCGCTGGTTGGTGGCCCGGGACGTGATGCTGGCTACTGGGGCCGGCTGTAGGGAGCCACCTGCGAAGACCCCCGGGACCGGAAAGGGGGAAGCCCCTGTGTCATCCGGAACCCAGGAGGGGGCGCCCACTGCGACGTTCGGAACTGAAGGAGAGGGAGCCCCCATGGCGACAACCAGAACCAGAAAGGGGGAAGCCCCTGTAACATCCAGAACTGGCGAGGGGGGAGCCCCTGCGGCGACGTCCGGAACCGGGGGGCCAATGCGGGGGGAAGTGCGCTGAGGCACGGGAGCTGCTCTGTCGACCGCCCCCGGTGCGGTAAACGCGATGCGAGGGGCAGGACTGGCTCCCGACGCAGGGACAACCCCCGAGATGAGATGGTCCCCCGGCCCCGGGAATAGGCCTGGAACGGGGTACTCCCACGGCACCACGAAGGGCCCGGGCATCTTTCGCACTTCCTGCAAATAAAAGACTAGAGTTTGCGTTATGGCACAGGTAAGGCTCGTCCTGTTGGCAAACTACGGGCTGAGAATCTCCCTTCAGTAGGAGGCGTCGGCTCCCCGGGGAACGCACGCGGCACAACCTGAGGAGCAAAGCCTCGTACTCGGCGACGTTGTTGGTTCCAGGAACGGCAGGACCTTTCGGAGGCCCCCTTCCGGACGTGGCTTGGGGAGGGGCCTCCCAGCAGGTATCGCTGTGATGTCTCGTTCAAGGGGGGAGACCTCCCCCCCGGACGCGTCAATGAAGTTGATGCTTCCGATTGTGGCGGCAGCGCGCTCGTACATAGCACGGGCCATGTCTTGGTCTCCCCGGACGCTGATCACGCCATGCGGCCCGGGGATCTTCATGCAGAGGTAGTTTTGATGGGTGGCAGCCCCCAGCCGGTTGATTGTGGTCCTCCCCATAATCGTGTTGTAGGAGGAGGGGAGGTCCACTACGTCGAAGCGGACCAGCTCGGTCCGGTAGTTCTCCAGGGTGCCGAATGTCACAGGAAGATCTACCTTGCCCACGGGGTGGATCGCCTTCCCCGGGACAAAACCTTGCAGGGGGCCGGCTGCGGGCTGCAAGAGCTTCTCATCCACCTGCATCTCTTTGAAGGCCTTCAGGAATAGGACGTCGGCGGAGCTCCCGCAGTCCACAAGGATGCGGGCCAGGTGGCAGTTGTAGATGGTCGCGGAGACAATGAGCGCATCATCGTGGGGGAAGCGAAGGTGAGGGGGACGTTCGACCACTTAGGTGGCGGGGACGCGTGTAGCACCCCCACAACCTTGACCTCGCGCGCGTACTCCTTACGCTGGCGCTTAGAGTCCCGCCCGGAGGAGGACCCTCCCACGATGACGTTGATATGGAGCTGAGAAGTTTGAAAGGGGAGAGCTTCTGAAGGCTCCCCCTCCTGCGTCTGCGTCTGCTGACCCCCCGCGGGAGCGGGAAGGGCCGGAGCAGCTGGCCGAGGGAGCAAGGAGGCCGGAGTCCCCCCCTGCCCGCGCTGGTCAAGGAACGTCGCGAAGTGCTGCAGCAGCTGGCTGCAGTCTCGAGTAGCGTGGGTACTGGACCCGTGGAAGCTGCACCGCGTTCCTTCCCGCCTTCTCCCCGCGGGGCCTTCCCGGCCGTGCGAAGACTGTCCTCCCCCATGACCTTTTGGCTTGGGGAAGGGGCGGTTGCCCCTCGGGGGGTCGCGTGAGCCGCCTCCGCCCTCGAGGACAAAGGTGTCTCGAGGCCGTGGCTGGTTACGCCCCCCCTGCCTAGGGTGCTTGAGGGGATCCCTGGCCCCCTGATCGGCGGGGGCGGGAGCCCCCTGGGTCTTCTTCTAGATGTCATCTTCCTCCGCCCGAGCGTACTTTTCGAGTACGTTGAAGAGCTCGTCGGCGGAAGAGGGGCAGCTCCGGGAGAGCCTGCGGTGGAGCTCCCCCAGGAGGATGCCACTTTTGTAGGCTTCGATGACCGTAGAGTCGGGGACGTGGGCCACTTTGCTCTTCACCTGAGCAAAGCGCTTGAAGAAGCTTCTGATGGTTTCCCCAGTTCTCTGTCGGACAGTGTACAGCTGCGAGGTGTCCAGGGGACGCACATAGTTCCCCTGGAAGTTTGCGCAAAACTCCCGCTTGAGCTGTGTGAATGACTTGATGGAGCCGGCCTTCATATTGTAGAATCATGAGTGGGCGATGCCGGTGAGGTAGAAGGGGAAGACATTGCATTGTACCGTCTCATCCAACCCGGCCGTGGAGATGGCTGTGGAGTAAACCTGCACAAATTCGTAAGGGTCTGCCTCATCGTTATAGTGCTCGATGTGCGGAGGGAGGTAGGGCCGCGGCCACCGGATGCTGCGAAGTCTTCGGCACAGGGGCTGGTTAGCCCCCTGCACTTCCCAGGGAGAGTCCCGGTCGCTGTCTTCTTTGACGGGACCGTCGTTGTCGGAGTCAGGGAGCGGTCCAAGAGGTCCGCCGGAGTGGAGGTGGCGACGCTTCTCTTCTGGACCGGGGCTGAGTTCCCGGACGTCCGGGGTCTCCCCCGGGGAGGCTGGGTCTTCCGTGGGTCTCTTCCCTCGACCGGTGCAAGAGCGAGGCTCCCCGCACCCTCGGCCGGGGGGAAGTTCTTCCCCGTGCTCAGGTGAATGCATTCGCTCGACCTCCCCCCGGGCGAAACGGACATGTTCCGCCGGGGGAGGGAGCTTATGCACTGTAGCTACCGGCCCGGGGGCTTCCGGGGCCGACTGGGGGGAGCCCTCTGCGAAGACCCCCGGGACCGGAAAGGGGGAAGCCCCTGTATTATCCGGAACCGGGGAGGGGGTGCCCACGGCGATGTTTGGAACAGAAGTGAAGGGAACCCCTGTGGCAACGACCGGAACCGGAAAGGGGGAAGCCCCTGTATTATCTGGAACCAGCGAGGGGCGAGCCCCCGCGGCGACGTCCGGGACAGGGGAGCCGACGCGGGGGGAAGTCCGCTGAGGCACGGAAGCTGCTCTGTCGACCTCCCCCGGTGCTGTAAACGCGACGCGAGGGGCGGGACTGGCTCCCATAGTAGGGAAAACCCCCGGCATGAAATGGGCTCTCGGCCCCCGGAATGGGCCTGAGAAGGGGTACCCCCTGGTGCCACAAAGGGCCCTGGCATGAAGTAGCCCCTCAGCACCGGGACGGGCCCGGGCGCCGGGAAGGGTCCGGACGTATACCCCGCCGGGGGAGGGAACCCCCCAGCTGGATCATATGGGGCGGCCAAACCCCCGGAGGGCCGGGGGGGCCGCCGGGTAGCCCATAAACGGGGGCATAGTCCCCGAGTATGGGTGCGACGCAAATGTGGGGGCTGGAGGCCGCGCCAACACACTGAGAAGCTCATCCATGGAGCGCTGGGCACAGAGCTGGTCCTCCACTAGGGCCTCAAGCAGGCCGTCCCGGGGAGCCGGGGGAGCCGTCGGGGGCAGACTGGTCCCGGCCGAGGTCCCCGCGGTCACCGGGAGCGACCTGGAGGTAGAGGCACCTAAGTTAAGACAGAAGGTGGGAGGCGGTACCTGGGCTTGGCCGCCTCCGAGAGGAAGCGCCGGGACAGCAGTGTCCCGAACGGGCGGCGCCGGGTCTCTGAGACCGGTGTCGCCGGGAAGGGTGCAAGCCCTTGTTCTTGGGGGAGCCATGGCGTCTTGTCACGAGTCCCCACGGACGGCGCCAACTGTTGTGGTATTGCGAATACCACGGCAGGTTTTGAGAACCATCCTAGCGAAGATTACACGGCGTGGGTTGACCGGATGACCGATCCTACCCCGCCGGACAAACACAAGAAATGACACGATGATTTATACAGGTTCGGATCTTGGTGGGGGCCCTAGTCCTGTCGGCGTGCTCCTGACCGGAGTCGGCTGGGGAGGCTCTCTCCGGGGGAGAGGCTTCCGGAAGCACAACTGAGAGTTTTGGCTTTTCCAATAAATGAATCACTTGCTTACAACTGAGGGGTACAAGGGCTATTTATAGCCCCAAAAAGAAGCAAAAAGACCTATCTACCCCGGAAGCCACCGTCGGATTGAGGGGTAGCGACGTCCTTCTCCCGGTCAAACGTCTTGGATGCTTGACAGGTGGTCGCTGATTCCCGAGGCGCTCCTCGCGTGACCAGCACATGATCAACAACCAAAGACTTTACCTTTTAGGAGGGCGATGAGCCCCGGGACATGCACTGAGGGCCAGCTCCCTGGGCCAAAGGCGGCTCCCGGGACCGGTGCCGGAGGCCTGCTCCCGGGAGCCAAAAGGCGGCCCCCGGAGAGGACGCGGAGGCCACGTCCCTTGGCAAATGGCGGCGCCCGGGGAGGCCCCGGAGGCCACGTCCCTTGGCAAATGGCGGCGCCCGGGACCGGCGTCGGAGGCCAGGTCCCGGGGGAAAAAAGGCGGCGCCCGGGGAGGCACCGGAGGCCATGTCCCCGGGCGAATGGCGGCGCCCGGGACCGGTGCCGGAGGCCGGGTCCCGGGGGCCAAAAGGCGGCGCCCGGGGAGCCATCGGAGGCCACGTCCCCGGGCGAATGGCGGCGCCCGGGACCGGCGTCGGAGGCCCGGTCCCGAAGGCAAAAAGGCGGCACCCGGGGAGGCACCAGAGGCCACGTCCCCGGGCGAATGGCGGCGCCCGGGAATGCCCCGGCGGCCACATCCCCGAGCGAATGCCGGAGCCCGGGACCGGCGCCGGAGGCCCGGTCCCCGGAGCCAAAAGGCGGCGCCCGTGGAGGCCCCGGAGGCCACGTCCCCGGGCGAATGTGACGCAACTTACCTGGACTTAGTCCCGCGGAGATTTTGTCGCGCCCCGAAACTGGGACTACGACTACTCCTGTAGAGACCTAGCTCGCTGCAGCTAGTCCCATATATGCATAGCATACACATACCCTTGACGTCCCAGGATAAGTCAAGCACAGGAGTATATCACATTGCAACAGAGTAACTTACAAAATAGTTAAGCAGTGTGGCCTGCTGGCCTTGATATTACATAAGAAGATTACAATGCCTTCACGGCATACATGGTTTAGCAAAATAACATCTACACAGCAGAAGGTAGGTGACCCACCCACAAAGAGAAGTGGACAGCAGAACAACACACATCAGGGCTCTGGCGGAACTGACGCTCCTCCTTCTGGATCCAAGAAGTCCTCCACGCCTTCATCTTGATTGTTGATCGCTCCGTCTATTGATTTGTAGATTGCAAGGGTGAGCACTTACGTACTCAGCAAGTCATAGGTAAGAGTAGATACATATAGTAGTGATGATATGAACTTAGACTAGTCAAGAATTATGGATGTTTGTAAAATAACCTTTTCCTTTCTCATCTCATCTTATGGCAGCACTTTTCATAATATAACATCATCATTCATGTTCACTAGATTATAGCACTACCGCGACACATCGACACACGACAGCCCACGGCAGCACTCCTTATCATGACAACACATGTCATTTGGGTAATCTTGATTAAACATATTTTATTTAGAAAATAATACTTGTGTCACACCCCGTGGATTTAATCCACCGCAGCAGACTCCTATAAACCCGGGAGCTCGGAGTATTCGAATACGTTTTTAACTCTGCAGAGAGGTACCAATTTACCCGCAAGATATTCCACTTTCAAACCTTTCCTATCATAACAAAATGATTGGACCCCAGACTCACTTCATATTGTGAGCGGCAAGGTGGAAATAACAAGAACTTTTGTTATGTATCACTTACAATTCACCCCCGACCCTGTGGATCTCTCGCGAAACACAGTTGTAGCGGGCTATACCCCCACCCTTACTCATTTCCCCATTGCTGGGTCTAATGTCAGATCACCTTCAGTGATAGTGGGAGTCAGCCTCCATATCAATCATCACAACACATCTCATGCAGGGGTTTCATGTGCGATCGACATAAGTACTTGTTCAGGCCTGTCCCATACCAGGCTTGCGGTTAGCACGTTGTTCATGCCACTAGACGCACAACACAAGGTTCTAGTCCTTATATGCCAGTGACCAGACCATCCACAACCCTGCACCTTCAGTGCCTGCATTCCTTTGCAGTCTAGCACCTCCAGTGCTACAGCCATCCATACCATTTTCTGGTCACGGCTAGGGGTTTTATTTCATGAATATAAGTATATAAATACATATAATAGTTCATGGCTCAAAACTTGTTTATTTCACATTTCACAGATAACCAGTCTAGTACTGCCAATTCATAAATCAACCATTTCTCAATCTTTCACATGCAATATTGCCTATATTCAAGGTTATGTTTTAGCAACATTTAAAATATAGGTTCGAGATGACCAAGGATATGACTTGCCTTCCGCGTCGTAAAATACAGCAGTTGACGTCGGATCTGCAGTGAAGTCCTCAAACTCGGGCTCTTGATCTGCTCTCCAAACCAACAAATAACCAATAATCACAATCTTTTCAATACATTATTATACTATATGCATTGATGCAAAGATGAAGTCTTGATGATTCTGAAATGATTGGGTTTAGAGGCTGATTAGGGTTAAGTTAAGGAAACCAATGTTAAGATTAGCTGTCAAAGGTTTACAAGGTTCCAAATGTCTCAAAGTATCAGAATGATATCAAGGTTGCGACTGGTTCGCTCAAAAACAGCGAACGTCTTTAGGTCGACATTCGGTTCAAGGCATCGACATAGGGTCGATGGATGATAGAGGGGTTATCTCAACTTGTGGCAGTAGAATAAAATGTAGAGCACAACTCCACAAGTCTAAGGGACAAGGTTATTTCCAGTTTGCGCAACTGAAAAGAGGTGAAAAGAGCTAATGCCACTGGCTGACATGCTCTGGCATAGGGCTGACAATGCCAAAATCTAGGGTTTGCCATATCTTTTGACTCAAGGCTCCAATTGATGCACCATTTTGTCTGGGAGGTAGGCATTTGTAGCAGAAACAAATGTCTCAACAGGATCTAGGGCAGGAGATGGCTGGAAGGTGATGAAAACCAGCGAAGAAGTTGACTGGCCTGGAGTACCTACAGCACAAACCGTACAGCAACTAGGGCATAGCCATAACTCCTGTTATAGGCCGAATTAGGGGTCGTGGTAGAAGACAAAGTTGCTCAGAATGCTCCAAAACATCTAGATGGCAAGGTGGTTTGAGCTGGAGTGGCTGAATTTAGAAGATATTGGCTGGAGGAAGGATGAACTCAATCCTGATTTGGGTATTTCTGTTCTAGGGCAATTGAACTTGAGTCCTTGCTTGAGGAGGGTCTCTGGGGTATAACAAAGCTAGGTGTGAAGTCAATTTAACTGGAAAATCACCACAGAAGCTTAACGGCGAGTCCCAGTTTGCATGCAAGGTGAAAATTTGGGGTTTTCCAAGTTTTAGCAAATTCTTCGATTCTGGTTGATTAGAGATGCTTAGATAAGTTCACTAATCAAGATTGATCACAGGCTCGAGAGCTAATTCACTCTGGTTAGAGTTTAATTGCTCACCAGAGTTGTCGGGCAAAATCAGCAATTCCCGGCGAGGTGGTGCGATAGAGTTCAATTGGCTGCTACTACACAGGTAAGTGGATGAGGGTTACTTACTGGTAGCTTCAATTTGAAGTTCGGTGCAGTGGATTGGCCTGGCACCGTGAGCCTCTCTTCGAGCTCGCCGAAGAAGACGAAGAAGAGGGCGGGGTTTGGAACTTGAGTGGTTCTGGTGTGAGTGTCTTTGAGCTGAGCTGGGGTGGCTTTTATAGGCACAGCAAGGAGCTTGCAACGGTTGGAAAATGCACGGGGAAGTGAAGCGGGCTGGAGGTGACAACACGACTTAATCCCGGTGAAGTGACGCGCTCCAGCGGCCGTGCCGGCTTTAACCTGCTGCTCTGGTGGAGGTGAGGGCGAAGTGAAGCTTCCCCAAGGCATGCTTGCGACATGGCGCAACTGGGCTGCCGTTGTCGGGCGCGCGCGCGGGAGAGCGAAGGTGCTGCTGGCGGGATGAAGCTGTTCCACGGTGGCGAACACGATGCACACACATGGCAAGGAAACAGTGGCGGAGGTGGCAACGTTGGAGGTCAACGGCGACGAAACTGCGGCAGCGGCAACGGCGACGACCAAACTCCGGCGCTCGTGGTCGATTGCAACAGCCTGGTCGTGCACAGTAGCCCGTGGTCGAACCAGGGACTGATTTGCGATGATTGTTGGTTTGGCTTTGGACTAAACTGCAAATCTGGTCTTTGAGAGGTTCAATTTGGAATTTGATTCCATGGCTGAGTATAATATTTCTATTAATACTCATTTAGCTCAAATTTGGAGAAGGTTTGATTAGATTTGAGGGATTTCACCTCTTTTCGAAAATAGGGTAAAATTAGGGTAAAACATATCTGGATTTTGTCGATCTCGAGTTCTGGTGATTGGAGAGAGATTTTGAAGTCTGATCAAAAGAGAGATTTGCATAAAATAGCATCTGGCAGGTGTTCCCTGAAGAAATTCTGGAGTTGGAGTTGATTTGTAGATTTTAGCCTTTTCAGGCTTCCAGGTAAACAGAAAAGGACCTATTCGCAAAAAAAATTTGGACCTTCCCGCGAAAAGTGTTCAGATGAATTAATCTGGTTCCCAAATTTTTGGAGTTAGTTGAGGATATACCTAGGAACATATTCCAGTGGATACTTGAGTCTGGATAGGGTTAAATCAAAATAACTCAATTATCTGGAAACTGGGGTACTTAGGGTAAATCTGGATTTCCTGTTTTCGAAAACAGAAAGAGACATAGATACTGGGAGTTAGGGTTAGAATTCAATCTGGCTCCTGAAGACTTTTAGGTTTAGGATAACTGATAGATCAAATCTGGTAAGTCAGATTTTGACTTGGGGTCACAGGATAGATTTTGGAGATTTGGGGCTAGAACAGAATAAAGCTGAGGCTGATTTGGTTGATCTAGAAGAGACATATGCATGCATGACTTTTAAGAAAGAAACTTTTCACCCCAAAACTCAGGATGTTACAGATTTCCCCCAACAGTGCTGTAGAACGGGCCAATGGGCAGATATTGCAAGGCATCAAAAAACGTGTTTTTGATCGCCTTCGGACTCTCTCGGGGGCTTGGGCAGACGAGCTTTATAGCGTTCTATGGGCACTACGAACTACCTCTAGTCGAGCCACCGGTGAGAAACCCTTCCATCTGGTCTATGGGGCCGAGGCTGTGTTGCCTATGGAAGTCAGTATTGGTGATCCGGGAGGATCTCCAAGTCCTGACCGCATGCGGCTTCGCGACCAAATCCTAATCGCATACTGCTTCGCGACCAAGTCCTAATCGCATACGGCTCCGCGACCATGGATTGGTCCGCGACCAGGCAAAGGAATTCGTTCCCTGTTCGGAATTGTAATCCGATCCGAATGTGTATAACTAAGCTTATATGTTTAGGATTAGTTATATGAGTCTAATACGTTTAGGTCTCTAAGTCTGATACGTACTCATACGATTGGACTATAAATACCTTGTAATAGGTCTAGTTTAGATCATCGAACTCAATCGAAGAGTCATAGAACTTATTTGAGTTTTAGACACTTATAGTTCCTTCGACGTAGACAAGTGTGTCTAACGTTCGACGTGTAAAGCCCTCTTTGAAATAAAGAGTTGTGCAATTACTATGGGTTTCGGTATTTTCGAGTAAGATCCCGTTATTCCGCATATTAGAATCTGGGCGAGCCTAGTGCGAAAACCAAGACTAGGTCTCAAACGGATCAAGTTGGTATCAGAGCAACTTTCCTATCCTGTGGATGGTGAAGACTCGCCAGGGTTACAAAACCTCCGGCGAAACTCCAGGCGATCAATTGACGGTTCCTACAGCCGCGTCTCTGACAATGTCTGACGATACCTCCGTTCAAGCTAACCTAGCCGAACAAGTGGCTAAGCTCTCCACCGACATGGAAACCGTGCTTGCTTGGATTAAGCAGCAGGCCATGATTGTACCTCCTGAAGTAGGGAAGGTTACGGGTGAGAAGAGTGGTGAAGACTTGCGTAGGGCAGACGAAGATGAAGACGAAGGCGACCACAAAACCGACGACCTCGCCAACACCTCCTTAGCTGTCGGATCTTTTAAGGTCGACGCTAAGATTGATATACCCATATATGATGGGGTGATCGATGCCGAAAAGCTGGATTCTTGGATCGATCAACTTGAGACCTACTTTGACCTAAAAGGGTTCAGTAGCGCTCAAAAGGTGAAGTTTGCACCTTTCAAGATGAAGGACCACGCCAAGATATGGTGGAAGGCCCTTGTCGCCAGCGGTGAAGCTGACGACCTTGCGTGGGGCCAATTCAAACGACTTCTGCGACAAGAATTCTATCCGATGGGCTACCTTGAGGAGAGATGGGAGCGTTGGCACCGATTGTACCAACGGCGCGACCAGACCGTCCAAGACTATACGACAGAGTTTCGACGACAAGCAATGGTCATTGGCATCTCACTATCCGACCCTCAAGTATTTCGGAAGTACACATCTGGACTTCAGAAATCGATCAGTACTGAGCTAAGTCTGTTCGGCGTCCAAGATATCGCGACCGCGAGCACAACTGCTATGTCGATCGAGAAGAAGAACAAATCCCGCAGCGACAAAAGCACGAAGGAAAGTGCGACCTCGACAAAGAAAAAGCCGAGTCCGAAGAAGAAATCGGGGACGGGTGCTTTCTGCGAACATTGTCAAGTTACGGGACATACGAAGGACAAATGCTACAAGCTTCATCCTGAGCTTCGACCAAAGAAAAACGGACCAGGGAAAAGAACAACCACGGCTACTGCGACTTCACCCGACGAAGAAGTTGTCCGAGTGAATTCGGTTAATGAGGCGGATACGACCTTGTCTCTGATGGCAATGCCGAAGGAGAAGGGTTCGGATCCACCGAACGACCATCACCCGACGGAGGACTTGTTCACCATCAACATCCAGGTGAAGCACGAAGTGGTTGCAGCGATATTCGATCCAGGAAGTCAAAAGAATTTGGTCTCCGCTGGACTGGTTCGGCGACTTGGTTTGAAGACAACCACACACCCGCGACCATATCCGCTGGGTTGGTTTACATCCGACGTGAACCAACAGATTACGAGTCAGTGTGTGTTGAAGTTTGCGATCTCTGCACGGTATATCGATGAGGTGCAATGCGATGTTGTCCCTATCGATATCTGTCAGGTGATCTTTGGGAGTCCGTATCTGTATGATCGAGACGCTCATTTCCATCGGCGAGCGCAAGAGTACGACCTCACCAAAGACGGGGTTAAGTTCGTAATCAGTAGAGACGTCCACGTCAACACTTCGAACTTGATTACCGCAAATCAAGCCAAACGGATTGTTAATGCATGTCACAAGTATGTGCTTATCATGATTCGACCCATTGGACAAAGTGAGGGTACTCGACTAGCATTGTCGTTGGCGTGCCAAGAAGATTCTGGTCGTTTGTCGGGACTACTGAAGAAATACAGTGATCTGTTCGAGACTACCCAGGGTTGTCCACCGAAACGTCCAGTCGAGCACGAAATTCAGCTTGTGTCCGATGCGACACTGCCCAATCTGAGTATGTATCGCAACTCAGTATTGGAGAATGAAGAGATCAAAAGACAACTTGGTGAGTTGCTGAACGATGGTGTCATTCAACCAAGTAGTTCACCTTGTGGATCTCCTATGGTGTTAGTACCAAAGAAAGATGGGACCTGGCGTATGTGGATCGACTATCGAGCACTGAACAAGATCACCATCAAGAACCGGTACCCCCTTCCCCGTATTGACGACCTGTTAGACCAATTGAAGCATGCTATTGTCTTCTCCAAATTGGATCTTAAGTCAGGATATCATCAAGTCAGCATCCGAGAGGAGGATACGTGGAAGACCGCGTTCAAAACACGACAAGGTCTGTTCGAATGGCTGGTCATGCCGTTTGGTCTCTGCAACGCCCCTGCAACTTTCATGCGTCTTATGAATGACGTTTTGAGGCCGTTCATCGACGACTTTGTCATCGTTTACCTCGACGACATACTAGTTTATAGTCAATCGTGGGATGAGCACCTCATTCATGTCGAAAAGGTGTTCGATCAGCTTCGGCAACATCGACTTCGCCTCAACCGTAAGAAGTGCGAGTTCGGCCAGCAAACTCTACTTTACCTTGGATTCCTGGTCGGCAACGGTACGTTGCAAATCGACCCAGATAAGGTAAAAGTGATTCGCGAGTGGCCGCGACCACGAACAGTTACGGATGTGCGTAGTTTTGTGGGAGCATGCCAATACCTTCGGAAGTTCATCCGACACTTCTCGATTATGGCTTCTCCGTTGCATGCATTAACCAGGATCGATCAGAAGTTCGAGTGGACAGGGAAACATGAGGACACGTTTCTCTTGCTGAAAAGGAAGATCAGTGAGGCGCCTGTGTTAGCTTTGCCGAATCTCCAGAAACCGTTCGAGCTAGAAACCGATGCCTCAGGTTATGCAATGGGCGCAGTGCTCATGCAAGAAGGTCGACCAGTGGTATATCACTCTGAGTTATTCCAGGGAGCTCAGAAGAACTACCCGACTTATGATAAGGAGTTATGCGCACTGCATCAGGCCGTGAAACATTGGCGGTGTTATCTCTTGGGGAAAGAGACGGTTGTCCACACCGACCATCAACCATTGCAATATTTGCAGACTCAGTCCAAGCTACAGCAAGCTCGACACATGAAGTGGATGTCGTATCTGCAGCAGTTCAATCTGGTGATTAAGTACAAAAAGGGCATACACAACAAATTGGCGGACATGTTGTCGCGACCACCAGTTACAACCCTCTGTTTATCAGCGTTCATGCAGATCGAGCCCTCATGTCATGATGACTATGCCACTATGTACAGTGAAGGCCCTGATTTTCAAACAGTACTGACTGAGCTCAAAACAGGGAAACCTACGGAGTTCGTTCGTCGAGAAGGACTCTTGTACAAGGGCAATTTACTTTGTATACCTCGTGGAGCACCTCGAATTCAATGGTTGCGAGAAGCGCATACATCGAAGGTAGCTGGTCACTTTGGGGTTACAAAGACGTTGCAAAATCTTCACCGACATGTGTTTTGGCCGCGTATGCAGCAAGATGTGGCTAGCTTTGTTCGAGGCTGTGGTCTCTGCAGCATCTCGAAACCGGCAAACCGAAAAATAGGTGTGTACACTCCTTTGCCAGTTCCATCGCGACCATGGGAAAGCATATCTATGGATTTCTTGGGAGGATTGCCTAAGACCCGACGTGGCAACGACTATCTATTCGTGGTCGTTGATCGGTTCTCCAAAATGATTATTCTTATACCTTGTCGGAAGACTATCACGGGAGAAGAGGCAGCTCGGGTATTCTTTCAACACGTTTGGACACACTTCGGACTGCCGACTTCTATTGTGTCTGATCGCGATACTCGGTTCCTTAGTCACTTTTGGCGATCGCTCTGGACGATGATGGACACCAAGCTGAAGAGGAGTACTGCTTTTCATCCGCAAACTGATGGTCAAACCGAGGTGGTTAATCGCACAGTTGTTCATCTTTTGAGAGGATATAACTCGAAGCACCCGAAGACCTGGGATGGAAGCATACCGTACCTGCAGTTTGCTTTTAATCGAGCAATGCATGGTTCGACTGGAAAGTCACCGTTTGAGGTTTGTTTAGGATTTCTACCACAGAGTCCATTCGACATGGAGTTTGTGATCCCTACCTCAGCACAGAACAGCAAGGAAGCATCTGATCAGGATCGAGCACAAAAGTTCCTGGAAGGTATTCAACGACTCCATCGTGAGGTTGAACAGAACTTGCTGAAAGCTCAACTCAAGTACAAGGCGCGACATGATCGGCACCGAGTTGATGCGCAATTTCAAGAAGGTGATATGGTATGGTTACATCTGAGTAAGGAGAGACTTAAAGGTGAAGGTAAGAAGCTCAAACCCATTCGTTACGGTCCTTTTCGGATTTTGCGGAAAGTGGGTAATAATGCTTGTCAGCTCGAGTTACCTCCATACATGGATATTTACTCGGTTGTTAATGTTGAGCACCTCAAACTGTTTGAGCCTTCAATGCTGGATGATGAGCCAGATACTATAGTACCATCTGTTGAAGACTTGGTCTATCAACGAGACGAACCTCTACGTGAAGATGTGATTCTGGAGAAGAAGGTGACTACCACCCGCAGTGGCACCAAGGAGAATTTTCGAATCGGTAGGAAAGATCAACCAGCACGTGCGGCAAAGTGGTACACCAAAGAAGATGGACAAGCCCAATTTCCACATCTCCGGTTCGATCGAGAGGTCGCAACAGGGGTTGGCTCCTTCTCAACAAGGGAGTCATGATCCGGGAGGATCTCCAAGTCCTGACCGCATGCGGCTTCGCGACCAAATCCTAATCGCATACGGCTTCGCGACCAAGTCCTAATCGCATACGGCTCCGCGACCATGGATTGGTCCGCGAACAGGCAAAGGAATTCGTTCCCTGTTCGGAATTGTAATCCGATCCGAATGTGTATAACTAAGCTTATATGTTTAGGATTAGTTATATGAGTCTAATACGTTTAGGTCTCTAAGTCTGATACGTACTCATACGATTGGACTATAAATACCTTGTAATAGGTCTAGTTTAGATCATCGAACTCAATCGAAGAGTCATAGAACTTATTTGAGTTTTAGACACTTATAGTTCCTTCGACGTAGACAAGTGTGTCTAACGTTCGACGTGTAAAGCCCTCTTTGAAATAAAGAGTTGTGCAATTACTATGGGTTTCGGTATTTTCGAGTAAGATCCCGTTATTCCGCATATTAGAATCTGGGCGAGCCTAGTGCGAAAACCAAGACTAGGTCTCAAACGGATCAATTGGGTCTGTTGGGACAGAACAATTCAAACAGGTTAATCAGTCCGAATAGCGGTCACAAGATCTCATCCTCTTAGAAGAAAGGCGTGATCGCGCTTTGATCAAGTCCGCAGCATACTTGCAAGCCTTGCGCAAGTATCACAGCAAAAGGGTGCGACCACGTAGTCTTTACGTGGGCAACCTGGTTTTACGAAAAATCCAAGACCAGTCTAATCGACCTGGTTTTACAAAAGAAATTCTACCCGAAATGGGAAGGCCCTTACACTGTTGTCTCGGTGCCGCGACCAGGATCCGTGCGGTTAGCCATGGGGGATGGTCGAATTTTGTCCAATACTTGGAACATCGAGCAACTTCGCATGTTCTACGTGTAAGTACTCAATCCCTTTTCCTGTTCAATTAGCATCTTTTCATAAAACAAAAAATGTTTTGGTTTCATACGATGAATATTTCCCTTTATGCCCATGTGCTGCGAATTCGGCTCGGGGGCTGGTCGCCGGCGGTTAGATCATTACCACATCCTAGTCAGATTCGCTGGCCGATCTCATGACCGCTTCCAGACAAGTCACTCCTAAATAAGCCGTTTCTCAACGCACACGGGGCTTTCTGGCAAGTCCTCGGTTATCTGAGTGGCTGTCGATTTGCAAACAAGGCTAGGCGTTACTTTGATCGTAATTGTTGGTTCGATCACACATCCCTGGTCGTTATTATTCACTTTTCTCCTACTTTTGTAATACTAAGTCTTCCGTATTTACAATCACAGGCGGGGGCCAGGGGGATATGTTTATAGTATGAAACAACACAAAACAAGAATACATATATTCATTTTTCAAAAATGGATTTCAACATACATTGCATCGTAAACAACTGTTTCTGTACATAAGTAGGGATCACTTGATCCTAAGCTCAGTCAGGAGCTTATCTACAAGGGGCCTGATCTCCTCCATGACGGCCTCTAGTTGTTCCTCACTCTCGACCTCAACCGGTCCCACCAATGGATTCAGATCTGCATCTGGTCTCTGGTGAAGTCGAACCAGGCTGAGAATGGCAGAAGCGGCTGACCGAACCCTGGTTCTGATCGCCTCTTCTCGTCGCCGTGTATCCTCAGGAAGATACTCGAGAAGTGACTCCGCCTGGGTCATGACTAGTGTAGACCAGTCATTTAGGCTGAGGTTATCTCTTGTGGTCTCAACCACATCAGCCTTCAGGAGACGAGCCACTGGCTTCAATTTTTTGAAGATTGAACGGCTCAGCTCTCTGATCGCCCTTTCGGAGGTTAGAATAGAGCCCTGGAGGAGTCCATTGTCTTGACTGAGTTGTTTTATTTGACCCGCTTGCGCTGCAGCAAGAGAAAAGGTTACTCACGTGTTATGAAGTTAAGTCTTCCTATTCAGGAATCGACTTACCAGCAAGTTGTGACCGCAGCTTGTTGTTTTCGATCTCTTGGTTTCTAGTCACTGAGATCGAATGGAGCTTGACTGTGGCCACTTCTTTCTTCAGCAATGCCACCTCTCTGTAGTAGAACAGAAGGAGTAATCATAACCAATTTGTATCTGTACAAGTTGAAGAGTAATGATCCTTACCTCCGCAAGTTGTCTCGTTCCTTTTGTACGGCCTCAACGCTCGCCATCATAGCGTGTGACTTGGCCGTCATCTGGGATAACTCCTATGATGCAAAAAAGGAGTTAAAGGTGTCCTATGTACAATTCAGGCACCGAAAGTGAAGTTCATCATACCTTCATGAATTCACGTAAGGAAATGTCTTCCGGAATAACCGGAAAACCCGTTGAGGGCCCCGATGCGGCCACAACAAGGGCAACCGGTGGGAGTGCCTGTTGGGCACTACCCCCACTCGCTGTTGGTTGCGACTGGGTCTCCGCTCTTGCCTCTCCCCTCACGGCCCGGACTGCTTCCTGGACCGAGGGGGCGGAGCGCTCCTCACTGGAGGCTCCTGCACCAGCAGGAACTTCAACCCTCCCTGGAGCGGTTGAAGGACCGGACGCTGTTTCTTTTCGCTTGACAAAGGAAAGAGGAACCAAGAAGTTACAATTCATGATCGTCACAACTTGTTTTCATACAGGCAAGATAAAGGTTCTTACCTTATTTGAAATCCCATCAGTTTTTGAGATTTCTGGGAAGGCTCTCCGCGAGAAAGAGGACAACTGCCGTCTGTCCTGGTCTTCCTCTTGGTGAATAAGGCATTCCCTCCCTAGATGTGTTCCTTTGTAAGCGCATTTCTAAGGGAAGATGAAGACAAACGATAAGAGTCTTTACCTGGGCAACTGGACCGGTTGGGAGGGCTGCATCTGAGGGCCTGGATGGCTCCTGGACTTCTAGGGCCGGCACCTCTTTTGCAACCGCAGTAGGGTCTTGTCCGACCACCTCCACTCCTGTCTGCGGGGGTGGAGGATTTTCCTCCCTGGGACTCGCAGGAGTCGCAGGGGGAAGCCCTTCTCCCTGCATAAGCATTAACTTAATGAACACCCAGGGGGAATTGAAGAAAACAAGACTGTGAAGGAATCTTACCATGGTCGTCCCTTCGACCAGGGAAGTAGAAATAACTGGCCCTCAAAACCTCAGGGGCTTCAGGAGCTGGGGGGTTATCCGCAACCACAGGGCTTTCGGTGGCCGCGGGGTCTGCTACAGCCGCCTCGGCGGTAGCAGTTGTTTCTGCGGAGCGAGTTGGAGCATCACCGGATGGAGAACCTACAATCTTCCTCCTCCGGCGAATCAAGCAGACATCATCATCTTCCTCCTCCGCGCTCCCCTCTCCCTGTATGATGAAGAAGTAATTCTAGTTCGCACTTGGAAAGATCGGAGGAATGTGATATCTTACCGTAGTTTTCCTGGCGGTAGGAGGAACGCTTCATGAAGACCCTTCCCCAAGATTTAGCCTGGCTTTCTAGGGGACAGGATTCCTCGTCCTTGGTCTCGAGGAAACCTTCTTCACGTGGTTCGTCGTCGGCTTTTCCAGGGAACCGACGTTCTCGATGGGAAACGTCGCCTCGGCGAACCTCCCTAGGAGCTGTTCTCATTCCAATAGAATTGATTAGTGCTGGACATACATGAGACCTGCAAAATAGAGGCCCAGTGGAAAATGTACCTTTCGGCGCTCCTATTTAAGGTCGTCGCCGGCGTGAATCAAGCTTTGGGGGAGAGGCGATCCCTTGCGGCCCTCTACCTCGGAGTTGTACGCCCTGAGAAGGTAGTTAGTCCGCCTCTCAATCTCGGCTAAGGGCAGGACTGTTCCCAGATACGAGTTAAATTGATGCATTTCAGAAATGACATAAAAGGACTTCAGTGTCAGAAATGAATACCTTCATTATAGTCCAGGGTACTGTCCGCCATGGACTTGATCTCCCAAGCCGGATGAGCCCTTTCACGCAGGGGGCTCACCCGGTTCTTCACAAAGTCTCGGATGACGTCGCGTGCTGTCAACCCTTGTCCGACTAAGTGAAGGATCACCTCGGCGTGCTTCATGAACTCCGCGTTCATCGTCGGGAGAGCATCCAACTCGCTCGCCTTCTCCTGCCGGGAGTTCTCAAACCACAGCCCACTCTCGGTTGGCGGGGTGCAGTAAAACCATTTCTGATGCCACCCATGCACCGAGTCTCGCAGGGGTGGGAAGGGATACTCCTTCTTATCCCTTAGCCGGAAGTAAATGCATCCGGCGGCGTTGGCGCTCTTCGACCACACCGAAAAATAAAATCGCCGAAAGAGATCCACACTGGGATATACTCCAACGAACGCCTCGCACAAGTGCTGAAACACCGCCAGGATCAGCACTGCATTTCAGTGGAGGTTGATTAGCTCCAACCCGTAGTGCTCGAGGACATACTTCAAGAACCGACTCTCAGGGAATCGGAACCCGCAGTGCAAATATTCTTCAAAAACCACCAACTCGCCCTCTCGGACGATCGGGGTTTCTTGGTCCTTCTCCGCGGGCCGCCAGTTGATTAGCAGCCACGGAGGAAGGATCTCCTCCTTCTCCAACACCACTAAACTCTCCTCAGAATGGTGGATTGATCGGCTCCAGGACACCATTTTTTGGTGGAGAGTCGTAGGAAAAGTTGGTGACTTTTGGGGAAGACAAAGGCTGAGAAGAACGAGGGTTTTGTGTGGTGGAAATGTTGAGGGTTTTTGGCTGTGTGGCTTCCTCAAGAAGATACATGCTGCTTTTATAGACCCGAGGAGACGCAGTAATGTGAGTAACGTTCCATTCAAACGTTCCACTGAGTATTTATTCATTTCCCACAATGGATACTATCCCTAGCGGACCCGTTAAAGTGTTCAGGCATCGGATCTGAAACAAAAAGACTTCTTTGTTTCAGAAACTGAAAGTGCAAAAGGCTTGAAAAGTTTTCAGTGCTTTTCAGAGGACGTTTTTCCTTTATATGCCTTGGACATTTTCATGAAAAAATCCTACGACTCAATTTTTGGACTTATGGATATATTTTGACCGGGTTATGGTATGATCGAGATCATGCTTTTGATTAAGCTCCGATTCTAATCGAAGTGACGGTCTGACCGAGCCTCAATTCTGGTAGCAGTATGCTTCAGTTCTAACCGCGGCTTTAAGTCTGATCGCGGTATCAGAGATGGTCGCGGTACTTTTATAAAAGCATGATTCTGATCGCAGAACTGAAATTTCCCTGTGTATGAGTGGTCGCGAACATAATATTTACGGCCATATTTTCGCACAGAAGATGTGAAGAATATTCATATAAAGAAGAAAGTTTTATTTCTTGCATTTTTTACATACAAAGGGAATACCGGCGACCAGAGCGTCGACCTGATCCGAAAGAAGTTTGCAGAGTTCTCCTAGGGACATGTTGTTGTCAGTAGGATCTACACTAACAACCCCCAGAGAACTAGCAACTAATCTAAGCCTATCTACATCATCGCTAACAAGAGATACACTACTGTTCCTAATTAAATCAGAGAGTTCTCACTGTTGCTGAGCGTGGTCCCTCTCTCAACAGAACTGGTGCGCCTCTTCACGGGATCGTTCAAAACATTCTGCCAGATGCAGAATCGCCTAAAACATCTCTTCGGTCTTCTTCTCCAGGGCATTCTTCTCCTCTAGAAGAATCTGTCCGGGAGGAAGAGACGGAGTAGCAGAAGGCTGATCACTGGGGCCTCCAATATCCTACATTTGCAAAAATTAGTTGTTCTAACTATAACTATCAGCAAAAGGAGAGGAGGATTATTACGTGTCCCTGCTCGTGACACGTTGATATAGCCATCCTGGGAAGTAGATCACCCGATAAAATCGGATGATCACCAGATGGTGGAAGTGCAACCTTCCCACCAGCAGATTACTTCCCCAACACAAGTTGAGGATCTTCTGGTCGTACAGTCACCGCTTGCCGACCAGAAAATCGATCACCCAAACAAAAGCAGGGGGTGTTGGAGTAGAAAGCTGAAGGAAGAAAAGATGATGGCTCATTTTCTACCTTTGCTATACTGGAAGATCCTTCGTCAACCTTGGGTTTCTTCCTTGAGGGAGATGGATCTTCAGGCATTTGAGGCTCTTGCTTGAGAACTTCCTCTTCATCACTTTCAATCTCGATGGTGTTGTGATATGCCATCAGGAGGTGTATGAAGAGAAGAATGAAGGTAACTTTAGAAAGGACTTAGCCGTGAGAAGAAATTGTGGAGCTTTGCAAAACGAAAGACCCGGTACTTATAGCCGCCAAGGTGACAGTTCATATTCTAAGCACCTCGGGTTTTTAAAAGCATTTACAATTTCACCTCGGGTTAAAAAACATTTCAATAGCACCATCATTACCTGTCACGTAATGCCCAGAGCCCGTCTCGGGGAACCAACCGACCCACTTAGTGCGCTACTAAGCGGGGGATTTGAAGAGTCGGGTTAAAAATCCGATGCATGACTTTAAATTCGAAATAAACACGTCCCTTCGTTTCCTTCGAATTTGGGGGCTAGCTGACGAGGATTGACACCCGAGTTAGTTCAAATAAATGCACTATTGGTTCAAGGCAGATTCGAGCCAGACACGTGCCTGGCGGTGCGAACTCAAGTTATTCTGAGAAGCATCAGCCCGAGGTCGCAGGCTTTGTGCGATCTGACCACAGGCTTCGCGCGGTCAGGAATTTGTGTGCTATACGCGAACAGAATGTTGGAGATGTTGCGCGGTCAGCCAACATCCCGCGGTCAGAGCACTTTCGACCAAGGTACTTGGGGTTTACCTGTCCGGCTGTCCCTATAGCGAGAATATCCCAAGTATCCCGAAGATTGCTCCGCGTGGAAGATCAACCATCAGGAGGTTAATACGTGCAGTTGTCCATGAATAACACGTGTTAAACTTGCGTGGAGGTTAAGAGCGGTTCTCTAAAACCGCATCCGAACAACTGTCTGATGCAGTTACGACATGGCACCCTTTCGACCAGTATAAAAGGGTGGCAAGATGCATCAAACAGGATCAACGTCTCTGATACAAGCGAGATACAACACATCTCAACCACCCAAACAGCCAAGTGTACGGCCTAGATTAGATAGTTTTTTACAAGCCTCTTTGGCTTCTTTCTATATCCTTACATAGGAAAAAACCTTCGCCTGTGAAGGTCTTTTCCCGCCCTTTTGTAAATCCTTCTTACATATAGTGAAATCCCAACAAGACGTAGGGCTATTACTTCCACCATCGAGGGCCCGAACCTGTATAAACCTCTCTGTGCTCCTGTTCTCCATATTTCTACATACCTTCCCGGAGGGTCATCTTGAAAGGTCTCGCTATTACAAATTTTGCATAAGTTCGGCTGAGGACTCCGAGTCCGAATCATCGACAACATTCCAGTCCTTATTACCGTTGTGGGTACTCCCCACAGCCAATTCTTCCTAGCCTTGGCCTATGGTCCCGCAAGACACATAGCCTATGGATTCAGCCACGCACATCTAAGAATCCTGGGGTAGGGCATCTTCCTTCAATACGCCTAATTCACTCATCTCACACCACTCGTGGCCCTCTGTGGCCCACCAGTTCCTTGTCGAGAAATCGGACCAACAACCATTGCAGGGAAAAGCTAATACCGAGAAAGCTACTATGTTGCACCCGTCCCATACCGGGCAAGTGGTTAGTACGTGTTTCATGCCGCATAGAAGTAAAACACAAGGTTCTTGTCCTTATGAATCTTTAGTGAGGAGTCTTTCACATTCCCAATGTGCACACAGAACTAACCAATCAAACCATCCTCACTATCAATTCCAATCACATTTTCTTTCACAAAAGGGGTTTTGAACATACTTTTCTCACATGTGACCATTTATCACTTAACACATAATCTTGAGCATAAGCATAGCCTAAGCATGATGTCCTGGGGAGACAAGGGTGCATGATATATATACAAACATGAGGAGCTTAACAAGGAATTAGGTCATATCTATTCATATTCTTTCAATATAGCACTATCTTTGAACATAGAGCATGCATATACTTTAAAACAACAATTAGTCTAGTTTGCTCAAAATACTGGGGGAGACATGATCAAGGTTAGAGACTTGCCTTGCAGTGTGGGGTCTGATAGCTCTAAGGGTTCTCCGAAGTCTTCTGTTGACTCTTCTGCTTCTTACTTTATTCTCGCACACAAACAACGAGACAATTCAACACATCACACTACAGAAGCATACAAAAAATAGTTTCCATAGGAAATAATAGTAAAATATAACATGCATGCAGGGAAAATAATCTGGACAAAGATACTTGAGTGCTGCTCGAAGAGATGGGTTTAAAAAGGGTCGAACGACGAAGGGTCGACATTCGGTTCACTGCTAGATGTGGCCTTAGGTCAGCTTTAGGTAAGCTTTCTGAAGATGTGGCAGTAGAGTAAATTGTAGAACATGGCTCTAGGGATCTAGTTCACAAAGTGACATTTCATTTGTTCAACCAGAAGGGGTCAAACAGGGCTAATGCCAGTGGCTGACATGCACTGACACTGAGCTGATATTGTCAAAAGCTAGGGCAAAGCAGTAGATTTGGTTTTGGACTTCAAATGCTTCGCCAACTATGTCTGGGAGGTAGGCAAGAGAAACAGGAACACGATGGTGGTGGTTTCAAGGGTTGACATGACCGGACAGCGACAAACGGCGGTGATGAACTGCGGTGGCGACACGGCACAAATACAGGTTCTGGACCAAACTTGGCAAGGCCATAACTTTCAATCTGGGCAGATCTAGAGGTCGGGCTAGAAGGGGATAATGCTCAGGAGATCGAGGCGAGCATATAGGACAAGATGGCATCAGCTAGAACGGCCGGGAACAGATCTTCGGTGATTGGCGCCGGAGAAGACGACACTGAATTGGGCGTTTCTGCTAAAATGCTTCAGGGGTTAATTGCTCACGTGAGAGCAATAAGTTGATGAGGGAAAGCTTCTGGTAAGGTTGATTTGGTCGGGGAATTAGCGGTATGGCCTAGCGACGTGAGCCGGTCGTCGATGGCACGTGAAAAAGGGGAAAGCTACACAACGAGCTCGAATTCAAAATCCAAATGCACAGTCTTGCTTGGGAGGCTTCACTGGTCATAAACTTCTACAGAAAGGTGAGCTGATTTGGGATAACTTGATCAGCATTGCCGAAATAGGGTTTTAGAGACTTCCGGCGATCACCGGCGTCAGGGTCCGCCGGAGTGCAATTAAAAGCTATGACACAAAGATATGGACGAGAGGAACTCACCGGTGTGGTCAGTTTGAGGTCTGGTGAAGCAGAACAGGCTGGCACTGTGCTCCTCCCTATTGGCTCGCCGGAGACGAAGATGAAACACGAGAGGGGCTGGAGCTTAGTGGCTGCTGGAGGTGTGAAGAAGTTCTGGGTGAGGGGGAAGGTTTATATAGGCAGCGGGCTTGGGCTTCGAGACTTGAAGCGAATCGAGTGGGATACGACATGACTGGCGACGATGGCGGGATCGAGACGGCGTTGGGATGCGACAGTGGCTCTGCCAGAGAAGAGGATCACTCAAGATCTGGCTGGAGCAGGGGACACGATGCTGGCTTCGGCATGGTGGCGAGGTGGCGAAAAGCTTCTGACAGCCGCAGGCACGTGCGTGCATGGAACGAGACGACAATGCTGGCTGTCGTCGATCGTTGCCACGATGGATGGTTTTGGCGCGACGTGAGCACCACACGTGGATATGTCGGACACGATCACAGGTGGAGACGAGTGCTGGCCGGTGACGAAGGCTGCGGTGAACGACACTGGTCGAACGGCTGTTGGGGCCTGGTCAAAACAGCAGTGGCCTGGTTGAAAGGAGGGGCTGGAAAAAGAAGTTTGGAATGGAACGTAATTTCTGGAACTTTATTTTGGACTGAATTGTGAATCTGGCAATAAAGTTGGTTTCGGTTGAAACTGGCTTTGCCAATTGGACTCACTAAATTCAGTAAGTAGGTTTGCAGGGATAGAAGACACAATCTGGTGTTTTTGATCAGGTTTTGAGCAAAACGAAAACATAAAGATTAGGGTAATTAGGGTAATCGGGGCCTGAATTTTTGTCGAGGCTGAAATCTGAGACCTAGGATGAGATTTTGAGATTTTGTCTAAAGAGGATTCTGTTCAGAATAGCAATTGGGAGATATTCCCTGAATCGAATCAAGGTTTGGGGCTGATTTGTGGCTTTTAGCCTTTTCAGGATTGTGGGAAAATCAGAAAAGGATCAATGTGAAATACTGTTGGACTAAAATGCTAAAATGGTATGAAAGGTGGAGTTTAGCTGCCAACTTTTAAATTAAGGTAGTGGCATACCTAGGATCATAATTCTGAGACAAGAGATCAAAAGTGGGGTTGGGACATCCGAGAATCCAATGAAGATATGCTGACTGGCATGCTAAGAGGTAGCAAAAACTGGAATGTTACAACATACCCTCCTTAAGAATAATCTCATCCTCGAGATTCTGATCAGTCTGAGAACAGGTAGGGGAAATTCTGATGCAACTCTTCTGCTCTTTCCCAAGTTGATTCCTCCTCTGTGTGATTATTCCATTGAAATTTGCAGAATCTGATGGTTCTTGACTTCAATTTCCTTTCACTGACCTCTAACATTTTAACTAGGTATTCCTGATATGTCAAATCTTTTTGAACTTCAGCTTCTGTAGGAGACACTTGCTCTGTTGGTTTCCTTAGACATTTCCTCAGTTGAGATATGTGAAAAACATCATGAACTCCTGCTATTTCATGCGGTAGCTCCAATTTGTATGCAACTTCTCCTCGTCTTTCCAAAATCTTATATGCTCCAACATATCTTGGGCTTAATTTTCCCTTCATCTGAAATCGTCAGACTCCTTTGTAGGGTGTCACTTTGAGGTACACATAGTCGCCTATCTCAAAAGATAGCTCTCTCCTTCTGCTGTCGACGTAGCTCTTTTGTCGAGATTGGGTTGTCTTCAATCTTTCTTGTATAATCTTCACATGAGCAGTGGCATCTTCTACTAGTCGTGGTCCCAAAAATTGTTTCTGACCCACTTCGGTCAAATATAGTGGCGTGTGGCACTTGCTTCCATAGAGTGCTTCATAAGGAGCCATCTGCAGACTCACTTGATAACTATTGTTGTAAGTAAAATCTGCGTATGGCAGAAATTGTTCCCAAGAATTTCCATAGTCCAAAGTACACGCTCTCAACATGTCTTCTAGAATCTGATTCACTCTCTCTGTTTGGCCCCCAGTTTGGGGGTGGTAAGCGGTACTAAACTTCAATCTTGTTCCCAAGGACTTCTGCAATTCTTCCCAAAACTTTGACACGAATTGTGCTCCTCTATCTGAGACAATTGTCTTTGGTACTCCATGCAGAACTGCAATCCTGATAAGATATAGCTCTGCTAGCTTACTTGTCGTGTACTGAGTCTTTACTGGTAGAAAGTGAGCTACTTTCGTCAATCTGTCGACTAGAACCCTTGTAGAATCATAGCCTTTTTGTGTTCTTGGTAAACCTATTACAAAATCCATTCCAATTTCATCGCATTTCCACTCAAGGGTTGGCAGGGGTTGCAGTGGTCTTGCAAGCTTTTGATGCTCTGCTTTTACCCTTTGACAGGTGTCACATGAAGCTACAAACTCGGTGATTTCTCTCTTCATTCCTTTCCACCAAAATCGATCCTTTAGATCTTGGTACATCTTCGTGATGCCTGGGTGGATAGAGTAAGGGGTACAATGGGCTTCTTGCAGTATCATGTCCTTGATTTCTCTGTCGTCTAGGACACAAATTCGATTGTGATACCATAAAATTCCTTGCTCATCCTCATGAAGGTTGATGGTATCTCCACACTTCACATCCTCTTTCAGCTTCTGAACATTCTGATCAATTGCTTGGGCCTTTCGAATTTTATCCTTCAATTTTCAATCTATTTTTAATGCGGCGACGGTCCCTTGTTCAACAAACTCTAAACTCAACTTTTCGAAATCTTTAAGTAATTGGGGTGGTACTTCCAAGGTCATTGCTTGATTGTAGTAGGACTTTCTACTCAAAGCATCTGCTACTACATTTGCTTTGCTGGGATGGTAATGTATTCCAAGGTAATAATCCTTAATCAATCCTAACCACCTTCGCTGTCTCACATTTAAGTCTTGCTGGGTGAAGATATACTTCAGACTCTTGTAGTCCGTATAGATTTCACATCTATTCCCTAGCAGATAATGTCGCCAAATTTTTAGTGCATGAACAACGGCGGCTAATTCCAAATCATGCGTTGGGTAGTTCTCCTCATACGGTCGCAACTGTCTTGATGCATAAGCTACAACTCTTCCTTCTTGCATAAGAACACAACCTAGTCCTTGCTTTGATGCATCACAATAGACTTCAAAGTCCTTGTTGTCTGGCAACGTAAGAACAGGTGCGGTTGTCAATATCTTCTTCAGCTCTTCAAAGCACTTTTCACAGCTCTCAGTCCAGTCGAATGGAACATCCTTCTTCAGCAGTCTGGTGAGCGGCTTAGTAATCTAAGTAAATCCTTCGACAAATCTTCAGTAATAACCGGCTAACCCTAGGAAACTTCTTACTTCAGTCACTGTTTTTGGTTGCTTCCACTCCATGATAGCTTGAGTCTTTGACGAATCCATAGATATTCCTTTGCCAGAAATGATGTGGCCCAGAAAAGAGATTTCTTTCAACCAAAAGGCGCACTTATCAAACTTGGCATACAACTGACGTTCTGCCAGCTTTTCTAGCACTATTCTGAGATGTTGTGCGTGCTTTTCCTCTGACTCAGAAAAGATAAGAATGTCATCCACGAATATAATGACAAACTTGTCTAAGAATTCCATAAGGACTTTGTTCATCAAGTTCATAAACACTGCTGGTGCATTTGTTAAACCGAATGGTACCACGGTAAAGTCATGCAATCCATATCTCATTATGAATACAGTCTTTGGGATGTCCTTTTCTTGAATCTTCAATTGATGATATCCGGACCTCAGATCAATCCTAGAAAATATCTTAGCTCCTCTAAGTTAATCAAAGAGATCATCGATCCTTGGCAGAGGGTACTTGTTCTTGATTGTCATGTCGTTCAGCTTTCGGTAGTCGACACGAAGTCGTAGACTACCGTCTTTCTTCTTGGCGAAGAGCACAGGGGCTCCCCAAGGTGAGGAACTCATCATGATAAACCCTTTCCTTTCCAATTCTTCTACTTTCTTCCTTAACTCCTCTTGCTCTTCACTCGTCATGCGTGCAAGCTTTCTTCCATACAAAGCAGATCCAGGCTTTAATTCAATTGAGAACTCTATGTCTCGATCTGGTGGCATTCCAGGAAGTTATTTGGGGAAAACTTCTGGGTATTCATTCACTATTGGAACCTTTTCAAACTCAATCCCTTCCAAACTGTCCAAACTGTATACTTGGTCGTTCACTATGGGCCTTTCCATGTAGAATGTGACTTGTTTTCCTTCAGCGTTCGCCAGGGTTATTGCTTTTTTCTCACAATCTATCTGACCTTTATGCTTCGCTAACCAGTCCATTCCAAGGATAACATCTAATCCTTGAAGGTCCAAAACTAGCAAGTTCTCTAGGAATTCTATGTTGCCAATACTAACAGCGATATTTCTACAGATAGAGTTGACAGGCATCCTAGCCCCGGGGGATTGGATTAAGATAGGAAACTCTAATGCAGATACGTGTAACTCATTTCTGGGCACAAAAATTCTTGACACAAATGAAAGAGTAGCACCAGGGTCAAACAATGCAACTGAAAGTTTAGAATGGATCAAGATCCTACCGATCACAACATCAGATGCTTCTCCTGCTTCAACGGTGGATGCGTAGTTGAGTCTGCCACGACCTGCGGCAGGCACTCCTCTTCCTCGGCTATTCTGGATTCTTCCTCCTCTGGAGGGTGGAACACCTCTGGCGAAGCCTTGAGTTGGAATAGGGGGTCTTGCGGCTTGAGCTCGGGCAACGTTGAACAGCAAGTGTTGCAGTGGGCAAGTGTCCTTGTGATGTCCCTTTCTTCCACAATGAAAGAATTCTACATTATTCATGGGGCAATCTTTGAAGAAATGGTTTCCTTTACATCAGGTACACTGTGGTGTTGTAGCTGGCGCAGGCCTCTGGGGTCTCTGTGGCGGTCTGAAGGCTGGCCGATAAGCGGGCATCGGTCTTCCTCGACTAGCATTTCCTTGATAAGAGTTGGGCAAGGCCTTTCTCTTCCGGTCTTCTTTGATCACTTTCCTCTTTTCTTCCATTTTGAGCAATCGATTAATCAAAACATGAAAATCCATAAACTCATGGGATGACAGCTAGTATTGCAAGGAGTTTTGTATACCTTCGCAGAATCTATCGATCTTTCTCTCCTCCGTTGCAATATTTTCGGGAGCGTACCTTGCCAGTTGAATGAATTCGTGCAGGTACTGTTTGACGGACTTGTTTCCTTGTCTTAGATTCATGAACTCTCGGCGCTTCGCTTGAACAACGCCTTTCGGGATGTGGTACTTGCGAAATGCTTCCTTGAACTCATTCCATGTGATTGAATCTCTGTTGGAGTGCACAGTCTGGTAATTTTCCCACCAGGCGGTGGCTGGTCCAGCTAGTTGATGTGATCCGTACATAAGTTTCTCCTCATCGCTGCACCTAACGGTGTTCAACTTTCTTTCCACATCCCTTAGCCAATCGTCGGCCACGATGGGGTCCTCGGTACTTGAAAAGATAAAGGGACGTGTTTTCTAGAAGTCAGTCAATTTCGCACCAATTGCTGGTCCTTCAGCCTGTCCAGATGCTAAGTGTTGCATCAATTGCCCTAAGATCTGATTTTGCACAGTTGTTGACTCTTGTCTATTTCACTCCATCCATATTAGCACGTCGTTAATGTTGCCTCCTTGTGGCATAGTTGATCATGATCCTGGTCGGTCTGGGTTAGCACGGTCTCTTGTTCCTGGCGTGGCCCTTGCATTGCTGGGGTTTCCTTCAAGTTCTCCTTCTTGGGGTCTCCCACGCGTATTAACCATCCTATTTAAATGGGAGGTCAAGGATAGAGATGCTGGTTCGGAAAGAATCACACACAGGGATGCAAGCAAAATGCTGACATTAACTCAAGAGGTAAGGATAGGATCATGCAAAATGCCTTTTCCATAAATCAGCTTTTGAAAGATACAAAGCTTTTTGCCTCATCGGCTTATAGAGTTCATCTAACAACTAGCACACAAGCATACATCGACCAAACTAAGAACAACTGCTACACCAAAAGAAAGATCTAATGTCTGCTGGGTTAGGCACAAAAGGTCGAGCCATCGGATCCAGATCCAAGTCCTCATCATCATCCATGTCACTTTCGATATTGAAAATCTCCCTCCCTTTTCCGTTGGGGGTCTTCTTCTTTTCTACGGTGATGGGAGGTTCGAGTGCATGACCGTTGATGACAATGCCACGTGACGAAGGTGTGAAACCACTAAGGTACTCCTTTAAGTATCCCACTCTCTTGCGAGCAGTAATCCTTAGTCTTGGACGGCTTTTCTTGACAGCGGACTCTGAAGCATCAGGATCCTTCTCTCCACTTAATTTGGCTAACTCTTGAATTTGCTTCTCCGTCTCTTGGAAACTTGCACGGGTATTGAAAAGCATGCCCTCAAGATAATGGCGGTCATCATGAACACGCTCGTACTCATGAAGCAGGCGGGTGTATCTGATCTCCAAGGCGTGAACAACATCTCGGGTCTTTGTTAGAATGGCATCCTCTTGGTCGCTGGATGGGAGAACGATTTGGTGCTCTGACCTGGAAACCTGATAGGGAACAAAGCCATAGGGGGAATCTGAAAGGTAATCACTGTATAACTGCCGGATGGTACCTACGGCACGATGGGCAGCATCTAAGATGGCATCATCTTCTTCTCTGCGGGCCTGATGTCTCACTTAACCTCTCCCATGCTCGGGGATCTCATAGATGATCACTGAAGAATGATAACCGAAGGGTCGTCCACCGACCTCATCTTGCCAAACGCCATATACTGGCCTCTGACTATCTCACGCACCAAGGAACTGCAACATCATCCACAACAGTAGCGCCCACGATCCAAGCTCGTCACCATGAACGAATCTCCTGCAGGAAGCCATCTGGGAGACAAAACGAAAGGGCACCTATGAGTTAAAACAAAGTCTAAAACCTTTTTCAAATAATCAAAAAATAACACTTTTTCTTAAACAAAATAGGTTTTTGCAAACAGACTTAGTCAAAGAACTAGAGATCTTTCAGCTTCTAGGGACGCCAAGGTCTATCTTAGGGTCACGACCTACAGTCGAGTCTTTGCTCTGATACCAACTTCTATGGGACCCTCATTTGAGGAATCTGGTGGAAACCGCCCAGGTGGGTTGCACTCAGAAAGATACATTGCAAGCTCACAACAACAAGATGCATTACATAACAACGCAAGTAATTAAAACAAGTGTTGATCACATGGACCAACATTACAATAACATAGCGCCAAAATGACGCAATTTAGTGTTGATACAAAATCAAGGAGTTTTCTTCGATGCGAAGGTCGGCACAAAATGAAACAAGAACATCAAGCAAAAGGGCTTCAACGATCTTCATCTTCAACTGCAGCGGTATTGCATGGGCTTCCTCCACATCGAACTCAACTTGGTAAGTGACCCTTTAGTAAGATGGATCCTCAGGGGTAGTTTCTTCTTCTTCCATATTGGGTTCAAGACCGTAGGACTCGGGATCAATGAATCCTTCCTCTAAATTTGTTTGCAAAAGCAAGGTTGAGCACATTGTCCACATAGTGCTCAACAAGTCTCAACTAACAATGCAGGTACATAGATGGGGGGGGGGATTTCCAAAAGATGGGCTCTTTGGTTCATAGATAAGGATAGAATAGTTTTTCAATCTAAGTTTTCATGAAAATATTTTGCTTTCAAAAAGTGAGGCTTTTAAAATCCTAAACTAGATTTTCAGAAGAAGTTATGTGTGGCGGTCTTCCATGAGTCACCACTTTAATCAATATTCTTCCTAGCCTTGGCCTATGGTCCCACAAGACACATAGCCTATGGATTCAGCCGCGCATGACTCGGAATCCTGGCGTAGGGCGTCTTCCTTCAATACTCCTGATTCACTCATTAGCTCACACCACTCGTGGCCCTTTGTGGCCCACCAGTTTCTTCTCAAGAAACTGAACCGACAACCATTGCAGGGAAAAGCTAATACCGAGAAAGCTACTATGTTGCGCCCGTCCCATACCGGGCAAGTGGTTAGTACGTGTTTCATGCCGCATAGAAGTACAACACAAGGTTCTTATCCTTATGAATCTTTAGTGAGGAGTCTTTCACATTCCCAATGTGCACACAGCACCAACCAATCAAACCATCCTCACTATCAATTCCAATCACTTTTCTTTCACAAAAGGGGTTTTGAACATACTTTTCTCACATGTGACCATTTATCACTTAACACATAATCTTGAGCATAAGCATAGCCTAAGCATGAGGTCCTGGGGCAATAGGGGTGCATGATATATATACAAACATGAGGGGCTTAACACGGAATTAGGTCATATCTATTCATATTCTTTCAATATAGCACTTTATTTGAACATAGAGCATGCATATACTTTAAAACAGAAATTAGTCTAGTTTAGTCAAAATACTGGGGCAGACATGATCTAGGTTAGAGACTTGCCATGCAGAGTGGGGTCTGATGGCTCTAAGGGTTCTCTGAAGTCTTCTGTTGACTCTTCTGCTTTTTGCTCAATTCTCGCACACAAACAACGAGAAAATTCAACACATCGCAGAAAATAGTTTCTATAGGAAATAATTGTAAAATATAACATGCATACATGGAAAATAATCTGGATAAAGGTACTTGAGCGCTACTGGAAGAGATGGGTTTAAAAAGGGTCGACATTCGGTTCAGTGCTAGATGTGGCCTTAGGTCGGCTTTAGGTGAGCTTTCCGAAGATGTGGCAGTAGAGTAAATTGTAGAACATGGCTCCAGGTATCTAGTGGCAAAGTGGCATTTCATTTGTTCAACCAGAAGGGGTCAAACAGGGCTAATGCCAGTGGCTGACATGCATTGACACTGAGCTGACATTGTCAAAAGCTAGGGAAAAGCAGCAGATTTGGTTCTGGACTTCAAATGCTTCACCAACTATGTCTGGGAGGTAGGCAAGAGAAACAGGAACACGATGTTGGTGGTTTTAAGGGTTGAGGTGGCCGGACGGCGACGAACGCGGTGATGAACTGCGGTTGCGACACGGCACAAATAGAGGTTCTGGACCAAAGTTGGCAAGGCCATAACTTTCAATCTGGGTAGATCTAGAGGTCGGGCTAGATGGGGATAATGCTCAGGAGATCGAGGCGAGCATACAGGACAAGATGGCATCAGCTAGAACGGCCGAGAACAGATCTCCGGTGATTGGCGCCGGAGAAGACGACACTGGAATTGGGCGTTTCTGCTAGAATGCTTCAGGGGTTAATTGCTCACGGTGAGAGCTATAAGTTGATGAGGGAAAGCTTCTGGTGAGGTTGATTTATTCGGGGAATCGGCAGCGTGGCCTAGCGACGTGAGCCAGTCGCCGATGGCGCACGAAAAAGGGGAAAGCTACACAACAAGCTCGAATTCAAAATCCAAATGCACAGGCTTGCTAGGGAGGCTTCACTGGTCACAAAATTCTACAGAAAGGTGAGCTAATTCGGGCTAATTTGACCAGCATTGCCGAAACCGGGTTTTAGAGAGTTCTGGCGATCACCGGTGTCAGGGTCCGCCGGGGTGCAATTAAAAGCTATGACACGAAGATATGGACTAGAGGAACTCACCGGTGTGATCAGTTTGAGGTCTGGAAGAGCAGAACTGGCTGGCACCGTGCTCCCCTCTATTGGCTCGCTGGAGACGAAGAAGAAACACGAGTAGGGCTAGAGTTTAGTGGCTGCTCGACGTGTGAAGAAGTTATGAGAGAGGGGGAGGGTTTATATAGGCAGCGGGCTGGGGCTTCGAGACTTGAAGCGAATTGAGCAGGATATGATGTGACTGGCGATGGTGGCGGGATCGAGACGGCGTGGGGATGCGGTAGCGGCTCTGCCAGAGAAGTGGATCACGCAAGATCTGGCTGGAGGAGGGCGACGGGATGGCTGGCCTCGGCGCATCTTGGCGATGTGGTGAAAAGCTTCTGACGGCTGCAAGCATGCATGCGCATGGAATGAGACGACGCTGCTGGCGGTCGTCGGTCATTGCCACGATGGATGGTTTTGGTACGATGTGAGCACCACACGCGGACATGTTAGACACGATCACAGGTGGAGACGAGTGCTGGCCGGCTGCGAAGGCTGCGGCGAACGGCGCTGATTGAACGGCTGTTGGGGCCTGGTCGAAACAGCAGTGGCCTGGTCGAAAGGAGGGGCTGGAAAAAGAAGTTTGGACTGGAACGTAATTTCTAGAACTTGATTTTGGACTGAATTGTGAATCTGGCAATAAACTTGGTTTTGGTTGAAACTTGCTTTGCCAATATGTTGGGGAAAATCTCCGTGGGATCAAGTCCAGGTAAGAGGTGAGGCCCCAGGTGACCCTTGTCCCGGGCGCCGCCATTTGCCCGTAGGCAAGGCCCCCGGTGACCCTCGACCCGGGTGCCGTCATTTGCCCGGAGGCAAGGCTCCCGGTGACCATTGTCTTGGGCGCCGCCATTTGCCTAGAGGCAAGGCTCCCAGAGACCATTGTCCCGGGCGTCGCCATTTGCCCGGAGGCAATGCTCCCGGAGACCCTCATCCCGGGAGCCTCCATTTGCCCGGAGGCAAGGGTCACGGTGTTGGCCGTTCCAGGCGCCGCCATTTTCCCGGAGGCAAGGTCCCTAGTGACCCCCGTCCTGGGCGCCTCCGTTGGCCCGGCCATAAGGCCCCCGATGACCCCGGTCCCGGGCGCCGCCTCTTTCTTGGAGACAAGAGCCCCCAGTGCCGGGTCGCATCAGGATCACGCGAGAAGCGCCTTGGGAATTGGTGAGGACCCCTGTCAAGCAACCAAGTCCCTTGACCGGAAGAAGGACGCTACTGCCCTTCGACCCAACGGTTGCGGGCTGGGCAGTTTAGTCTTTTTGTATCTTTTGGGCCTATATAAGCCCTTGTATCCCTATCATGTAATAGAGGACAACTCATTTTACTCTAATAGACAATCAAACAGGCGTGCTAAGGAGCCGTCTCTCCCTGAGAGAACTCCGTTAGCCAACTATCGTTGGGAGCACGTCGATGGGACTAGGGCCTCCACTGAGGCCTGAACCTGTATAAATCTCCGTGTCATTTGCTGCGTTTGCCCGACAGGAGAAGACCGGTCACGCGGTCAGCTCCCGTCATCTTTTCTTTGCTAGGAACCTTCACAAAACCTGCCGGGGTATTCGGAATACCACGACAGTTGGAGCCGACCGTGGGGACTCCGCGATGAATCGCCATGGCTCCCCCAAGAACGAGAGCTTGCGCCCTACCCAGTGACACCGGCCCTATTAACCTGGCACCACCCCTCCAAAGCATGGCCGTCCCGGCACTCCCGTCCAGACACGGCCAAACCCAGGTACCACCTTTGACCCTTTCGATAGTCTCCGGGTGACAGGCCCCTGGGTCCCGCCAATGACCATGGATGCCACGGGGGGAACTGGCCTTCCCCCGGTGGCTCCTCCAGCCTCCAGGGATGCGCTACTCGAAGCTCTTGTGGAAGGCCAGCTCCGCGCCCAGCGCTCGATGGATGAACTCCTCCGCATCCTGGAGTGGCCGCTGGCCCCCGTTTATGGGACACCTGGTGGCCCCTCCGACCCTCGGAGGTCAGGTCGCTCCCGGAGCCTGTGATTCCACTGGGGGTTACGCTCCAGTGGGCCCGTCATCTGGAGCCTTCCCGACCACGGGGGCGTTTCCGATGCCGGGGACTTACCCCGTCCCCGGAGCCTTCCCCATGCCGATGGTTCACTCCGCGCCCGGGGTCTTCCTGAGACTGGAAGCCGGCTTCTCCCTGCCGGTTGTGCCCATCGTACTGGAGGTGGCCCTCCGGACGGATTCCGCGCCATTGCCGGATCTTCCCCGTCAAGGCCCCTGCTCTCCGGTTCCGGGTGGCACTACCGGGGACCGCCCGGTAATGGATTCCGCCCACACCCCGGTTGCACCTCCTGAGCTCGCGGTCGATACGCACGAGCTCCCTCCTCCTCCGGGGCCGCCCCGGAGGGCTCCCCCGGCAGATCAAGTCCGCTTCACCCGGAGGAGGTCGAGAAAATGAGTACCACTTTGTCTGGGGAGCCTCCCCCGAGTCGTGGACGCAGGGAACCCCGCTCCCGCTCTGGCCGGGGCAAGAGACCAGCTGAAGAACCAACCACCACTGGGGGGTGCCCAAACGTCCTGGAGGTCAGCTAGACTAACCCGGACGAAAAACGGCGCTACCACCATGTCGGCGGACCTCTTGGGCTCCTCCCTGACTCCGACAACGAACACGCGTCCCTCGTCAAAGGGGACAGCGACCGGGACTCCCCCCGAGAGGTGGAGGGGGCTAACCAACCACTGTGTCGCCGGCTCCAGTGCATTTGTTGGCAGCGGCCTTACCGTCTGCCGCACATCGAACACTACAATGGTGAGGCCGACCCCTACGAGTTTGTGCAGGTGTATTCGACAAACATTTCTGCGGCTGGGGGGGATGAGACAGTCGAGTGCAATGTCTTCCCCCTCTACTTGACTGGGATCACCCGCTTGTTGTTCAACAACTTGAAGGCCAGCTCCATCAAGCCCTTTGCGCAACTAAAACATGAGTTCTGCGCAAACTTCTAGGGGAACTACGTGCGCCCCCTAGATTCCTCGCAGCTATACACTATCCGACAGAGGACGGGGGAGACCATCCGCAGCTTCTTCAAGCGCTTTGCTCAAGTCAAGAGCAAAGTAGCTCACCTCCCCGACTCCACAGTCATTGAGGCGTGTAAGAGCGGGATCCTCCCCGGGGAGCTCCACCAAAGGCTCTCCCGAAGCTGCCCCTCCTCCGCTGACGAGCTCTTCACCATACTCGAGAAGTACGCTCGGGCGGAGGAGGATGACCTCTGGAAGAAAAACTAGGGAGTTCCCGCCCCCGTCAACCGGGAGGCTAGGGACCCCCTCAAACGCCCCAAGAGGGGCAATCGTAGTGAGCCACGGCCTCGGGACACCTTTGTCCTCGAGGGTGGAGGCGGCTCGCGCGATGCCTCCGAGGGAAATCGCCCCTTCCCCAAACCGAAAGGTCATGGGGGGGCAGTCATCCCGCGACCGTGAAAGCCCCACGGCAGGAGGCAGGGAAGGCCTGTGGTGTACCTCCCACAAGTCCAATACGCACACCACCCGGAAATGCTACCAACTGCTACATCACTTCACCGCATTCCTTGACCAGCATGGGCAGGGGGGACCCCTGCCTCCTTGGCCCCTCAGCCGGCCTTACCGGCCCTTCCTGCCCCCGCTGGGGGATAGCCAGGACAAGCGCGGGAAGAGGACCCGTCAGAAACGCTCCCCTTCCAAACCTCCCAAAGGTGTGTCAACGTCATCATGGGAGGGTCCACCTCAGGGTGGGACTCTAAGTGCCAGCGCAAGGAGTACGCGCGTGAAGTAAAGGTAGAGGGGGTGCTGCATACGTCTCGGCCACCCAAGTAGTCGGACCTCCCCCTCACTTTTACAGCAGAAGACGTGCGTGGGGTTCGCTTCCCCCATGACGACGCGCTCATCGTCTCCGCCACTGTCTACAACTGCCACCTGGCAAGCATCCTCGTCGATGGCGGAAGCTCAGCTGATGTCCTATACCTAAAGGCGTTTAGGGAGATGCAGGTCGACGCGAATCTACTGCAGCCTGCAGCAGGGCCCTTGCAGCGAATCATCTCGAGGAAGATGATCCACCCGTGGGGAAGGTGGATCTCCCCATGACCTTTGGTACCCCGGACAACTAACGGACAGAGATGGTCTGGTTCGACGTGGTTGACCTCCCCTCGCCGTACAATGCAATCATGGGGAGGACCACGATCAACTGCTTGGGGGCCGCAATCCACCAGAGCTACCTCTGTGTGAAGATCCCCGAGCCTCACGGCGTAATCACCGCCCGGCGAGACGAAGACGTAGCCCGCGCTTTATAGGAGCGCGCAGCCGCAATGATCGGGAGCATCAACATGATCAAGACCCCGAGGGGAGAGACCTTTTCCTCGACGCCAAACACCGCCGCGGTACCTTCCGGGAGGTCTCTCCCCAAGCCGTGTCCGGAAGGGGACCTTCGGAAGGTCCCACTGTCTCCAGACGACGGAGACAAGACCGTGAAGATCAGGGCGGATCTCCATGAGGAGCACGCGGAGCAACTCGCGGCTTTCCTACACAAGAACTCCAACATTTTTGCCTGGAAGCCCTCTGACATGCGAGGCGTCGCCCGGGAAGTCATCGAGCATAAGCTCGCAGTGAACCCCGGTCAAACAGAAGCTGAGAAAACTCTCCCTTGAACGCAAAGAGGCGATCAAGGTCGAGCTCGCCAAACTCATTCATTCGGGAAGTCTTACACCCCGAGTGGCTCGCGAACCCCGTCCTTGTGATTAAGTCAAACGGTAAGTGGTGAATGTGCGTGGACTTCACCGACCTCAACCGCGCTTGCCCCAAAGACAACTTCCCACTCCCGCCGATTAACCAGCTGGTCGACTCTACAGCGGGATGCGAGTTGATGAGTTTCCTTGACGCGTATTCGGGCTATCACCAAGTCCGGATGGCAGAAGGGGACAAGAAAAAGATGAGTTTCATAACTCCCCTCAGAACCTTCTGCTACGTCCATATGCCCTTCGGGCTAAAGAATGCTGGGCAACCTTCCAGTGACTCATGACGCTGGTCCTCAAAGACCAGATCGGTTGCAACATCGAAGTCAACATCGACGACACAGTCTTCAAAAGTCCCCGCGTGGTCGCTCACATCGACGATTTAGCGGAGACGTTCCGCAACCTCCATGCATACGCGTTGAAGCTTAATCTGGAGAAATGCGCCTTCGGCATGTGCGGGGGGAAACTCTTGGGCTTCCTCGTGTCCCAGCGGGGCATAGAGGCCAACCCCGAAAAAATCCGGGCACTCCTAGATATGCCCCCGCAGCGCTCGGTCAAAGACATACAGCGGCTCACCGGCCGTTTGGCCGCACTGAGTCGCTTCGTCTCGCTGTCGGGGGAACAGGCCCCTAGTTATTCAAAATCCTTGGGGCCTCGAGGGGTTCCGATGGACTCCCGAGGCCCAGGAGGCCTTCGATGACCTGCAGAAGTACCTCACGAGCCCCGCAATGCTCGTGAGCCTGTCTCCAGAAGAGCGCTTGCTCCGTTACCTCGCCGTGACCCCGGTCGCCGTAAGCGCAGTATTGGTAAAGGGCCAGGACGGGCAATAGAGTCCCGTGTACTACGTGAGTGAGGCCCTCCAAGGGGCTAAAACTTGGTACACGAAGGTGGAGAAGATCTGCTACGCCCTTCTAGTGGCGTCCTGGATGCTTCGTCACTACTTCCTGGGACACTCGATCACTGTCCCATCGTCCCTCCCTTTGGGGGAGGTACTTCGGAACGAGGAAGCCACCAGCTGGATTGGAAAGTGGGGGCCCGAGCTTGCTCCTTTCTCCCTTTCCCTCACTGGGCGCTCCGCCATCAAGTCACAAGTCCTCGCCGACTTTGTGGTAGAGTGGACCCTTGCCTCCGAGTCCAGGGACGAAAGCCTCCCTGAACCGCCCCAGCGTAGTGACCATTGGACGCTCATGTTTGATGGCTCCTTGTGTCTCACTGGGGCCGGCGTGGGAGTAGTCCTCTGAAGCCCCAAGGGGAGGGAACTAGAGTACGCGGCGAGGCTCGAGTTCCCCGCCATGAACAATGTCACCGAATACGAGGCTTTGGTCCTCGGGTTGCGCCTCGCACACTCCCTGGGGATTCGTCGCCTCCTCGTGAAAGGAGACTCCCAGCTCGTAGTTTGCCAAATGGACAAGTCGTACTTGTGCCATGACGCAAACTTGAGTCTCTACTTGCAGGAGATACGCAAGATGGAGAAGCACTTCGACAGCCTAGAGGCCCGGCACATCCCGCGGAGGGACAATGACTGGGCCAATGCCCTGGCCCGGGTAGCCATCGCCCGGGAACCGCTCCCCAGGGGGGCTTTTTTGAAGATCATCGCGAAGCCCTCAGTGGCCTCCCCGGACGTGGACAATGGGTCCTGTGTCCCGGAAGTCACCGGGATTGCTCGAGTCTTATCTTGGATGGACCCCATTATCTCCTTCATGAAGGGGGACGGGGACCCTCCCAACGAGACTGAGGCCAAGCGCCTCCGAGCCAAGGCTCGGGCATACCTCTTGCTGGAGGGAAAGCTTTATAAGCAAGGGGTCTCCGCCTTGTTCCACTGCCTTCCACAGCCGGAAGGGCTTCGGCTCCTCAAGGGCATTCACTCAAGAACTTGCGGGTTTCACCTGGCCCCGCGTGCCATCGCGGCCAAGGCCCTTCGCCAGGGTTTTTATTGGCCCACAGTGTTCGTGAAGCGCGAGACCTTGTCTCCGCGTGCGAGGCCTGCCAGTAGATGGCCAAAAGTTCCAACCTCCCCTCCGTAGCGCTGCAGACTATCCCCATTACTTGGCCCTTCGCGCGCTGGGGGATGGACCTCCTAGGTCCCTTCCCCCCAGCGCCCGGGGGCTACAAGTACGCAGTGGTCGCGGTCGACTATTTTACCAAGTGGGTAGAGGCCGAACCTCTGGTCATCATCACGTCCCGAGCAGTACAGCGGTTTTTCTGGAAGAATATCGTGTCATTTTGGAGTCCCCCGAGAAATCACTTTGATAACGGGACCCAATTTGACTCGGTATATTTTTGGGAATTCTGCGAAAGCTTGGGGCTCACTATTGACTTCGCCTCGGTAGCTCACCCCCAGAGCAACGGGGCGGTCGAAAGGGTCAATGGCCTAATCCTATAGGGGTTACACTGACAACTCGAACAAGCCACCTCCAAACGGGGTGCGTGGGCAGAGGAGCTCCCTAGCATCCTCTGTTCCATGCATACAACCCCGAGCCGGGCGACGAGACGCACCCCCTTCTCCCTCGTGTACGGGGCCGAGGTGGTTCTTACCCCGGAGATTACCTTCCGATCACTGCGGGTCGAGCTCCTAGATGGAGCTACGACCGCAACGTACCAAGCCATCGAGGTGAATCAGCGACTGGAGGTGGACCTCGTCGAAGAGGAACGCGAACGAGCGCTCCTCCACTATGCCATCTACGAGCGCGAAATGGCTCGCGCATACAACCAGCGCGTCCGCGAGAGAGCTTTCCGCCTCGGGGACCTTGTCCTCAAGCGCGTAACCGACCCCCATGCCCAGGGCAAGCTCTCCCCCAAGTGGGGGGGCCCCTACAAGATCTCAGAAGTCCTGGGCTCAGGGGCTTACAAGCTCTCCAATCTTCAAGAGCAGGAGCAGAAGCACATGTGGAACGTACGCTTGCTTCGCAAGTTCTACCACTAGCCTACAGGCTCGTCCCCTCCCCCAGAGCGGTTACGTCGGAGGGGAGGGAGACATTGTACTTACCATTCCATCCCCCATCGCGATCTTGCGGGGGGAGGCGTTGTATCTCAACTCCTTATTAATACAGCAGGTTTTTCCCCAGCTTGGGCTCATTGCAGGGCCCTACATTATTGTCTCTCACGGCGATGCCCTCCTCTTGAGGATGCCCTCTCCGTGACGAAGTGGGCTATCATGACCCAATAAGTCCCTACAACAGGAGTCCCACTCCTGTAGGGCAGCTTACGATCACCCCTAGTGGACTGAGGGTGTAAGCGGCAACCCGGTCCTCAAGGACCGTGGTAACGAGTCAATTTGAGAGACTAGTCCCCCCTCAAACACTCAGACCCATCATCGGGCACATCCTCCTTCGGGAGTCGATTTTCTCCTTAGTGAGACGGAATTCTCGGATATTCTTTCTCGGATATCTCATCCCCGGCTCCCCGATTTCATGGTGACCGGAGGGTTTTGTCCCGGAAAAATTATCGCCGGAAATTTCGGAGACTTTCCCTCGGAAATTTTATTCCCGGCTCCCCCGTTCTCACGGTGACCAGAGGATTTCTCACCGGGATTTTTGAAAATCGTTCCCGGAAGTTTTTCCCGGCCCCCCGTTCTCACGGCGACCAGGACCTTTGGAAAATTTTGGAGAACTTTTACCCTGGGCCTTTCACTTCTTCACACCGCGCGGAGCCACGCTCCAACCCGCTGTGAAGGGGGGGCGGGTAACTCGTGCCCGGGGATTACCCCTTTCCGGACCATCCTTTGACAATTCACAAAACAAGTAAACAAGCAAACTTAGCTTTATTGAGATATCTAGCGGAGGACACCTTCCCTCTCCGGTGGATATCGATACATTAAACGCAAGATACGACCAGGAAGGCTCCTACACCTAATAATCTCGGGCCAAGTCTTGATACAAGATTCGTATACGTCGCTGGGCCTCCCGGAGCAGGTCTTTGGGCCAATATTCGTAGCCCACCGGTGGAAGTATTCGAAGCGGCGGAACCGTCCAGGACCCCGGTCGCAAGGGGATAATTCAGCACGATGATTGTCGAAGTTGTCTAGGTGCCACTCTGGGAGCCACCGCAACCGGATTGGCTCCCGAGAAGCACCCCTACCATGTCCCCCGGAGAGAAGACAACAAAATGAAGGCAGCTTGGGTATCCCCTGGGTGACACCCACTGGAGCCCGGGGACCCCACCTTCGGGGAGGCTCCCCACAACATCGGGGAGTCCCTAAGGTTGTGCTCAAACCTGGTAAATTCAATTCAAAATACTTAGCAAAAAATTCATTCTATTGCATCCAAATGTTTTTTCGTACAAGTCTCCAGGGTTTCTTCTAAGAAGCTACCGGGATAAAAAAATCCTAAAACAAAAAAGGGACCTATCTAAAGGCCCGAGGGGAGGCTCATACTTGTTCAATGGCGTCCTCCCCCCGGGAGGCCTCCACTGGAGTCGTAGTGTCTGCCCTCAGAGGCGCCGACGCCGGGAATCGCACCCGAATGATCCGGTCGTAGAAGCCACCGGCGAGCTGCTCCACTTCTTGCTCGAGTGGCTAGAAAACTCAGGAAAGCTCTGGGGGATCCGGCCCCCAATTGGCCAAGTGCCGACCCCCCGGTGTTCCACAAGACCCGCCGCGGCAGGCACCATTGGGATCGCCCGGCCCCGTGCTCGGGCATCGGCGGCCTTCGGGATCACAGAGACTTGTGCGTTAAGAAAACCAACAGCCTCCGCATCATTGTCGGCGCCGCCTCAAAGCTGCCCCCCGGCCAAGGCTCACCCCGATGCCGCATCCCGCCCTCACAGGGGGACACGACTACTCCCATGGGGATCCAGCTTACTGCAGCCGATCCCTTACCTTTTGACTTCCCAGGATGAGCCAAACATAGGAGTATATTGCATCAGTTTAACTTGCATTACATTGAGCAGTATGGCCAATTGGCCTCATTACAACATAATAAATTACAGGCCATCACGGCGTAAATAAGTTTGGTTGCAGAAGAACAACTACTCGGCAGAAGCTAAGTGAACCCCCACAGCAAGAAGTTGAAAGCAGAGCAACACTTTTCAGGACTTGGGTAGAACTGACTCTCTTCCTTCAGGGATCCAAGAAGTTATCCAGGCCTTCGTCTTGATCAGGGACATTCCATCTATTGGATAGTGAATTGCAAGGGTGAGCACTTACGTACTCAGCAAGTCATAGATAAGAGTAGATACATATGGTAGAATGATATGAACCTATGCTATTAGGGAAGGAGGGAAGGTTGCAAAATACTTTTCCTCTTTCCAAATCTATGGCAGTGCTCATCATGACATATCATTAATATCTTTTATAAACTCTTAGAAGCACTACCATAGCACGACAACACATGTCTGCCCATGTTGGCACTTCATTTCATGACAACACATGTCAAGCACACATGAGCTAAGTCTAGCCATATTTTATTTAGAAAACATACTTGTGTCACATCGACGTGGATAGGATCCACAGCGCGCAGGCTCCTATAGACCCGGGAGCTCGGAGTATTCGAATACGTTTTTAACTTTGCAAAGGTGTACCACTTTAATCCACCAATCATTCGGCTTTCAAGTCGGTACCTCTCCATGCGACTTTTACGCATGTGACAAGGCCGAGATGACACAACATTTTACAGTCCTAGTATTAACAATTCCCTGCCCGGTAAATAGACAGTTAAGTCTCAAGTACCGTTGTGGGTCCTCCCCACTGCCTTACTTCCTAGCCTGGGTCTATGTTCTCGCAAGACACATAGCCTCTCTTGATTACAGTCGCGCACGACTTAATCTGGCATAGGGCGTCTTCCTTCTTTCCACCCTTTCCTCTCATGATTTTTCTGAACTCACATCACTCATGGCCTTCTGCGGCCCACCAGTTCTCGCAAGACACTGGATCGACAACCATTGCAGGGAAAAGCTAATACTAAAGAAAGCTACTAAGTTGCGCCCGTCCCATAACCGGGCAAGTGGTTGGTACGTTTTTCATGCCGCATAGAAGCACAACACAAGGTTCTAGTCCTTACATGCCCATGACCAGTGCATTCCACAAACCCTGCACTCGTCAGTGCCACCACCATTCCATACCAATCTCTGGCCACGGCAAGGGTTCTATTTCATGAATATACATATATACATATATATTAGTTATGGCTCACGGTTTGATCATTTTATAAGGAATCTCCTCATCTTTTGTCGGCATACAGCCTAGTACTGCCATATCATACCTTTGTCATTTCATCAAATGCAATACTGCTTATAATCAAGGCAATGTCTTAACAATTCATAAAATATAGGTTCAAGATGTCCAAGAATATGACTTGCCTTCCGCGTCGTAAGGTACAGCAGTCGATGTCGGGTCTGACGAAATCTCTGTACTCAGGCTCTTGTTCTAATCAAGGATCAAACAAGCAAACAGGAATCACAATCCATTAATAATCTATATGCAACGTGCAAAGGAGAAATACTCTCGGCGATACTGGAACTGGTAAGCTTGAAAGCTGGATTTGAGTTAATCTTGGAGATTTATGGAATTAGGGTTCAGGACGAATGCTAGAGACTCTCAGGGTTTCAAGGCTGCGATATGGACATCAAGTCCGCGGCTATTTTGCTCAAAAACGACGAACATCAAAGGTCGACATTTGGTTCAGGGTTTTGACATAGCTTCAGAGAGTGCTAGAGAGTTTATCTCAAGGTGTGGTAGTTGAATAAAATGTAGAACATGGCTCTACAAGTTCAATGGACAAGGTGGTTTTCAGGTTGCACAACCAGAAGTGGTTAAACTTGCCCAATGCCATTGGCTGACATGAACTGACAAGGGCTGGCATTGTCAAGGAATGGCATTGATGTGGTTTGGATAATTTTCAGTGGGAAGAATGTGATTTGATCAAAGCATTAGATGCAAAATGTAATAAGGTAGCTATTTGACAAGGTGGTTTTCACAGGAAAGTCCAAAATTTAGGCAATTTGCAAAGAGGCCCCTGGACACAGAGAATTGAATGTCAGTGCACGGCCAGATTCTAGGGCTTGAGTGTTTGATCGATCCTCTTGAGCTTTGCTTCGCCAACTATGTCTAGGAGGTAGGCGAAGACAACAGGAATCCAGTGGTGGAGGTTTCAAGAACTAAGGTGGTCGGACGGTGATGAACGGCGATGAGAAATCACGGTGCCGACACGGCAAGACACAGGTACTGGACAGATCTTGGCACGGCTATATCTTGCGATTTGGCACAGCATCGGAGGGCGATGCAGTGGAGTGGTATGCTCAGTAGGTTGAGGCAGATCGACAGGACAAAGTAGATTGAACAACGGCGATGAAACGACGGCGAACGGTGAGGTTGAACTCGTCGGTTTTCAGGAACTAAGGTGAGCTACGGTGGGCACAAGCTACAGGCGATGAAACTCGAAATTGGTTGAGGATTAACGCTTCTGGGATGTTGCTGATCATTCTCCAGTGAGGAACTGGGTTGCAATCAAACACTGGAGCTCGCCGGCGTTGATGCCGGACTCGAAGAAGACGGCCACTGGGGCGCCGCTGATACAAGGTAGCTCCGGTCAATTTGGTTTGGCTACACCATCTACGGAGTTCAGGGATCACAATGCTACAGTCAATTTGGTCGGAGGTGAAGCTATTCGGGCCGGCGACGTGTACAGCTCACGGTGGCGCGCGAAAACAGGGGAAGGGCTCCATCCGAGCTTCAATTTGAAATCCAACAGCAAGGGCTTGCAAGGAAGGATCTACTGATCAATTGCTCCTACTAAAAGGAGTACTAATTTTGGCTAAATCGGGTTACAAGGCTGGAACAGGGCAAAAGCAAATAACGGCGATTGCCGGCGACAGGAACCACCGGAGTTCAATTACTTGGTACAGCACAGAGAGGCGAGGCAGAGACACTTACTGGCGAATTTGGATCGGAGGTTGATGCAGCGAAGCTCCCTGTCGCCGTTCTCCCCTTCGGCAGCTTGCCGGAGACGAGGAAGAAGACGAGAAGAAGCAGGAGGAAGCGAGACTTGCTGGCTCTGGTGAGGAGTGAACTGCTGCGAGCTACGGGGGGGGCTTAAATAGTGGAGTATGGGGTTCTCGAGACTTGGAGAAATCGGGAGGATATCCAGCTGGTTGGCTACGGTGGCGGTGTTCAGCGGTCTCAACGGCTTTTCAACACGGTCATCGCGTGCTCTGGCAGGTGCAGTGGTAAAGTGTCTGGCAGCTCCGGCATGGAAGCAATGTGGCACAAAGCTTCTGACATTGCTGCAGGCGAGCGCGCGCGTGCGAAGGAAGGATTCGGGCGATGCTGGTGCTGCTGCAGCGCTGCTATGGCCAATCTGGTGCGCGCATGTGGCGACGGGGTTGCGGCGAAGCCGGCAACGGCGAAGCTCCACCGGCGGTGAGGTTCACGATGTAGTTGCGCTGCTGGTCGCAGCTAGGCCCGAGCTCGAAAACGGCACATCTACTGGTCGTGGCTTCCCTGGTCGAAGGTGATGCTGTTGGTCGAAACAAGAGGCTGGACTGGATTGCAATTTCAGTTTTCTGATTTGGACTAATCTGTAAAATCTGAGATATTGAGGATTATGGCTGATTTCGACTTCACAGATTTGAAGGACTTTATTCAACGGACGATTTGAGAGAATACCTGATGAAATCTGGGAACTCTTGATCAATTTTGAACTGAAGTGAAAACAGGGTAATTAGGGTATCTTGAGTCTGGTTTTGTTAAAATCTGGAAATCTGAGACTTAGGGTGGGATTTTGATGTGCTGACAAAAGGCGATTTTGTATTGAATAGCATTTAGGAGGCATTCCTTGAATCAAATTGAGATCTGGAGTTGATTTGTGGCTTTTAGCCTTTTCGGGCTCTTGGAAATTAGAAAAGGACTAATCTGCGATATAATTTGGATTGATTTGCAAAAAGGGTTTAAATGATGGAATCTGGCTGCCAACTTTTTGGATTAAGGTATTGGCATGCCCATGATTACAATCCAAGAATAATTTGGTCTAGATTAGGTTAAGATCTGGTTAAATCTGAATTCTGAAACTTAGGGTATTTAGGGTAATTAGAATATTCAATTAATTCTTGTTTTCGAAAACAGAAAGAGATTGATAAATCTGGGAGTTAGAGATTGAATTCGATCTGGCTTCTGAAGGCTTTTATACTCAGGATAGATAGTAGATTATTTCTGGATAATCTGATCTTGAATTGGATCTTCAGAATAGATTTTGGGACTTTTGGGGCTTACGATAGATTAGAATTGAACTGATCTTGCTACTTCTAAAGAGATACATGCATGCATGATTTTCATGAACAGGAATTTTCACCCCCAAAATCAGGGTGTTACACCCGAGCCCTTTGAGGGCCAAGCAGATGGAGCAACCCACATCCGTCACCGCCCGGGCACTGGAGCCCTCGAGCTCCCGGAGGGCATCCTCCTTAGCCCTCGCCTCCCTCCGGAGCCGGTCGTTGGCGTTCTCGGTGGCGTGGAGTTGGGCCCGGACTCGGGCCAACTCCCGGAGCGCATCGTCCCGCTCCTCCAAAAAGGCGGCAGCCTTCCCCTCCGCCTCCTTCAATGCCTTGTCAAAGCGCGCCTCAATGCCCCAGACGAGGGCCGCCCGCTACGAACGCGAGGGTTAGTCAAAGCCTGAGAGTTGGTAGAATCCTAGAAAAAATGAACCACCAGTTCAAGAACGAACCTGGATGTGGAGCCACTGTAGTTCCCCGCAACGGTCGCGGAGCATCCCTTGTGAGACGTAATCCTGCACCTTCCGGGTCTGGAGCTCCTCCGCGAACTAGAAGACCTCCCCTGCGGACAGCAGGGGGGTCTCCCTCCCAACAGCTCCGGACCCATCAGCACCAGCGGGCCCCATCACGAAGGTCATGGGGGTGATGTGGACCAGAGTGGCAGCGGCCGGAGTAGTCGCTGCCGAGCAGGTAGCCGAAGAAGAAGTCAACGAGCTCTCCGAGGGGGTCCCCCCGGGGAGGGATGAGGAGCCCTTTCTCCTTTCCGGGCCGCAGGCCCCCGGGACCCCCGTCGCCACGGGGACCTCGTAGACCGAGGGGCTCCCCCCTCGTCTACCGACCATTCGACGCGAAACGAACATCTGGTCTCTCCGGCTCCAGTGGCGCCGGTGCCACTGGGGGCGTGATTGTCGGAGGTGGCAAGGGGGCGTAATTTGCCGAGTCAGATGCCCCCCGGTCATCGGCCGACTCCTTCCCCTGAGCCTCTCCGGAGGCCTCGAGAAGGCGCGCAAGCTCTTGCGCCTCCACCGCCCCCCCCCCCCCCCCCCGGAGTTATCCTTTGGGAGGGGCGGCGTCACTTCGCATCGGGAAGGCGCTCGCATGCTCCCTAACCCGGGGGCAGCGTCCTAGGCCTTCACGGGCGTGGAACCCAGCGTCCCTGCCAGACCGGGGGCCTTCTGAGCCTTGGCAAGCTTTGGCTCGGAACCCCCGGTGACCTCCTTCCCTCGCTTGTGAGAGCCGAGCGTGGGGAGAGGCGTGTTCTCCGGTAGCCTCAGCCCAAAGGCCTCGGCCACCAAGTTCTAGGGAGGACTCTCCTCGATCACGCGCACGATACGCTCGAGCTCATCGGCGTATTACCTCTCGAGGTGCTTCTCCGCCTTCTCCCGGGCGGCTGGGTACGGCCGGACTACAAAAGCAAAGAGTTAGCAAAATTAACAAGAAAGCGAAGAAAGTTGCCAGGAGCTTACGTCGGGTCACCGGATATTGCGGGGGCCGCTGCGCCGGGCACATTCCAATCCCCCTCCTCCCGTGCGAGAAGGGGGAGACCTTCCGTAGTGTCAGCTCGTCGGCGGCGTCCCTCATGGAACAGACGCCCCGGGAGCCAACCACTTTGTTGAGGAGCTTCAGCTCCTCCTCCGTCCACACCAGGGGCTTGGTGGAAAATGAGTGGCTGTAGCAGTGGGGCTCCGGTGAGTAGGTCACCTCGGCGTCCTGGACCCGGAGGTAAAACCACCACCAGACCCAGTCCCCCCAGTGGTCCCAGGAAGCCGCCACCGGGTACTCCTGCACCCATGATGGCAGGAGCTGGATCATGACGGAGCCGAACGGAGACTTCGGCCCTCCCTTCACCAGATGGGAGTTCCTCGCCGCCAGCTCGTAGAAGTACCAGAACAACCAGAGCGTCGGCTCCTGTCCGGTGGCTCTCTCGAACAGCCAGATGAAGAGACCCATCCGAAAGAAGGCATTCGGCGTCAGGTGGTTGTGCGCCACCCCGTACTCCCGGAGGAACTCCCAGAGCAATGGATGCACCGGGAGTCGAAGCCCGACCTCGAGGAAGGCCTCAAAGATGACCACTTCCCCGGGCCTAGGGCGGGAGGCGCCCTCCTTCTTGGAGGGGATCCGGATGTCCCCGTCCGCGATGACCCCTCGGTCCACGAGGGACTCTAAGTCCCTCAAGGTGAACTCGGAGGCCCAGAGGAAGTCCGTGGTGACTTCCTTCGGTGGCACATTGGCGGCCTTGGCGCTACCCTTGGGACCCATTGTTTTCCCCGGTGGCTTGGGCTCTAAGGGGACTTAGGCTTGAGTTTCCGGAGACTAGGCTTCCGGCAGAAGGCTACCAGGAGAGCTTAGGGCACCGGTGGTGTTTGAGGATCGAAGGTTTGAGTGACTCCTCCGGGCCCCTCAAGGCCCTATTTATAGGGCTCGAACGTGGCCCTGATGGGTGCCACGTGGCTCCTCGCGGCACATCCGTGCCATTCAATTCAAACAACTTGCGGGAATTGAAGAGGCGGGCGCGCAAAACAACGCGTCACTGGTTCGAACAGCGAGCGGCCATTATGGCCGAGCGGTGTGCTCCAACCGAGACTAGGGGACTTAGAGACCGAGGCGCCGCCATAAACACTTGGCACAAAGATTGAAGCGTCGAAAAGGCGCCAGAAATCCACCCAGAGGAGATGTTCCCGGTAATGTGATCCATCGCCTCCGGGGACTCGAACAACGTCCCCGTAGGGCATGGGAGGCTGCTGTTGGGGGAAATCTCCGTGGGATAAAGTGCAAGTAAGAGGTGAGGCCGCCGATGACCTTTGTCTCGGGCACCGCCATTTGCCCGGAGGCAAGGCCCCTGGTGACCATTGTCTCGGGCGCCGCCGGCTGCCCGTAGGCAAGGCTCCCGGTAACCCCCATCCCAGGTGCCGCCATTTGCCCGGAGGCAAGGTCCCCGGTGACCCTTGTCCCTGGGTGCCACCATTTTCCCGGAGGCAAGGCCCCCCGTGACCCTTGTCCCGGGTGCCGCCATTTGCCCGGAGGCAAGCTCCCGGTGACCATCGTCTCGGGCGCCTCCATTTGCCCGGAGGCAAGGCGCCTGGTGACCCTCGTCCCGGGCGCCACCATTTGCCCGGAGGCAAGCTCCTGGTGACCCTCGTCCCAGGCGCCGCCATTTGCCTAGAGGCAAGGTTCCCGGTGCCCATTGCCCCGAGCGCTGCCATTTGCCCGGAGGCCAGGCTCCCGGTGACCCTCGTCCTGGGCGCCGCCATTTGCCCGGAGGCAAGGGTCACGGTGACCCCCGTCCCGGGCACCGCCATTTTCCCGGAGGCAAGGTCCCCGGTGACCCCCGTCCCGGGCACCGCCGTTGGCTCAGAGATAAGGCCCCTAATGACCCCGGTCCCGGGCGCCTCCTCTTTCCCGGAGACAAGAAGCGCCTCGAGAATTGGTGAGGACACCTGTCAAGCATCCATGTCCCTTGACCGGAAGAAGGACGCTAGTGCCATTCGATCCAATGATTGCGGGTGGGGCAGTTTAGTCCTTTTGCATCTTTTGGGCCTATATAAGCCATTGTATCCCTCTCATGTAACAGAGGACAACTCATTTTACTCCAATACACAATCAAACAGGCGTGCTTAGGAGCCGTTTATCCCCGAGAGAACTCCCTTAGCCAATTCTCGTTGGGAGCACGTCGATAGGACTAGGGCCTCCACTGAGGCCTGAACCTGTATAAATCTTTGTGTCATTTGCTGTGTTTGCCCGACGGGAGAAGACCGGTCACGTGGTCAGCTCGGGTCATCTTTTCTTTGCTAGGAACCTACACAAAATCTGCCAGGGTATTCGCAATATCACAACACAATTGGACTCACTAAATTGACTAAGTAGGTTTGCAGGGATAGAAGACACAATCTGGCGTTTTTGATCAGGTTTTGAGCAAAACAAAAACAGAAAGATTAGGGTAATTAGGGTAATCAGGGCCTGAATTTTTGTCGAGGCTGAAATCTGAGACCTAGGATGAGATTTTGAGATTTTCTCTAAAGAGGATTATGTTCAAAATAGCAATTGGGAGATGTTCCCAGAATCAGATCAAAATTCAGAGCTGATTTGTGGCTTTTAGCCTTTTCTGGCTCCTAGGAAATTCTGAAAAGAATCAATCTGAAATACTTTTGGACTAAAATGCGAAAATGGTATGAAAGGTGAAGTTTAGCTGCCAACTTTTTTAATTAAGGTAGTGGCATACCTAGGATCATAATTCTGAGATAAGAGATCAAAAATGGGGTTGAGATATCCGAGAATCCAATGAAGATATGCTGACTGGCATGCTAAGAGGTAGCAAAAGCTGGGATGTTACACAAACGGCATTCGGCGATATGCAAAAGTATTGAACGGACATGTAAACTTCATTTTTTCCTGATCGTTGGGATGAATTGGGATTTGGAAGAAACGCTAATATCCCTTAAGAAAGCAAAAATATGAGTGTTTGGCTAGTCTTTCCAACATTTGATTGATAAAAGGTAATGGAAAATGATCCTTCCTAGTGGCGCTATTCATTTTTTGATAATTAATGCAGATATGCCATTTAGTGACAAGCCTAGTAGGGATAAATTCATTGTTTGCATTCTTGACCACAGTCATAGAACCTTTTTTAAGAACCATGTGAATAAGGCTAACCCAACTACTATCAGAGATAGGATGTATGCTATCTGCATCTAATAGTTTAGAAATTTCAGCTTTCATAGTTTCCTTTAAATTAGGGTTAAGTCTACGTTGGTGTTCAATGGAGATTTTTGTCTCATCATATTAGGAATTCTATGCATGCAAATTTTTGGGCTAATCACTTTGATATCATCAATTGAATAACCTAAAGCTTTGTGATGAACGTGAAGCAAAGAGATCAATTTTCTAGTTGTGTGTTGGTCAAGTTTGCATTAACAATCGCAAGATGCATCTCATTATCATCTAGGAACACATATTTCGGTGAGGAAGGAAGGGGTTTGAGTGTAGGTTTACATACCTTTTCCTTACCTGCAGTGTTGGAGTTAGAGATGTCCATCTTGAATGGTTCCCGTGATAGTTCATCCTTGTTTTGTTCGTTCTCTTCATTGCTGTCCGCTTTTTTATCTTCAAGAAGTTCGTCCATCTTGCCTCCTGTTGTGAGTCATAGTGGTGACTCCTCTTCCAAAACTTCTTCTAGAGTGTCTGTGCTGCAAAGTTTTTCCTCATACATAGAGCAGTTAACAAGATTAGACATTTTAAACTGAATTTTCTCCTCTCCTATGTGAAAAGTGATATGTCCCTCATGAACTTCAATTAGAGCATCCACTTTCCAGAGAATTGGTCATCCCAATATTATAGGTATAGCAACATCTTCATCCATATCAAGAATGACAAAATCAACTAGAAGATAAAATTTACCAATTTGAAGGGGTACGTCTTCCAGGATTCCTTTGAGATGCTTCACCGATCGATAGGAAAGTTACAACACCATGCACGTAGGTTTGATCTCACCCATGCTCAAGCATTGTTCGATGGAAAGAGGCATCACACTTACACTTACTCGTAGGTTACAAAGAGCTTGATTGACATGTACTGTACCTATGATGCAATGTTGGAGAATCTCCCTTGATCCTGAAGCTTTGCCAGTACCCTACTTTGAATTAAAGTGCTATAATTCTTGGTCATAGAAATAGTTTGCTATTCACTTAAATCCCTCTTTTTAGTGAGTATGTCTTTTAGAAATTTTCCATAAGAGGGAATTTGAGTTATCAAGTCGGTAAAAGGCACAATGACATTGAGTTTCTTCAGGATTTTCAAGAATTTTTCAAATTTTTCATCGATATTTGCTTGAACATACCTTTTAGGGAAGGTGGAGTTGGATTATAAACATGTGTTACCTAATTACCTCCACTTTCCACTTCTTTCAGTTTGGTGTCCATACTGTCATCCTTCGTCGGTTGTGTTGGTGCTTCATCAGTTGTATTACTTACCAGTGGTGGTTCGGTGGGTACTGTTTGTTGCATCTAGGCCCTTAATCTTGTTTTTTTTATGATTGTCGTGGTATTGCGAATACCCCGGCAGGTTTTGAGAACAATCCTAGCGAAGATTTACGCGGCGTGGGTTGACCGGATGATCGGTCCTCCCCCGCCGGACAAGCACAAGAAATGACACGAGGATTTATACAGGTTCGGGTCCCGGTGGGGGCCCTAGTCCTGTCGACGCGCTCCCGACCGGAGTCGGCTGGGGAGGCTCTCTCCGGGGGAGAGGCTTTCGGAGCACGCCTGTGAGTGTAGCTATTCCAATAAAAGTGATTCGATCCTTTACAACAGAGGGGTACAAGGGCTATTTATAGCCCCAAAAAGAAGCAAAAAGGTCTAAACTACCCCGGACGCTACCGTCGGATTGAGGGGTAGCAGCGTCTTTCTTCCGGTCAAGCGCCTTGGATGCTTGACAGGTGGTCGCTGATTCCCGAGGCGCCCCTCGCGTGACCTGCACGTGATGAATAAACAGCGACTTTACCTTTCAGGAGGCCGATGATGTGCGGGACATGCCCCGGAGGCAAGGTCCCGGGGGCCAAAAGGCGGCGCCCGGGACGGGCACCGGAGGCCACAATCCCCAGGCAAGAGGTGGCGCTCGGGACCTGACCCGGAGGCAAGGTCCCGGGGGCCAAGTGGCGGCGCTCGGGACGGGCACCGGAGGCCACAATCCCCGGGCAAGAGGCAGCGCCCGGGACCTGTCCCGGAGGCAAGGTCCTGGGGGCCAAGTGGCGGCGCCCGGGACGCACCACGGCGGCAAGGCCCCGGGGGCCAAATGGCGGCGCCCGGGACGTCCCCGGAGGCAAGGTCCCCGGGGGCCAAATGGCGGCGCCCGGGACGTCCCCGGAGGCAAGGTCCCGGGGGCCAAATGGCGGCGCCCGGGACGGCCCCGGAGGCAAGGTCCCGGGGTGTCACGCCCCGAAACTGGGACTACGACTACTCCTGAAGAGACCTAGCTCGCTGCAGCTAGTCCCATATATGCATAGCATACACATACCCTTGACGTCCCAGGATAAGTCAAGCACAGGAGTATATCACATTGCAACAGAGTAACTTACAAAATAGTTAAGCAGTGTGGCCTGCTGGCCTTGATATTACATAAGAAGATTACAATGCCTTCACGGCATACATGGTTTAGCAAAATAATATCTACACAGCAGAAGATAGGTGACCCACCCACAAAGAGAAGTGGACGGCAGAACAACACACATCAGGGAAATGACGGGACTGACGCTCCTCCTTCTGGATCCAATAAGTTCTCCACGCCTTCATCTTGATTGTTGATCGCTCCGTCTATTGATTTGTAGGTTGCAAGGGTGAGTACTTACGTACTCAGCAAGTCATAGGTAAGAGTAGATACATATAGTAGTGATGATATGATCCTAGACTAGTCAAGAATTATGGATGTTTATAAAATAATCTTTTACTTTCGTACCTCATCTCAGGGCAGCACTTTTCATAATATAACATCATCATTCATGTTCACTAGATTATAGCACTACCGCGACACGTCGACACACGACAGCCCACGGCAGCACTCCTTATCATGACAACACATGTCATTTGGGTAATCTTGATTTAAACATATTTTATTTAGAAAATAGTACTTGTGTCACACCCCGTGGATTTAATCCACCGCAGCAGACTCCTATAAACCCAGGAGCTCGGAGTATTCGAATACATTTTTAACTCTGCAGAGAGGTACCAATTTACCCGCAAGATATTCCACTTTCAAACCTTTCCTATCATAACAAAATGATTGGACCTCTGACTCACTTCATATTGTGAGCGGCAAGGTGGAAATAACAAGAACTTTTGTTATGCATCACTTACAATTCACCCCTGACCCTGTGGCTCTCCGCGAAACACAGTTGTGGTAGGCTGTATCATAACCTCCACCCCACCTCATTTTCCCATTACTGGGTCAAATATCAGATCACCTTCAGTGATAGTGGGAGTCAGCCTCCAAGTCAATCATCACAACACAACTCATGCAGGGGTTTCATGTACGATCCACATAAGTACTTGTTCAGGCCTGTCCCATACCAGGCTTGCGGTTAGCACGTTGTTCATGCCACTAGACGCACAACACAAGGTTCTAGTCCTTATATGCCAGTGACCAGACCATCCACAACCCTGCACCTTCAGTGCCTGCATTCCTTCGCAGTTTAGCACCTCCAGTGCTACCACCATTCCATACCATTTTCTGGTCACGGCTAGGGGTTTTATTTCATGAATATAAGTATATAGATACATATAATGATTCATGGCTCAAAACTTGTTTATTTCACATTTCACAGATAACCAGTTTAGTACTGCCAATTCATAAATCAACCATTCTCAATCTTTCACATGCAATATTGCCTATAATCAAGGTTATGTTTTAGCAACATTTAAAATATAGGTTCAAGATGACCAAGGATATGACTTGCCTTCCGCGTCGTAAGAAACAGCAGTTGATGACGGGTCAACAGCGAAGTTCTCGAACTTGGTTTCTGGATCTGCTCGGCGACAAACCAAACAATACACACAAATATTACTTATATATTAAGATGTTTTAGGATCTATATGCAGATATGCTTTACAAGAGTGACTGGACGATACTGGAGATAATTGAGATTACAAGCTGAACTGAGTTGAGATCTAGGGTTTCAAGGATTTGGCTAAGGATGGGTGTTAGGTGCTCTTAGGATCTCAAGGTTACAATAAGGACATCAGTTTTGTGGCTGGTTTGATCAAGAACAGCGAATGTCAGCAGATTGACATTCGAATCAAGAATCTGACATAACTTCAAGGAAAACTAGAGAGCTTATCTCAAGTTATGACAGTAGAAGAAAGTGTAGATTATAACTCTACAAATTCAGTGGACAAAGTGGCTTTCAGAAAGCACAATCAGAAGTGGGTAAACAAGGCCAATGCCATTGGCTGGCATGCACTGGAATAGTGTCAAAAACTAGGGTTTAGTAGCAATTATAATTCAAGGGCTCAAATCAAGTTGTGATAGAAGAAGAAAATGTTGATCACAACCTCAGGAGTCTAAGGGACAAAGTTATGCCCAAAATGCACATCTGGAAGGAAGTGAAAAGGGCTAATGCCACTGACTGACATAGTCTGGCATTGATCTTGACATGGCCGGAAACTAGGGCTTGGCATAACTTTTGATCTAGAGCTCCAAATGATGCACCACTTTGTCTGGGAGATAGGCATTGATAACAGGAACAAATCATTCAACAGGATCTAGGGCAAAAGATGGTTGGAAAGTGATGAAATTCGAAGGAGAAGTGTGGTGGCGACACGGCACAGTGAAGCCACTGGACAGAAATCTTGGCATGGCTATAACTTGAATTCTGGATAGTTTCAAAGATCGAGCTAGAAGACAAATATGCTCAGGAAGTTGAAGCACACCTGAATGAAAAAGTAGATGAAGCTGAAACGGCCAGGAATAGGTTTTCCGGTGATCGACGCCGGAGAAGAACACTGCCATTTGGGGGTTTTCGATTTAGGCCGAATGAAGTCAATTCCAAGCTTGGGAAGTGAAAGAGAGATAAGGGGAATCTACCTGCACGATCAATTTGGCCGGAGGATGGCCGGAGAAGCCTGGCGACGATCACCGGTTTCTGGAGAAGCTAGAAATTGGGGAAAGCTTCGATTGGAGCTCAATTTGGAGGTCTTGATGCATAGGCTTGCTGGAAATGAGTCACTGATCATTTTCTTCCACAGGATCGAGAGCTAAATCGAGGTAATTTGGCCTGCATTGCCGGAACAGGGCAATCTTCGAGTTTCAGCCATTTCCGGCGATCACCGGCGATAGGGTGCAAGAGAGCTAAATTAGTTGGTACAGCACGATGAGGGAGGTGAAGGAAACTCACTAATGCTGTTAATTTGGCAGGAGATGCTGCGGTTGAGGCTGCCACCGTGAAGCTCCTCGATGGCTCGCCGGAGAAGACGACTGCAGCGAGAGATTTTGCAAAATTGGCTAAGTCCTGGTGAAGAGAAGATCATACAAGGCACTGGTGGTTTAAATAGAGCAGTGGGCGTAGCTTGCAAGGATTTACAGCATTGAACTTGTGCCAGATGACAAGATTTTCTGGGCGCAGAAGCAGCAACGGCGAGCGGTGAAGCAACGGTGCTCAGGCGAGGTGACTACTGCTCAGCTTGTCGGCTCGTTGGAACTCCATATTGTCGGGCGGTGCAAGCAGTGGCGACAAGGGCTGGCAACGTGGCGTAGTGTTTCTGACAAAAGCTTGCTGCTGGTCGCGCACAGGAGCAATTGTTGTCGTCGGTGCTGCCACGGCGAAGGCTAGGACACGGACACGTGCGCACAAGCATGCACGGTCACAATTTCAGGCGAGGCTTGGCCGGCGGCGAGCAAACGCGGCGCAAATGCACGGCGATCTCTGGTCGTGCACAGCAGCTGCTGTCCTGGTCGAATAGGGCTGATTTGCAATTTCCAATTCTTGATTTGGACTGAATTGTAAATCTGAAGATTTGGATGGTTTGATCTGGAATTGATCCTACTGTTTTGATATACTTAATTCCATAGATGATTTGGCACAGCAAGAAGATAAAGTTTGAGACATTTGGATGACTTTTGATATGAACTGAAAATAGAGTAGATTAGAGTAAAATAAGTCTGAAACTTATTGATCTCGAATTCTAGGATTTAGGGTTTGATTTTGAGATACTCATAAAAGAAGAATTTGTGTTGAAAAGCATTTGGGAGGTGTTCCCTGAATCAGATTTAAATTTGAAGATGATTTGCAACATTTTGCCTTTTCTGGCTTTTAGAAAAATCTGGAAAAAAGACTGATCTGCGAATCTGGAGTTTTGGAAGGTTTAAACTGAATTTGATTGTACTGATCTCGCAGATTATATTCAACAGAATATTTGGCAAGAACAGTTGATAAAATTTGGCACATTTGAATAGTCTTTGGTACGAACTGAAAATAGGGTATTCTTAGGGTAATTGAATCTGAGTTTCAATTGATTTCGAATTAGGATGAGATCTTGAAATCTGTGCAGAAGAAGAACTTGTTTCAAATAGCATCTAGAAAAGATTTGCTGAAGAAATTCTGAATTTGGAGTTAATCTGGAGATTTTAGCCTTTCTGGGTTTTCAAATAACAGATAAGGACTAATTTGAAATAGCTCTTGGACTGATTTGTGAAAAAGGTCTAGAGGATGAAATCTGGCTATCAACTTTTTAGATTAAGGTATTAACATACCCTTGATCATATTCCAGGAATAATCTGGTCTGAACTTGGCTAAGATTTAATTAAATCTGAATTTCTGGAACTTAGGGTAAAAGGTAATAACAGATATTCTGTTTTCGAAAACAGAAAAGAGTTGATAAATCTGGAAGTTAGAGATAGAATTGAATCTGGGTTCTGAAGGCTTTTAGATTTAGGATAACTGATAGATCAAATCTGGCAAGTCAGATCTTGACTTAGGGTCACAGGATAAATTTGGAGATTTTAGGGCTAGAACAGAATAAAGCTGAGGCTGATTTGGTTGATCTAGAAGAGACATATGCATGCATGACTTTTAAGAAAGAAATTTTTCACCCCAAAACTCAGGATGTTACACGGGGGCCAAATGGTGGCGCCCGGGACGTACCCGGAGGCAAGGTCCCAGGGGCCAAATGGCGGCGCCCGGGGCAGGCACCGGAGGCCACAGTCCCCGGGCGAATGGCGGCGCCCGGGATGCGCCCCGGAGGCAAGGTCCCGGGGGCCAAATGGCGGCGCCCGGGACGTACCCGGAGGCAAGGTCCCGGGGGCCAAATGGCGGCGCCCGGGACGTCCCCGGAGGCAAGGTCCCGGGGGGCAAATGGCGGCGCCCGGGACGTACCCGGAGGCATGGTCCCGAGGGCCAAATGGCGGCACCCGTGGCAGGCACCGGAGGCCATAGTCCTCGGGCTAATGGGGGCACCCGGGACGCTCCCCGGAGGCAAGGTCCCAGGTGCCAAATGGCGGCGCTGAAACACCCCTATTTTTGCCAAACTCTAAAATAGCCAAAATCCACATCTTGACCCCAAACCCTAATCTGCTTCAGGCACTCCCTTCTAAATGTTGTTCAGAACATTTTTCCCTTCTGAATCATCTCCAAAATCCCATCCTAAAACTGAGTTTCGACCCTTGCCTTTTCAGAACCCTAATTACCCTACTTTTACCCTAAACTGCTTTTCCCCAATTTTGCCGAAACCCTTCCGATCATGCCCGTTCTTACCAAACTTTGGCTGGATAAGTTCTAATAATTTTATGCAACCTATCTGCGAAATCAGATTTCAGATCGGACCATCAGATCTCCGAATTTGCAATCAGGCCCAAGTTCTATTCAAATTTTCCTCACAGAACAGTCCCTGGAGCAATTTTCAAAATTGCAGAACTGCCCAAGTATTCTTTTCAGGTCCATTCGACCAGCACCTGGTCGTTGCCCACGACCAGCACGTGTCGCCGGAGCCACGCCGTGGTTTTCGCCGCGCTCGTTCGCCGTCGGCCACCGCCTCTTGTCGCCTGTATTGTGAACAGCTGAGCCACCCCGCGCGCACGTGCCAGCACCGTTGCTTCGCCATGTCCAGCAGTTAAACGGCCGCGCTCCAGCAGCGTTTCGCGCGCGCGCTCCCATTGCCGTGGCATTTGCATGGCACTACGTGTCGTTGCCGGAGCTGTGTTGCTGCCTCCGCATCTGTGCCGTCCCGGACGAAGTCCCAAGGCGCCCTGACGTTGCTGGCAAAGCTGCAGCACCGCCTGAAGCGCAATCACGTCACCGTCGCCGTTGCTGCGCCTGCGCCCGACAAGTTTCTCCCCTACGCAAGCAACCGTTGTCGTGTTTTCCCACGTTGGCTCCGTCCTTGTGCCTATTTAAACCCTCCCTGTGCTTTGAGAACCTCAAGCCTCCAGAAAATCGGCTAAGTCCCAAACTCCACTGTTTTTGCTTTCTTCTCCGCCGAGCCAGTGAGTGAGCTCACGGTGCCAGCCCATCTCGCTGCACCATTCTCCAATCCAAGATCATCAGTGAGTTTCCCACACCTATGTCTCTGTGTAGTAGCAACCAATTGCACCCCGACGATCCCCACCGCCGGTGATCGCCGGAAAAGCCCAATTGCCCTGTTTCCCCAATGCTAACCATTTCATCCCGAATTAGCTCTCGTCCTAGTAGTAGAAACTGATCCTTAGCCATTTCTTAGCAAGCCTGTGGAATCAAAATCCCCAATTGAGCTCAAATCAAAGAAATCCCAATCTGGAACCTCAGCCGTTCGCCGGACCTCGGCGCCAAGCTTCTCCGGTCATTCTCCGACCAAATTGACTCCACCAGTAGCTTCCACACTCCACCCTTTAACTCCCTGAGCAAGGAATCGAGTTCAAGAGCCTTGTAGCAAAAACCCCTAATCCCCAGTGTCGCCTTCTCCAGCGCCGGCCGCCGGAATTCTTTCCCAGCCGATCTAGCCCATGAAACCTTGTCCCTTAGCTTTGCCTCAGCTCCCTGAGCAATTCTTTCCACTAGCTCGACACCTGGATCTGCCTAGATTGTGAGTTATGCCTTTGCCAAATCTTTATCCAGAGCTGTGCCTGTGCCGTGTCGCCACCGCAGTTCATCACCTGATTTGGCCACCCTCCAGTCACTTACTGTCCTTGAGCCTGTTGAGTGATTTGTTTCTGTTAGTAATGCCTACCTCCCAGACAAAGTGGTGCATCAATTGGAGCCCTAAATCTAAAGTTGTGCCATGCCCTAGTTTCTGGCCATGTCCAGCACTATGTCAGTGCATGTCAGCCACTGGCATTGACCTTGTTCAGCCCCTTCTGGTTGAGCAATTGAAATACCACCTTGTCCTTTAGATTCCTGGAGTTGAGATCTACAACTTTCTCTATTATCACTTCTCCAGAAAGCCATCCTAAGATCAGTTTGAAGCTATGCCAAAGCCACGAACCAAATGTCGACCCTTCGACGTTCAATCCCTTTTAGCTGTTTCTTCGACCAGAGTCCTTGTGACCTTGCCCTAACCTTTTCCCCTGCATGCATGACTTATTTATTTAATATTTTCTATGGAAACTATTTTCTGTATGCTTATGGTATGTTTGTGTGTTGTTTGATTGCCGTAGAGTCAGAAGCTGAAGGAGCAGAGGAAGTCTTTGAAGATCCGTCTGAGTATTTAGACCCAGCATTGCAAGGCAAGCCTCATTCCTTTGATCATGTCTCACCCAATATTTTCTCCCCGGCGCCTGCGCCCGACAAGTTTCTCCCCGGCGCAAGCAACCGTTGTCGTGTTTTCCCACGTTGGCTCCGTCCTTGTGCCTATTTAAACCCTCCCTGTGCTTTGAGAACCTCAAGCCTCCAGAAAATCGGCTAAGTCCCAAACTCCACTGTTTTTGCTTTCTTCTCCGCCGAGCCAGTGAGTGAGCTCACGGTGCCAGCCCATCTCGCTGCACCATTCTCCAATCCAACTTCATCAGTAAGTTTCCCACACCTATGTCTCTGGGTAGTAGCAACCAATTGCTCCCCGACGATCCCCACCGCCGGTGATCGCCGGAAAAGCCCAATTGCCCTGTTTCCCCAATGCTAACCATTTCATCCCTAATTAGCTCTCGTCCCAGTAGTAGAAACTGATCCTTAGCCATTTCTTAGCAAGCCTGTGGAATCAAAATCCCCAATTGAGCTCAAATCGAAGAAATCCCAATCTGGAACCTCAGCCGTTCGCCGGACCTCAGCGCCAAGCTTCTCCGGTCATTCTCCGACCTAATTGACTCCACCAGTAGCTTCCACACTCCACCCTTTAACTCCCTGAGCAAGGAATCGAGTTCAAGAGCCTTGTAGCAAAAACCCCTAATCCCCAGTGTCGCCTTCTCCAGCGCCGGCCGCCGGAATTCTTTCCCGGCCGATCTAGCCCCTGAAACCTTGTCCCTTAGCTTTGCCTCAGCTCCGTGAGCAATTCTTTCCACTAGCTCGACACCTGGATCTGCCTAGATTGTGAGTTATGCCTTTGCCAAATCTTTATCCAGAGCTGTGCCTGTGCCGTGTCGCCACCGCAGTTCATCACCTGATTTGGCCACCCTCCAGTCACTTACTGTCCTTGAGCCTGTTGAGTGATTTGTTTCTGTTAGTAATGCCTAACTCCCAGACAAAGTGGTGCATCAATTGGAGCCCTAAATCAAAAGTTGTGCCATGCCCTAGTTTCTGGCCATGTCCAGCACTATGTCAGTGCATGTCAGCCACTGGCATTGACCTTGTTCAGCCCCTTCTCGTTGAGAAATTGAAATGCCACCTTGTCCTTTAGATTCCTGGAGTTGAGATCTACAACTTTCTCTATTATCACTTCTCCAGAAAACCATCCTAAGGTCAGTTTGAAGCTATGCCAAAGCCACGAACCAAATGTCGACCCTTCGACGTTCAATCCCTTTTAGCCGTTTCTTCGACCAGAGCCCTTGTGACCTTGCACTAACCTTTTCCCCTGCATGCATGACTTATTTATTTAATATTTTCTATGGAAACTATTTTCTGTATGCTTATGGTATGTTTGTGTGTTGTTTGATTGCCGCAGAGTCAGAAGCTGAAGGAGCAGAGGAAGTCTTTGAAGATCCGTCTGAGTATTTAGACCCAGCATTGCAAGGCAAGCCTCATTCCTTTGATCATGTCTCACCCAATACTTTCATATGAAGTATATTCACTGTTTCTTACTATGCATGCTTATTTGAGATACAAGTTATGTTTGAATGACATGAGTAGATATTACCTAATGGATCATGAAACCCCTTTTGTTATTGAACCTTCATATATATGCTTTTGTCACCCTAGGACTCATATACTAAATGTCCACATTAAACTTGAAATGGTCAAATACATGAGAAGTTATAATGAAAACCGTTTTGTCAAGAAAACTAATAAAAGGGATCAGTAGTGAGGATTGGATTGTATGGAGAGGGTGCGGTGCGCACCAGGGAATGTGAATGCTCCTCACTATTGATTCATAAGGACGAGAACCTTGTGCTGTGTCTCTATACGAATTGTAAACGTACCAACCACTTGCCTGGTATGGGACAGGCACAACTTAGTAGCTTTTTGGTATTAGCAGTTCCCTGCATGGTTTGTCGGTCTGGTTTCTCGCTTGGAAACTGGTGGGCCGCAGTTCGGCCATGAGTGATGTGAGTTCAGAAAAATAATGAGAGGTAAAGGTGGAAAGAAGGAAGGCGCCCTACGCCTCAGATTAAGCCGTGCGCGGTTGTAATCTTGTATGGTCATATGTCTTGCGTGGACACAGACCAAGGTTATGTGTCTTGCAGGAACATAAGCCAGAGGCTAGGAAGTAAGGCAGTGGGGCGGACCCACAACGGTACTTGAGACTTGATTGTCTATTTACCGGGCGGGGATACTGTTAATACTGAACTGCAAAAGCGTTGTGTGATCTCGGCCTTGTCACATGTGTATAAGTCACATGGAGCTGATCCGACTTGAAAGCCGAGTGAACCAGTGGATTTAAAAAGAGGTACACCTTTGCAAAGTGTAAAAGAAGTATCAGATACTCTGTACTCCCAGGTTCAGGAGTCTTTTCGTAGTGGATGTTATCCATGGGTTATAGCACAAGTAATATTTGGAATGTTTTCATAATATGGTTATCAAAGTAGTGACTTGTGGGAGACCACTACATTTAATGTTTTATTGAAAACCTGTTTAATGTTTAAAGTATTATTTTCATGACAAAGTACTGTTTTACTGAACAAATGACTTGGAAATCTATATAGCTCTATCCATATGAAACTAAAACCCCGGAATCGTATGTTTCACCCTCATGTAAGTACAATTGCATTAATTCCCGGAAAGAGTGTTGCTGAGCACCAAGTGCTCACCCTTGCATTTATATCCAGTAGTAGAAGAGGGATTCGAGGATCCCGATTCTTTCGGGTATGAATACTCAGCAGAAGATGGAAGTGCCCCGGACGAGCCCACATTCTAGGAGGATCATGCGCCAAGTCAAGTCAGATGTGGGAGAAGCCCCTCCAACCCCGCTGCTGATTGAAGTCAAGCTGTTTGTCGTTGCTTTGTGCTTTATGCTGTGTGTTCGGTACTTGGATACCGATTCTTGTCTTGATAAACTGATTATTTTCTTAGCAACTTTACTTAGTGCCATTTTCGGTGCTTTGGCTATGTAATACTGGCCCATGTTGGCCTGATACTTGGTTATCTATAATGCTATGCTTGAGTGGTTTGGAGCTCATGTGACATCATGCTGTGTGTAACCTACCTGGGCGGTTACCAAGGTGATCCTCAAATGGGGGTCTCACAGCGAATGGTATCAGAGCATGAAGCTTGACTGTAGGTCGTGACCCTTACTAAGAATGGGCGTCCCTAAAGTAGAGAATCGCTAGATTAATTGGTAAAAACCTAATTGTGAAAAACTTAATTTGTTTAAGAAAAACGTATTGAGTGTTATTTGAAAATTTTCAAAACCTTTTTCCTACTTTTAAGTGTTCCGTGTCTCATCATCTCAGATGGCCCCTGGCAAGAAGCTGATTCATGGAGACGAGTTGGGATCATGGGCGTTGATGCTTTGGATGATGTTGCAATTTCTGGGAGCAAGAGACAATCAACGACCAGTCTACTATGTCCGTCGTGAAGAAGTGGATGGCAGACCTTTTGGTTTCCGTGCCTCAGTTATTGTGTACGAGATTCCGGAGATCGGGAGAGGATCAATGAGGAAGGAAGCTCGTCGAGAAGAAGAAGAAGATGCCATCCAAGATGCTGCTCGTCGCGCTATAGGTACCATCCGCCAGCTGTATGATGATTTCCTTGTAGGTTCTCCTTTCTGCTTCGTGCCCTATCAAGTCCCTGGATCGGATCGTCGAGCTGTTCATCCCTCCACCAATTAGAGAGATGCCATCCTAACCAAAACCAGAGATGTAGTTCAAGCTTTGGAGTCAAGCTACACTTGGTTGTTGCGTGAGCATGAAAATGCTCGGGATGACCGTCATTATCTCGAAGGAGCACTTGCGAAGGTTCGCTCAGAACTCCAAGAGAAAGAAAAGCATATTCAAGAGTTGGCTGAACCTAGTAGAGTGTGAGAAGTCGAAGACGAAGGATCGGTGAACAAGAAGAACCGCTTGAAGATAAGACTCACAGCCCGCAAGGGTGTGGGAAGACCTAGGGATTACCTGGGTTATTTCACACCTGCTTCGTGAGGCATTGTGATCAACACCCCTGCACCAGCATATCCTGCTCTCGCGAAAGGGAAGGAAGTTCCTGAAGGCAAAGGAAAAGAGATTGCTACGTGCGACACCAACTGTTCATCTGAGGATGAAAAGGACAGTGATATGGAATGGGACCCTATGGATGCCGACGAAGATCAAGAAGAGGAAGACCCCGAAGAAGTGGAGCCTTGCAGTTCTTCCAGAATCGATAGGAGATCCTAGTTTTCTTTTCAGCTTGACCCTTCTGCTCTAACCCTTGTAATCGTTAGTCTCTAGCTCTTGGTGTGGTAGTTGCTTTGCTTGTATTGTTTGTTGGTAACTTTAAGGCTGTAGAGGTGAAATCCTTGTATCTTTTGAAAACCTTTGAAAATAGCAATTGCATGTTCCAACCCCATCTCTTGGGTTGATCTTTTCTTTCAGCTTGTGTTCAAACTGTGCTCTCTTGAATTAGTAGTCTTTTCTCAATTATCTTGTCAGAACAGAATGGTGAACACCAGAGGCAGGATCCAAGGCTCAGAAGAAGTCCCAAGGAACACATCAACGAGAAGGACTAGAGATACCTCAGATCAGCCAAATTCATCGACCTCAGTAACGCAAGGGGGAAATCTGACAGAAATATTAATATGGATGGAACAAAACCGACAGAGATCCGCAGAGGTACAGAGTCAAATTCTGGAACAGTTGATGCAAAACTCCGCAACACGACGCGAGGAAGGTTTGAACATTGGAGCAAGACTGACAGACTTTCGAAAGACGCGTCCTCCGACTTTCTCCTGCACTGAAGACCCCATAGTGGCAGACGATTGGTTAAGGGAAATTGAGAGGAAATTGGACACTGTCAGGTGTAACGATGAAGGGAAGCTGTTGTATGGACCCCATCAGCTCACAGGATCGGCTGCAGCATGGTGGGAAAATTACAAGACGGTACACCCTAATCAGAACTCCATTACTAGGAATGAGTTCAAGGAACAGTTCCGTAAGTACCACGTCCCCAAAGGAGCCATCCAAGCCAAACGCAGAGAATTCTTGAATTTAAGGCAAGGAGGAAGGACGGTGAAGCAATATTTGCATGAATTCATCAAATTGGCCAGGTATGCACCTGAAGATGTCATGACGGAAGAGCGGAAGATCGACAGATTTTGCGAAGGCCTACAAAACTCATATCAGCATCACCTGTCAACGCATGAGTTCACGGACTTCCAAGTCCTTGTGAATCGAGTGCTCAAAATGGAGGAGAAAAGAGGCAAAGTAGAAGATGACCGCAAGAGGAAAAGCATAGCATACCCATTTCAAGGCAATTCTAGTCGAGGGAGACCAGCACCATATGCCAGAGCCGCTTTCAGAGCACCCGCACCTCCAAGACCCCAGAGGACTTCATCACCAACAACTCCAACATGTCCAGGATGCATAGGGAGTCACCTCTATAAAGATTGTAGACTAAAGAATACAGAGTGTTTCCATTGTGGCAGAAGAGGACACCGCAGAGAGACTTGTCCACTTCAACATTTACCTCCCAGCGTTGCTAAAGCTCAGGCAGCCAAATCCCCTGCACCTGCACGAACTATTGCCAGAGGAGCACCACAAGCCAGAGGAGGAAGATTCCAAACCAGCAGAGGGAGAGGAACACCAACCGCCGGAGGAAGACTCAACTTTGTGACCGCTGCGGAAGCAGGAGAGGCAACTGACGTCGTGATCGGTAGACTCTTGATCTCCTCTCAGATTTCAGTTGTTTTATTTGATCCTGGTGCAACTCATTCATTCATGTCAAAAGATCACTTGTTGGGTAATAACTTGCCTGTGGTTGCTTTAGAGCATCCTATCATCATTTAGTCACCTGGTGCTAGGATGATTGTTAATTCCATCTGTAGAAATGTTGCCTTCTGCATCGGCAATCTAGAATTCCTGGCAGACATGCTAGTTCTAAACCTTCAAGGATTAGATGTCATTCTTGGAATGGATTGGCTGGCCAAGCATAAGGGATTGATGGATTGTGAGAAGAAAACAATCACCCTGACAAATGCCATTGGAAAGCAAGTTACATTCCATGCAGACAGAACTCCAATCCGCGACCACCTGCAGAGATTGAACTGCATTGAAGAAGTGAAACTGGAAGAGGTACTGATTGTCAATGAGTACCCAGAAGTCTTTCCAGAAGAACTTCCCGGATTACCACCAGATAGGGATATAGAGTTCACTATTCAACTGAAACCCAGATCCGCTTCGTATGCTAGAAAGTTGTTTCGGATGACAGGTCATGAGCAAGAGGAACTGAAGAGGTAGATAGCTGAATTGGAAGAAAAAGGATTCATCAGATCAAGCTCTTCACCATGGGGAGCCCCAGTGCTCTTTGTTAAGAAGAAAGATGGTAGCATGCGACTTTGCATAGACTACCGTAAGCTGAACGACATGACTATTAAGAACAAATACCGCTTACCAAGGATAGATGACCTTTTTGACCAGCTCAGAGAAGCGAAAGTGTTCTCAAGAATAGACCTGAGATCGGGATACCACCAGTTAAGGATCCGAGAACAGGACATTCCTAAAACTGCTTTCGTGACCAGATACGGGTTGCATGAGTTCACAGTGATGCCTTTTGGATTAACTAATGCACCCGCGGTATTTATGAATCTAATGAACAAAATCCTTATGGAGTTCCTAGATAAGTGCATCATCGTGTTTGTAGATGATATCCTTGTCTATTCCAAGACAGAGGAGGAGCACGCACACCACCTGAGGATAGTGCTACAGAAACTAGCAGACCACCAGCTATACGCCAAGTTCAGCAAATGTGCTTTTTGGCTGAAGAAGATCTCTTTCTTAGGACACATCATCTCAGGCGAAGGAATATTTATGGACCCGATGAAGATCCAAGCTGTTGCTGAATGGAAACAACCAGAAACCGCAACAGAAGTTAGAAGTTTCTTGGGATTAGCGGGATATTATCGAAGATTCGTGGAAGGATTCTCGAAGATCACCAAACCGCTAACCCAGCTACTGAAGAAAAATGCCCCTTTTAAGTGGACCGAGGAGTGCGAAAGAAGTTTTGAGGAATTGAAGAAAAGACTGACAACTGCACCAATCCTTATACTACCGGACGTCAAAAAGGATTTTCAAGTCTATTGTGACGCCTCCAAACAAGGATTAGGATGTGTACTGATGCAAGAAAGGAAAGTGATAGCTTATGCATCAAGACAGCTACGACCTCATGAGGAGAATTATCCAACACATGATTTGGAGTTAGCTGCTGTCGTACATGCACTAAAGATATGGAGACACTACTTACTAGGCAGCAAGTGCGAAATGTACACGGATCATAAGAGCCTGAAATATATCTTCACACAACAGGAGTTGAATATGAGGCAGAGAAGATGGCTAGAGCTGATCAAAGATTATGACCTGGAGATCCACTATCACCCGGGAAAAGCCAATGTAGTGGCTGATGCTTTGAGCAGAAAGTCTCGTTGCAACCAGATAACACAGCTAGAAGTACCAACACAACTGATTAAAGACTTCGAAAGGTTGGAATTGGAATTAGTGAACCAAGGAACCATCACTACCCTAAAGATGGAATGTGAGTTGAAGGATAAGATCCGACAAGCTCAAGCAATTGACCCAAACCTTCAAGAGATGAAGGAGGACATGAGGAGCAAAGATACAACCAACCTTCGAGAGTATGAACAGGGAATTCTATGGTACGATGACCGTATCTGCATTCCAAATGACAACGAGATCAAAGGCTTGATCATGCAAGAAGCTCATCAAACCCCATATTCCATACACCCAGGCAGCACCAAGATGTACAAAGATTTGAAGAACTACTTTTGGTGGAAAGGAATGAAGAGAGAAATTGCTAAGTTTGTCGCAGCTTGTGACACGTGCCAAAGAGTGAAAGCAGAACATCAAAAGCCTGCGGGACCGCTACAACCTCTACAAATCCCAGAGTGGAAGTGGGATGAAATCGGAATGGATTTTACTGTGGGACTACCAAGGACAAGAAGAGGATTCGATTCTATATGGGTCATAGTAGATAGATTAACAAAGGTAGCACATTTTCTCCCAGTAAAGACCCTATATACAGCTAAGGACTTAGCAGAGCTGTATCTCAACAGAATAGTGGTACTGCACGGAGTGCCGAAGGCTATCATTTCCGACAGAGGAGCCCAGTTCATTTCAAGATTTTGGCAAGAGTTGCAGAAAGCCTTGGGCACAAAATTAAAATTCAGTACCGCTTACCACCCTCAAACGGGAGGTCAGACTGAAAGGGTAAACCAAATTTTGGAAGATATGTTGAGGGCATGTGTTTTGGATTATGGAGACTCTTGGGAGCTATTTCTACCGTATGCAGAATTCACATATAACAACAGCTTCCAAACAATCCTACAGATGGCACCATATGAAGCTCTATATGGAAGAAAATGCCGCACGCCTCTGTATTGGATAGAAATAGGTCAAAAGCAACATCTAGGACCCCAGTTAGTAGAAGAAGCCACAGCCCATGTCAGGATCATACAAGAAAAACTGAAAACAGCTCAATCTAGACAGAAAAGCTATGCAGACAATCGTAGAAGAGAGCTATCATTTGAAGAGGGCGATTATGTGTATCTCAAAGTTATGCCATACAAAGGAGTTCGAAGATTCCAGATGAAGGAAAAATTAAAACCTAGATATGTTGGACCATATCGAATTCTGGAAAAGCAAGGTGAAATGGCATACAAGTTGGAATTGCCACCAGAATTGATCGGAATTCATGACATCTTTCATGTATCCCAGCTGAAGAAATGCTTGAGAAAACCAACGGAACAGATATCTCCTGCAGAGATTGAGATTCAACCAGATTTGTCTTGTCAAGAATACCCTGTTAGAATTCTGGAAACCAGAGAGAAAGTGCTGAAGTCAAGAACCCTCCCATTCTGCAGAGTCCAGTGGAATAATCACTCAGAGGAAGAATCGACTTGGGAAAAAGAAGAAGATCTCCACCGAGAATTTCCTTTCCTATTCTCTGACTTGTCCTAATCTCGAGGACGAGATTGTTTCTAAGGTGGGTAGATTTGTAACACCCCTGTTTTTACCAAACCCTAAAATAGCCAAAATCCACATCGTGACCCAAACCCTAATCTGCTTCAGCCATTCCCTTCTAAATGTTGTTCAGAACATTTTTCCCTTCTGAATCATCTCCAAAATCCCAACCTAAAACTGAGTTTCGACCCTTGCCGTCTCAGAACCCTAATTACCCTACCTTTACCCTAAATTGCTTTTCCCCAATTTTGCCGAAACCCTTCAGATCTTGCCCGATCTTACCAAACTTTGGCCGGATAAGTTCTAATAATTTAATGCAACCTATCTGCGAAATCAGATTTCAGATCGGACCATCAGATCTCTGAATTTGCAATCAGGCCCAAGTTCTATTCAAATTTTCCTCACAGAACAGTCCCTGGAGCAAGTTTCAAAATTGAAGAACGGCCCAAGTATTCTTTTCAGGTCCATTCGACCAGCACCTGGTCGTTGCCCACAACCAGCGCGTGTCGCCGGAGCCGCGCCGTGGTTTTCGCCGCCGGCCACCGCCTCTTGTTGCCTGTATTGTGAACAGCTGAGCCACCCCGCGCGCACGTGCCAGCACCGTTGCTTCGCCATGTCCAGCAGTTAAACGGCCGCGCTCCAGCAGCGTTTCGCGCGCGCGCTCCCGTTGCCGTGGCATTTGCATGGCACTACGTGTCGTTGCCGGAGCTGTGTTGCTGCCTCCGCATCTGCGCCGTCCCGGACGAAGTCCCAAGGCGCCCTGACGTCGCTGGCAAAGCTGCAGCACCGACTGAAGCGCAATCACGTCGCCGTCGCCGTTGCTGTGCCTACGCCCGACAAGTTTCTCCCCGGCGCAAGCAACCGTTGTCGTGTTTTCCCTCGTTGGCTCCGTCCTTGTGCCTATTTAAACCCTCCCTGTGCTTTGAGAACCTCAAGCCTCCAGAAAATCGGCTAAGTCCCAAACTCCACTGTTTTCTCTTTCTTCTCCGGCGAGCCAGTGAGTGAGCTCACGGTGCCAGCCCATATCGCTGCACCATTCTCCAATCCAAGTTCATCAGTGAGTTTCCCACACCTATGTCTCTGTGTAGTAGCAACCAATTGCACCCCGACGATCCCCACCGCCGGTGATCGCCGGAAAAGCCCAATTGCCCTGTTTCCCCAATGCTAACCATTTCATCCCGAATTAGCTCTCGTCCCAGTAGTAGAAACTGATCCTTAGCCATTTCTTAGCAAGCCTGTGGAATCAAAATCCTCAATTGAGCTCAAATCGAAGAAATCCCAATCTGGAACCTCAGCCGTTCGCCGGACCTGGGCGCCAAGCTTCTCCGGTCATTCTCCGACCAAATTGACTCCACCAGTAGCTTCCACACTCCACCCTTTAACTCCCTGATCTTCCTCTTCATCAAGAGAAATGGGTCCTCATGTTTCCCTGTCCACTTGAACTTCTGGTCGATCCTGGTTAATGCATGAAACAGAGAAGCCACAATCAAAAATTGTCAGATGAACTTCTGAAGGTATTGGCATGCTCCCACAAAACTATGCACTTCCATAACTATTCGCAATCACAGCCACTCGCGAATCACTTTTACCTTGTTTGGGTCGATTTGCAACATACCGTTGCCAACCATGAATCCCAGGTAAAGTAGAGTTTGCTGGCCAAACTCGCACTTCTTACGGTTGAGGCGAAGTCGATGTTGCCGAAGCTGTGCGAACACCTTTTCGACATGAATTAGATGTTCATCCCATGAACAACTATAGACTAGTATGTCGTCGAGATAAACGATCACAAAGTCGTCGATGTTTAGTCTCAATACATCATTCATAAGACGCATGAAAGTTGCCGGGGCGTTGCAGAGGCCAGACAGCATGACCAGCCATTTGAACAGACCTTGTCGCGTTTTGAACGCAGTCTTCCACATATCCTCGTCTCGGATGATGACTTGATGACAACCTGACTTAAGATCCAACTTCGAGAAGACAGCAGCATGCTTCAATTGGTCTAGCAGGTCGTCAATACGAGGAAGGGGGTACCAGTTCTTGATGGTGATCTTGTTCAGTGCTCGGTATTCGATGCACATACGCCAAGTCCCATCTTTCTTTGGCTCTAACACGATCTCTTCATTCTCCAATACTGAGTTGCGATACATACTCAGATTGGGAAGTGTCGCATCAGACACAAGCTAAAATTTGTGCTTGACTGGATGTTTCAGCAGGCGACCCTGGGTGCCCTCGACCGGGTCACTTTATTTCTCTAGCAGTCCAGACAAACGACCAGAATCTTCTCAGCACACCAACAACAATGCTGGTCGAGTACAATCACCAAGATCAACTGGCCGAATCATACCAAGTACATAGTTGTGACATGCATTGACGATCCATTTCGCCTGATTTGCGGTAATCAAGTTCGAAGTGTCGGCATGTTCATCTCTACTGATCATGAACTTAACTCCATTTTTGGTGATGTCATACTCTTGTGCTTGCCGATGGTAATGAGCATCTCGATCATACAAGAACGAACTCCCAAATATCACCTAACAAATATCGATAGGAATAACATCGCATTGCACCTCATCGATATATCGTGCAGAGATCACAAAATTCAACACACACTGACTCGTTATCTATTGGTTCACATCAGATGTAAACCAACCCAGCGGATACGGCCGCGGGTGTGTGGTTACCTTCAACCCAAGTCGCTAAACAAGTTCAGCGGAGCCCAGATTCTTCTGACTTCTGGGATCGAATATGGCTGCGACCACTTCGTGCTTCACTTGGATGTTGATAGTGAACAAGTTCTCTATCGGGTGGTGGTTGTTCGGTGGATCCGAACCCTTCTCCTTCGACAAGGTCGTATCCGCCTCATCAACCGAATTCACTCAGACAACTTCTTCATCGGGCGAAATCGCAGTAGCCATGGTTGTTCTTTTCCTTGGTTCATTTTTTCCTTGGTCGAAGATCAGGATGAAGCTTGTAGCATTTATCTTTGATGTGTCCCGTGACTTGACAATGCTCACAAAAGGCACCCTTGCCTGGCTTTGAAGCGTTCTTCTTCGGACTCAGCTTTCTTTTTGTCAAAGTCGTAGTGTCCTTTGTGCCTTTGTCGCTGAGGGATTTATTCTTCTTCTCGATCACCATAGCAGTTGTGCTCGCTGTCGCTATGTCTTGGATGCCGAACAGGCTCAACTCAATACTAATCATTTTTTGAAGTCTAGATGTGTATTTCTAAAATCCCTGAGTGTCGGACCACGATATGCCAATGACCATTGTCTGTCTCCAGAACTCTGTAGTATAGTCGTGAACAGATTGGTCGCACTGTTGGTACAATCTATGCCAACGTTCCCATCTCTCCTTAAGGTAAGCCATCAGATAAAATTCTTGTCGCAGGAGTCGTTTGAACTACCCCACGCAAGGTCATCAGCTTCACCACTATCGACAAGGGCCTTCCACCAAGTCTTGGCGTGGTCCTTCATCTTCAAAGGTGCAAACTTCACCTTTTGAGCACTACTGAACCCTTTTAGAGCAAAGTAGGTCTCAAGCTGGTGGATCCAAGAATCCAATTTCTTGGCATCGATCACCCCATAATATATGGGTATGTCAATCTTAGCATCGACATTAAAAGATCCAATGGCTAAGGAGGTGTTGGCGAGGTCATCGGCCTTATGGTCGACTTCTTCTTCCTTGTTGTCTGGCTTGCGGAAGTCTTCGCACCTGTAACCTTCCCTGCTTCAGGAGGTATGATCATGGCCTGCTGCTTAATCCAAGCAAGCACGGTTTCCATCTCTGTGGAGAGCTTAGCAACTTGTTCGGCTAGGTTGCTTGAACGGAGGTTCCTTTAGACATTGCCCAAGATGCGACTGTAGGTACCGTCAATTGTTCGCCTGGAGTTTGGCTGGAAGTTTTGTAACCCTAGCAAGTCTTCACCATCCACAGGAAAGGATAGTTGCTCTGATACCAACTTGATCCGTTTGAGACCTAGCTCTGGTTTTCACACTAGGCTCGCCCAGATACTAATATGCGGAATAACGGAATTTTACTCAGAATTTCAGAAACCCAAAGGTTGATCGAAAACACAATTCAAGGTAATTGCACAAGTCTTTATTTCAAAGGGGGCTTTACATTTCGAACGTTAGGATGCACTTGCCTACATCGATTAATGAACTATAAGTGTCTAAGCCTTCAATAAGTTCTATGACTCTTCGATGGTATTCGATGATCTAAACTAGACCTATTACAAGATATTTATAGTCCAATCATATGAGTACATATCAGACTCAATAACCTAAACATGTTAGACTCAGACATTAACTAAACCTAACAGATAAGACGTAGTTACATGTATTCGGATCGGATCACAATTCTGTCCAGAGATCGAATCCTTCAAGGTCACAAACCAATCATGGTCACGAAACCTTTCTGAACTCAGTTAAGGTCGCGAAGTCTTATACGACTTGACCTGAAGATCCTCTCGGATCACCCCAACCCCACGACGGACTCCTAGAGGAGCAAGGCTCCACCTCCAGAAAACGGAGGACCAAAGGTGGGCACCACCTACCCCGGAGGACGGAGGACCGGTGGAGGGAGCCTCCTACTCTGGTGGTCTGAGGACTGGAGGTGGGCGCCTCCTAATCCAGAGGTCAGTGGACCGGAGGAGGGCGCCCCCTACTCCGGAGGTCGTAGGACAGGTGGTGGGCCCCTCCTACTCTGAAGGACGGTGGACTGGAGGAAGGCACCCCCTACTCTGGAGATTGGAGGATCGAGGGGGGGCCCTCCTACTCTGGAGGTTGGTGGACCAGAGGTCGGCGCCTCGCACTTCGGAGGATGGAGGAAAGGAGGTGGGCCCCTCCTAGTCTGGAGGATGGTCCGTCCTCCAGGACACCATCCTTCGGGACCCCATCCTCTGGAGTAGGAGTCTTGCTCCTCCAGGGTAGGAGCCTCACTCCTCTGGAACTCCATCCTCTGGAGTAGGATCCCCGCTTCTCTGGGACTCCGTCCTCCGTAGTAGGAGGGGCCCACCTCTGATCCTCCGTCCTTCGGAGTAGGAGGCGCCCACCTCCAGTCCACCGACCTCCGGAGTAGGAGGCGGTCCCCCGGTCCTCTGACCTTCAGAGTAGGGGGTGCCCTCCTCTGGTCCACCGTCCTCGGGGGTAGGAGGGGCCTACCTCCAGTCATCCGACCTCTGGGATAGGAGGTGCCCACCTCCGGTCCTCCAACCTCCGAAGTAGGAGGCGCCCTCCCCCAGTCCTCTGACCTCCGGAGTAGGGGGTGCCCTCCTCCGGTCCACCGTCCTCCAGAGTAGGGCACCCCTACTCCGGAGGTCGGAGGACTGGGGGTGGGCCCCTCCTACTCCAGAGGACGGAGTTCCAGAGGTAAGAGGCTCCTACTCCGGAGGGTGGATATCAGCTACGGACAATATGTTATCCCCCAACAGTAACCCCCCGCACTCCGAAGGACATTTGTTGTCGTCGGGGGGTGCGAGAAGCTAGCACTTCCCAGAGAAACACCCACCTCTCCCAGTGAGCTCTCCGGGGGATGAAACATCCTTCTCCCGGGAGGAGCAAATGCTATTTAAGCCGGCCGCACATTTCTTCGATCCTCATGCACCATTTCATATTCATGGCTTGGATTTCCTGGGCAGACACATGATAGCCATCAGGGCCGCTTTGATTGTCTATATAATGGGGGGCCCGCCCCTGGAGAGTGCAAGCCCTCTCATCCCCCGACTTTTATTTTCCAACTAACACTTTGAGCAATTTCTCCCCCACCCAAGGAACCTCTTCGGGGAAGACATGAGAAAAGGCTTCAAAGGCATGCAGGAAAGCGGCAGACATCCTTCCGGAGGAGGTGACCTCTGACTATCCTGGGGTCATGAAGTTTACCACGGAGGACCGGGACACCCTCATCTCCCGGAGGGTTTTTTTGGGGGGGACATCCGTGTTCTGGGGATGGAGGAGGTCACCACGAGTCCCCGGGAGGGGGAGGTGGTGGCCTTCTCGGCCTTCATTGAGGCCGGCCTCTGTGTCCCTGTCCATGTCATGCTTTGGGACTTTCTCTGGGAGCACGGGATAGCGCTCAACCACTTGATGGCTAACAACCTCATCCAGATGGGACTGTTCCTGTGGTTGTGTGAAATCTCTACCAGGGTGGAAGGGACTCTTCGTCTCTTCAACTATCACTACCGAGTGACTGCAAAGAGCTCCCCGGTGGTGAAGTACGGGCCGAAGTTGACTTGCGGCTTGGTCATGTTGAAGAATGTCCAGTGCCAGGCAGAGGAGTACCCGGTCGCGGCCTCCCAAGATCACTGGGAGAGTTGGACCCGGAGGTGGTTCTACCTCCTTCTCGGGACATGGAGGTGACTTAGTCCTCGCGGCCCATGACTCTTGGCCGCTCTTCCGGTCCTCCGGCCTTGACCATGGATGAGATGACCTCTGTCGCCAAGATGGCAGAGGCCCGCTCCCGAAGTAGCATGATGGACCTGGTGGAGGAGTTGCTTCTCCTCTGGCTCAGCCCGGAGAAGAGGCCCCCGAAGTTCCTGGTGTCGTGATGTAACTTTCTTCTTCCATGGGAAACAAGAAGGTACCTCTGGGCGGAGGTCCGGGGACAGGAGCGGTGTCCGTTTCGATGGCCTTCGGGATGGGAAGGGTCCCTATCCCAAGGGCGCTTGGGGTTGGCAGGAATTGGTCTCACCAAACATGCCTTTATGTCTTGCAGTTAGGTCCTACAAGTCGACTCAGGAGAAGGAGGAGCACCTCCTTGGGAGGTACTATGAAGAGGAGAACACCCAGTGTCTCGCCGTCATCAGGGAGGGTCCTCCCCAGAACCTGGTGGCCGAGGCCTTCAGAATGACTCTCCCGGCCTTGGCTCCTCTTCCAACCCGGTTTCCCATAGGAGAAGGGAGACGGGGGTGCTCTAGGAGGCAAAGAGCGCCAAGACGGTGCGAAGCGTGGGCAGGGGCTCCGGTCAAGGCCGCGCCTCGTCCAATGTACCCGCACGAAGGCCGATAGAGACCCCTTGGGGCCCGGAAAAGGCGAGGATGCCTCCGGCATGGAGGATTGCGGAGACACCTCACTACCCGACAGGGGTGAGAACTTCCTCCGCCCAGTTGACTCCCACGGGGGTGGGTGTCTTGGGCTCTGAAGGGGGTGAGGCCTTCTCCGGTCCAGGCCACCGTGGGGACTCCCCGGGCTCCAGAGGGGGCGGGGTCTTCTCCCTTGTGGACCACCCCCACGAGGACGCCTCGGGCCCTGGTGGGGGCAAGGCCCTCTCCCGCGCGAGCAACTCTTGAGGGGACACCTTAGGCCCCGGAGGGGAGCCAACGGACACGACCACGTTGAGATCGAGGAGGATGAGCCTGCCTCCGCAAACCGAGCTCGACCCCTTCTCCGGAGCAAGCGCTCTGGGTGGATGCCCCGGTAGTTTATTTCTGGGGGGATGGCTCTCCTCCATGTTTGGACACGCTCTTCGCCCCCGACATCGGTCCCCCATAGATACCACCCTCTGGGGGACTGACCTCCTTGGCCCTTGCCCGGGACGGTAGCTTGGCGACGCCGTGCCCAGGGAGGGCGAGTCCACAGACCTGCGGTAGCCCACTCTCTGCCAAGGACGACGGTATAAATGCTCCGTGGCCGGGGGAGGAGACTCTCTGGGGGTCCTGCTAGAGGCGATGATTTCGTCACCTGGGGGATGCAACCGGGAGTGGGTGGTACTCCGGGTGGAGTTCGAGGTGGGGGAAACATGGCGATTGTTGGGGGGAATCCCGTGTCTCCGGGCGGTCTTCGGAGAGGGGTCTCGAGTGCCTACGTCCTTCGTGCAGAGACAGTTCCCTGTGGGTCCCTGGGCCTCCGGTCCCTGGGTCCTGCGGGATCCCCCGAGTGCATTACTCTGGTTCCCAGTGGGTCCCTCGGCCTCTGGGCCTTTGGGGGCTTTTGGGACCCTGGTCATGTGGGATCCTTGGAGCGGCCGGACCCTTTCTGCGGAGATGGTTCCCGACAGGTCCCTGGGCCTGTAGGCCCCTGGGTCCCATGGGATCCCAAGCTCCTTGGTCCTGTTCCCAGCGGGTCCTTGGGCCTCTGGGCCCCTAGTCCCGTGGGATGCCCAGAGCACCCGGGTCCTTCATGCTGTCCTTCGTGTGGATATGGTTCCCGGTGGGTCCTTGGGCCCTGGGACCCATGGGATCCCCCGGGGATCTGAGTCCTTCGTGCCGAGACGGTTCCCAGGGGTCCCTGGGCCTCTGGGCCCCGGATCCCATGGGATCGACGGAGCGCCTGGGTCCTTCGTACGAGGCATGGGATCGTACGGAGCCCCAGGGACAAGCGTCGCCCTCGTCCCGTGCACCGCCACTCGATGACCACAATCCCGGTGAGCGGAGCCCGGGAGATAGACGTCCCTGCGTCCCGAGTGCCGCCACCCGGTGACCATGGTCCCAGTGATTGGGGCCCTGGGGAAAGTTTCCCTCGGGAACTAGCGAGGACACTTATCAAGCATCCAAGCCCTTCGGCCGGTTAAATGGCGTCAACGCCCCTCGATCCGATGGCTGTAGATAGGGCTTTTTAGTCCTTTTGCATGTTTTGGGGACTATATACCCCATTATATCTCATTTGTAACCAATCCCATTTCATTTTACACACTCAAAAACAATAGGCTCCCTTGGAGACCTCTCTCCCCGAGAAAGCACCTCCCCAGCGGACTCACGTTCGGAGGGTGCCGACAGGACTAGGGCCCCCACCGAGACCCGAACCTGTATAAAAATCACCGTGTCAATTGCTGTGTTGCCCGGTGGGAGGTGACCGGTCACTCGGCCAGCTAGCGCCGTTGTTTCCGTGTCAAGTCTTACCGTAAAACCTGCCGGTAGTATATTTTATACCACAACAGCGATGGATGGCAATCCTGGTTCCTCCACAAGGGAGCGTTGCTCTTCTCCCCGGAGGAGATGCGCAAGCTTTCCCAGGAGGGGGATATTGACGAGCGCTACGGGGAGGTTATCTCCCTTGCTCTACAGGTAAAGATTTTTCTCTCCTGCGAACTTACTGACGAGGATTATCACCCGAGCTAGTTATTTATTTAATATATCATATTCAAGATATTTCAGATATGATACATAAACATGTGCCTTAGCAGCCACTAAGGTCGTAGATGCAACTTCCTATATACCAGAAGGTAACAGGTGCAGAACCAGTCTATGGTCGCAGAACTTGCGTGACCATAAGGTCGTAGGCTATGCGTGACCTAAATGACCTGAGTGTGTTTGAGCTTTACCAGACACATTCCCAGGATTAAGATATCTTCTTCTACCACATGTGAAGACAACCATCAAGGAGTTAAGATGTGCGGTTATCTATAACTGCAGTCGCCCAAACTGCTTCACGTTGGCATCCTTTCATTCAATATAAAAGGAGGGTAAGAAGCAGAGGATGAGATATTGAGAGATCGGAAGACTTGAACAACTCAAGCAATAGACGATAGGCAGAAGTATTGAGAGAGATTGATTAGCCTCTGTAACAATCTCTCTTCCTTGTAACATTCTCATACATAGTGAAACCACCACAAGACGTAGGGTTATTACTCAATCAATTGAGGGCCCGAACCTGTATAAATCTTCATGTCTCCATTTCAAACTTGTCTTAACTTACCTGATAAACATCCTGGAAGGTCTCACATCCTACTCACAAATCTGTGTAAGATCGACTAAGGACCCCGAGTCCCAATCGTCGACAGCTGGCGCCCACCGTGGGCCTTTCTTAGGGTGTTTTCTTTCATCAGGAATTCTGGTAAGCTATGTCAAGGGCATATGATTCTGAGAATGATTTTGATCTCGATGACTATGCCCATGTTCAGATGCCCTCAACTGATGATCCCGTTCCTATGGAAGAGGTTGATCGCAAGGATGTTCTTGAATAACATCCAGAGGGTGCATCTTCTCCAACTCTGGTCATTTCTATTTACCAAGAACCAGAGAAGATGGAACAAACGCCTCATGTGAGTCCTACCACATCAGACGCTGAATATGTACCACAACACATCGCTTCAGAGGATGTGGATTGTCGCGGCCCTGCCTTGGGGACAACGACTACTCCCGTGGGGACCCAGCTCGCTGCAGCTGATCCCATACATGCATACTATTGACTACCCAGGATAAGTCAAGCACAGGAGTATATTACATTATAGTAGAGTAACTTACAAAAAATTTAAGCAGTGTGGCCTGCTGGCCTTAATACAACATAAAGAGATTACAATGGCTTCACGGCATACAAGGTTTAGCAAAATAAAACATCTACACAGTGGAAGTTAGGTGAACCCCCACAGCAAGAAGTTGACGGCAGAACAACACACATCAGGGCTCTGGCGGAACTGGCTCTCCTCCTTCTGAATCCAAGAAGTTCTCTACGCCTTCCTCTTTGTTATTGAACGCTCCATCTATTGGATTGTAGGTTGCAAGAGTGAGTACTTACGTACTCGGAAAGTCATAGGTAATAGTAGATACATATAGTAGTGATGATATGAACCTATGCTAGTAAAGAAGTGTGGATAGTTGTAAAATAGATTTTTTCTTTATATCTCATCTCATGGTTGTATTTTTCATAGCATAGCATTGCTATTCATATTCACTATTTATAGCACTATCGCGACACATCGACACACGACAGTCCACGGCAGCACCCCTTATCATGACAACACATGTCATTTGGGTAATCTTGATTTATCAAATTTTATTTAGAAAACATACTTGTACCACACCCCGTGGATTTAATCCACCGCAGCAGACTCCTATAAACCCGGGAGCTCGGAGTATTTGAATATGTTTTTAACTCTGCAGAGAGGTATCAAATTACCCTCAAGATATTCCACTTTCATGCCCATCCTATCAAGATGATTACACCCTTCCTCACTGCATAGTGTGAGTGGCAAGGTGGAAATAACTAGAACTTTTGTTATGTTTCACTCACAATTCACCCCTGACCCTGTGGTCGGACAAACCACAGTTGTGGCGGGCTATACCCCCACCCCGACTGCATCTCCCCATTACTGGATCAGCGTGCATCATCACATCCAGTGATATGTGTAGGAGCCGCACTCCGTGCCAATCGTACACAACTTTCCATCTCATGCAGGGGTTTCATGTGCAATCCGCATACTTACTTGTTCAGGCCTGTCCCATACCAGGCTTGCGGTTGGTACATTTTTCCTGCCACTAGACGCACAACACAAGGTTCTAGTCTTTATATGCCAGTGACCAGACCATCCACAGTCACGCACATCCAGTGCCACCACTATTCCATACCAAATTCTGGTCACGGCTAGGGTTTTATTTCATGAATATACATAAATACAATATAAAAGTTCATGGCTCATTACTTGATCATTTCACATTTCACAGGAATTCAGCCCTTTTACTGCCATTTCATATTTCAATCATTCTTTCGCATGCAATACTAATTATATTCAAAGTTATATTATAGCAACTCTTAAAATATAGGTTCAAGATGTTCAAGAATATGACTTGCCTTCCACATCGTAAAAATCAGTAGTTGGTGTCGGGTCAACAGTGAAGTCCTCGAACTCAACTTCTGCATCTGCTCGCGACAAACAAACACACAAAGATTACTAATTATATTAAAATGTTTTATGATCTATATGCATATATGCTTTAAAAAGAAAAACTGAACTATGCTGAAGTTGATTGAGATTGCAAGCTGAACTGAGTCGAGATTCTAGGGTTTCAAGGAATCTAGGCTAAGATTGAGTACTGGAGATTACTAGAGTTTCAAGATATCAAAACCGACATAGGGTTCATGGCTGGTTTGATCAAAAATGACGAATGTCAACAGATCGACATTCGGTTCACAGCTCGGACATAGCTCTAGGGAACTCTAGAGGGCTTATTTCAAGTTGTGGTAGTTGAAGAAAATGTTGAACATAGCACCATAAGTTTAGTAGACAAAGTGGATTCCAATTTGCATAACTAGAAGTGGCTGAACTGGCCCAATGCCATCAGTTGACATGGGCTAACATAGGCTTGACATGTACAGAAACTAGGGCATAGCTGTGAAATTGATTGAAGGCTTCAATTGCTTCGCCAACTATGTCTAGGAGATAGGCGAGAGCAATAGAAATCTAATGGTGGTAGTTTCGATCACTGGAGTGGCCGAACGGCGACGAACAGTGGCGAAGAAGCACGGTGGCGACACGGCATAGTACAGCTACTGGACAAATTTATGGCATAGCTTTAACATGCGATTTTGAGCAGAACCAGAGGTCGATGCAGGGGAGAGATTTACTCAGGAGGCTGAGGCAAATCTACTGGACAAGGTGACGACGACGGCGATGACAGGCGATGACCGGACGTCACGCAGGCGATGATTCAAGAAACGGCTCACGGTGACAGAGCGATTTGGTGGTTTAATCTCCAAATTGATGGCATGGTAAGGCTCCTAGGTTGATCCATATAGTGTGGTTAGGAGGGATTGGATTGGGCGGCGTCGGCGAAGAGCTTGACGACGCAGCCAGAGAAGAAGAAGTAGAAGAAATTGGGCTTTTCCGCTGTAAGGCTTTGGAGTTCGATTCCTTGCAATGGGAGCAAGAGAGAAGCAAGGGGAAACTTCTGGTGTCTCCAATTTGGCCGGAGAATAGGTGGTGCTACCTGGTGAAGTGAGTCGGTCGCTGGTGGCGCAGGAAAATTGGGAATGCTTCAATGCAAGCTCGAATTTGAAATCCAAGTGCATAGGCTTGCTAGGGAGGTTCTACTGATCATATAATTCTACTAACAGAAGAGCTGATTCGGGCTTAATCGAGCTACATTGTCGGAACAGGGTAAATGCAATCTACGGCAATCACCGGCGTTAGGGTCCATCGGAGTTCAATTAGATGCTATAGCATGATGAGGTGAATAAGAGGAACTCACTGGTTGAAGCAATTTGAAGATTGGTGTAGTGGATAAAGCTGGCACCATGCTCCTACTCGGCGGCTCGCCGGAGAAGAAGACGAAAAGGAAGAAGTTTGGGACTTAGTCGATTTTATGATGAAGTGAGAATTGCATAGGATGGTGGGGTGTTTAAATTGGCCAATAACAGAGTTGGCAAGGAGGGAACAACAATGATCTTTGCGCTGGGGATGAGACTGGCCGGGTTCAGAAGAAACAGTGGCAACGATGACGCGACAGTGACAACGGCTCTGCAACTGTTGAATCTGTCGATTCATTGGGACTTGACACTAGACGGTGCAAAAGGAAGGCAAAGGCGACAATGCTGGCACGGCGTGGCGATGTGGCGCGAAACTCCTGACAAAGTGCTATTGCTGCTGGAGCGTGGTTGCGTGCAAGCAGTAGCTGGTCGCTGGTGCTGCCACGGCGATGATTTTGGAGCGAACACGTGTGCACATGCAAGCACAGCTGAGCACGGGCACAGGTGTAGGCAAAGCTTAGCTGGCGGCGAAGAAACTCGGCAAAGCTGGTGCTGGTCGCTGGTTGTTGCTGCGGCCTGGTCGAAATAGGGATTTGGACCCAATTGCAATTTCTGAACTTTGGCTTTGGACAGATCTGTAAATTTTGAGATTTAGAGGATTAGGGCTGATTTGAACTTCAAAATTCTGGCAAACTTTATTCAGCAATTAATTTGGAAAGTTATTTGGCAAAATCTGGAACATCTGAGTAGTTTTCGGATAAAACGAAAATAGAGTATTTTAGGGTATTTGAAATTTGAGTTTTGTTGAAATTGAAATTATGGGATTTAGGATAGGATTTTGATATCCTCATAGAAAAAAATTTTGTACTGAATAGATTTTGGGAGGTGTTCCCTGAAACAGATTTGAATTTGGAGCTGATTTGCAACATTTAGCCTTTTTAGGTTTATGGAAAATCAGGAAAAAGGACTCATCTGCAATACTATTTGGACTGACTTGTGAAAAGGGTCTAGATGATAGAATTTTACTACCAACCTTTTGGATTAAGGTATTGGCATACCCTTGATCATAATCCAAGAATAATCTGGTCTGGATTAGGTCAAGATGTGATTAAATCAAAGTTCAGAATATTAGGGTAATTAGAATATTATATAATTTTTCTATTTTCGAAAACAAAAAGGTTTGACAAATCTGGGAGTTAAAGATGGAATTGAATCTGGATTCTGAAGGCTTTTATTTTCAGGATAAATAGTAGATCATATCTGGAAGTCAGATCTTGATTTGGATTCACAGGGAAGATTTTGAGATTTTAGGGCTTAGGATAAAATAAGTCTGGGCTGACTTTGCTGATCTTGAAGAGACATATGCATGCATGACTTTTTATGAAAAGAATTTTCACCCCAAACCCAGGATGTTACATCGATGATGGTAGTTTGGAGCTTAGTCCCAGTAAGTTTAACCTGGACAATCTCCAATCCCTCTTTGATTTTGAATCTGATTCGGAACAAACAGAAATGTTTTCCTCGTCTGCGACCTCAGTCCCTCGAGAATTTGCTGTGCTATCGGAGGAAACTCCTGAGTAGCAAATTGCTAGGGAGGAACAAGAATGCAGACAAAAGGAGGATCAGGATCGCGAGCAATGAGAAAACGAGATTCATAGGGCTACTAAGGAAGCCTTACACCTTGTGGAATCTCACCATGATGCCGCTGTTCAAAATCCCACTCCTAGCACTTCCCATCATCCGCATGGTCGCAGGCGCGACCAAACACCTTCTTTGGCCCTGGATTTCCCCCGACGGTTGGATAAACTGTGACACCCATGGCGCCCAGGAGGAGTAGACAAGATCGAATTCGTGTTATTGCAGATACCCTGCGTAATCCTCCTAGTATCAAAGATGCGGATAGAACAACCTTCGCTAGAGTCCTGGCGGACACGCTTGACGAAGTTGCATCTGATGCAACTCCAACGGCGTCGTCCCGCTCCACAATTCGTTCCCATGAGCGAGGTTATTCTCACTCTAGTCATGGGAGGCGCAATCGATGACAAAGTCAGGTGAGTTGGAAGTTCCCACGATCGAGATCGCGTACAAGTCCATTCTCGCCTGGGGCCGCGAGGTGCATCTCCTCAAGGTGATATCGCCCACGACCATACAGAAGGCCGCAGACATCTCCGTAGTTCCTATGTCGGTTGTAAAGCTTTCTCACTAGGCCTCCGTGCTGTGGTCTGGCCTGATAAGTTTAAACTAGGAATGATCGAAAGGTTCGATGGAACTCAAAATCCATTGGAGTTTCATTAGATCTACATCACTGCCATCCAAGCGGCAGGGGGAGATGATCGTGTGATGGCAAACTACTTGCCAACAGTTCTTGAAGGACCAGCAAGGACCTGGTTGTTTAATCAAACGGAAGGGTCGATTTATAATTGGGAAATGTTGTGTGATGCAATACTCAACAATTTCAAAAATTGTTACCAGAAGCTTGGCAAGGAGGATGATCTTCATCGCTTGCGCCAGACTTCTACACAGATTCTTCGGCTCAAGAGATTCGTTGCAGTGAGAAATACCATTCCAAACATCTGTGACAGCTTTTTTATCCGTGCATTCAAGCATGCCGTGCGATATCGAAGATTCACCGAAGATTTACTTATCCATCCACCCCGGTCAGTGGCTGATCTCTTTGACATGGCTGACCGTTATTCTGAAGCGGCTGAGGCTGTGGAATGGATCAGAAAGGTGGACAAGGGGAATTTGCGACCACAACTAGGTCTCAAAAATGACAAGAAGGATGATTCTAGCACGAAACCAGAGTCGTCATCTGGCGAGAAATCCAAGAAGTCCAAGAAGAATCGGGCTGGACAATACCGAGATGTCACCGTTGCTGACAAGCCACCACCAGGGAAAGGTAATAAGTTTTTATTCAAAAGTAAAGCTCCTTCTGGTGGCCGCGACAGCGACCATTCGGGAAAACAAGCTAACTCACATGGAAACAAGAAGTGGTGTGCATTCCATAATTCTTCAGGACACGATCTCAAGAACTGTTGCAATCGGTTGAAGCAATTGGATGATTTCCATCAAGAAATTGGACCCATGCCAACCATACCACGGCAAGATCAATCATGCGAGGTTAGAGATGCTGATGGAGACGAAGAAATGTCTTACCAGGTACCCAAAAATCAAGTCAATATTATTTTTGGTGGTTCTTCTTCTTATGCTTCTAAGCGTCAGTTCAAAACTTTTTACCGTGAGGTAAATAAAGTTGAGGCTCCCCTTGGAGAGCCTGAATATCCTCGTTGGTTAGAAACTCTTTTAACCTTCGACCAGGACGATTGTCCCAAGGGGCTCACACGACCATTGCGGCTTCCTTCGATCATTACCCCTATAATTAACAATGCTAGGGTCAAAAGGGTTCTGATCGACAGGGGCAGTTCCTTGGACCTATTATTGGTCAAGGCACTGGACGAGATACGAATTCCTCACTCAAAAATTAAACCCATAATTCACCCGTTTTATGGAATAATCCCTGGTCCCTCAATGATGCCGATTGGACAAATTGTGTTACCGGTAACATTGGGAGAACCAGACAATTTCCAAACGGAGTTGATTACATTTGATGTGATTGATTGCGATTCGACATATAACGCTATTTTTGGCAAGCCGACACTTGCTAAGTTCATGGCGGCGGTGCATTATGCTTATCAATGCGTCAAGCTACCTGGCCCAAAAGGCATTATTTTGGTCTGAGGTAGCCAGAACACGGCACTTACTTGTGATCGGCTATCTCTAGAGTTGGTGGATCAGCTTGCCCTTCGGGATGTTAAAACTGCGACTACAGCCTCAGATACGATCAAAGTTGCCTTGCGACCAGATGAGAAACTAAAAATGGTTCCATGTACCCAGATGATGCATCCAGAACCATTCAGATTGGATCAGGTTTGGATGACAAATAGGAACTCGAGCTCGTTACTTTCCTCCGGGCTAACGCAGATGTGTTTGTGTGGAAACCATCCGACATGCCTGGAGTCCCAAGGGAAGTGATTGAGCATAGGCTAGCTGTTCGGCCTGGACAGCGACAAATAAAGCAAAAGCTGAGACGATTTGTTGTTGACCCACAAGAAGCTATCCGATTGGAGTTTGACAAACTATAGAAGGCAGGATTTATTCGCGAAGTCGATCATCCTGAATGGCTTGCAAACCCAGTCATGGTCCTAAAGTCAAATGGTAAGTGCCGCATATGTGTCGATTACACCAGTCTAAACAGTGCCTGCCCGAAGGATGATTTTTCCTTTCCTCGCATCGATTAGTTGGTCAATTCTACAGTGGGTTGTGAACTGATGAGCTTCCTGGAAGCTTACTCAAGGTACCATCAAATTATCATGGCAAAAGAAGATGAAGAGAAAACTTACCTCATCACACCATTTTGGCACCTACTGCTATGTTAGAATGCCATTTGGTCTCAAGAACGCTAGTTCTACGTACCAATGCTTGATGCAAAAGACTTTTCTTTCCCAGTTAGGGCATAACTTGGAAGTTTACGTCGATGACTTGGTTGTTTAGAGCTTTAAAAGCTCTAATCACATAGATGATCTCGCTGAAACCTTTTGTAATTTGAACAAGCATGGAATAAAGTTAAACCCCGAAAAGTGCTCCTTCAGAGTTTCTTCTGGTAAGCTTTTGGGTTTCCTTGTTTGTTAGAGAGGCATCGAGATTAATCCTGAAAAATTAGGGCCATTGAGCACATCAGATCTCTTTCAACCATGAAGGATGTCCAAAGCCTAACAGGTCGCATGGCAGCTCTAAGCCATTTCATATCACGACTAGGTGAACGTGGATTGCCTTTCTTTAAGGTTCTTTGAAAGCACAATGATTTTACCTGGTTGGATGAAGCCAAAAAAGCCTTTCAAGAGGTCAAAGCATATTTATCTAGTCCGCCAGTACTGGTCTCTCCAAATTTGGGGGAGCCATTACTCCTTTATCTGGCGGCCACCCCTCACGCGGTCAGCGCAGTCCTGGTCGTGGAGAGAGAAGGTGTACATCAACCAATCTATTATGTAAGTGAAGTACTTCATGGACCAAAGGAGCGTTACCCTGAAGTCCATAAGTTACTTTATGCTCTTTTGATGGCTTCCCATAAGCTATGACATTATTTTCAAGCACATAAAATTACTATGTCTTCGTCCTTCCCATTGCGATGTACTGTCCAAAATCCGGAGAAATCTGGTCGCATTGCGAAATGGGCGGTGGAACTTGGAGTGTTTGATATCCATTTCACCCCACGTGTCACAGTTAAATCTCAAATTCTTGCAGATTTTGTAGTTGAGTGGACTAATCCTGACCCTCCTGCGCAAGAACCTAAAGATTTACAATGCACTGACCATTGGACGATGTATTTTGACGGCTCTCGCAGTTTTCAACACTCGGGGGCTGGAGTGGTCTTAATCATGCCTCAGGGCGAACAACTCAAGTATGTCATTCAATTACACTTTGTTGCGACCAAGAACGCAGTAGAGTATGAAGGTCTTCTTGCAGGACTTCGAGCAGCAAAATTCCTTGGAGTCCGTCGATTAGTGGTGAGGGGAGACTCATAGTTAGTTGTAAACTAGGTAAACGAGGAGTAAATCACCTCTGATGAGACAATGGCTCATTACCTGGAGGAAGTGTGGAAATTGGAAAAACACTTCACTCATTTTGAAGTCCAATTCATTCCGTGAAAGGATAATATACTCGTAGACCGATTATCAAAATTGGTTCCTCACGCACATCCACTCCGTCGATTATCAAAGTCCAATTCATTCCGTGAAGTCCAATTCATTCCGTGAAAGGATAATATACTCGTTGAACACTTACAATACCCTTCAATTATGGCTTCGGTTGAGGATGATTTGGTGACAGTTTACGTTACCAACCTTGGACATGAAAACGATTTGACCCGACCATTGCGGATCTATCTTGAACATGGGACATTACGCAAGGATGAAACCGAAAGTGATTGGTTAGTTCGAAAGGCGCATCTGTGTAAAATAATCGATGGAATTTTATGTAGACATGGTACTGAAGGAGTATTCATATGTTGTATATCCCAAGAGGAAGGTAAATCCCTCTTGAAAGAAATTCATGATAGTGTGTGTGGTGCACATGCATCTTATCAGACACTGGTCGGAAAAGCATTCCAGCAGGGTTTTTATTGTCCTTCGGCACTTGATGATGCCATGCATTTGGTCAAGACATGCCCATAGTGTCAATTTTATTTACGGCAAGTTCATCAGCCTACTTATGCTTTACAAACTATTCCTTTAACATGGCCTTTTGCAGTCTGGAGAATAGATATAGTGGGCCCTATGCTCCAAGCGGTTAATGGATACAAGTTTTTGTTCGTAGCCATTGACACGTTTACTAAGTGGATTGAAGCTGAACCAGTCCACAATATTATGCCGCTGCAGCGAAGAAATTCTTCCATAAGAATATTGTCAAACGATTTGGTGTTCCAAGTCGTCTTATTACTGACAACGGTTCCCAGTTCGTTAGTGGTCTCTTTCTGGATTATTGCAATGACATCGGGACCAAAGTGTGCTTTGAATTTGTGGCTCATCCACAGAGCAATGGAGCCGTTGGACGTGCCAACGGGCAGATATTACAAGGCATCAAGAAGCGTGTATTCGATCGCCTTAAGTTATGCTCGAGGGCTTGGGTAGATGAACTCTACTCCGTTCTATGGGCACTACGCACTACTTGTAGTCGAGCTACGGGTGAGACACCTTTTCAACTGATATATGGTGCTGAGGCTGTCTTACCTATGGAAATTCGTATTGGTTTTGTTCGTATAGATCAACTTGATCATTCTAATCAACATGAACAACGTACCCAAGATATGACCCTCCTTGAGGAGAAACGCAATCAGGCGTTGGTTAAGTCTGCAGCATATTTACAAGCTTTGTGTAAATAACACAGTAAACGGGTGCGACCTCGTAGTCTTCATGTGGGCGACCTGGTTTTATGAAAAATCCAAAACTAGTCTAATCGCAACAAATTCTACCCTCAGTGGGAAGGCCCTTATACTGTGGTCTCAGTGCTGCGAACAGGATCAGCTCGATTAACAATGGAAGATGGAAGGATCTTGTCCAATACTTGGAACATAGATCAGCTACGCAAGTTTTACTTGTAAGTTTTTCCATTTCCTTTTTTCCTTTTCAATTAAAAATAACATGTACCTTTTTCGCATTATGTTATGGTTTGATTCTTTTGTCCCATCCTTATCGAGCTATGCTTGGAGGCAGGCCGCCAATGATCATCTTATTATGGTAACCAAGTTGGATTCTCTGGCCGATCTCATGGTCGCATCTACATAAGACATCCCTAAATAAGTCGTTTCTCAACGCATACGAGACTTACTAGTATGTGTCGTGGTATATCCCGGCAGATTTTTCGGACATGTATGACACGCATACAACAGCGAGAGATGACCGAGCAACCAGTCACCTCCCGCTGGGCAACACAGAGATTGACACGGAGAGTTTTATACAGGTTCGGGTCACGGTGGGAACCCTAGTCCTGTCGGCACCCCCTGGACGTGAGTCCGCTGGGAGGTTCTCTCTCGGGAGAGAGGTCTCAAAGGGATGCATGTTGTTTGTGTGTGTGAAAATGAATTGAGTCTTGGTTACAAATGAGATACAAGGGGCTATATATAGGCCCCAAAAGATGCAAAAAGACTAAAAGCCCCCGGCTGCAACCGCTGGATTGAGGGGCACCGCCATCTTTTCCACCGGCGAATGGCTTGGATGCTTGACAAGTGTCCCCGCCAGTTCTCAAGGCAATCTTGACGTCACCCGCACGTGACCTCGCACGGGAGCCGTCTGTGTCTTTTCCCAGGAGGCCTCCGTGACATTTCATGGGAGGCGTCCATGGCTTTCCACGGGAGCCCTTCGGGATTTTCCACGGGAAGCGTCTGTGGCTTTCCATGGGAGCCCTCCGGGACTTTCCATGGGAGGCATCTGGGACTTGGAGAGGTGTCCGTGGCCTTCCACGGCAGGCCACCAGGACTTCCCCCGGGAGGCATCCGTGGCTTTCCACGTGAGCCCTCCGAGACTTCCCATGGGAGGAGTCCGTGGCTTTCCACAGGAGCCCTCTGGGACTTTCCACGGGAGCCGCCCGGGGCTTTCCCTAGGAAACGTCGGGGACTTCCCCCAACAGCAGCCCCCCAGACCCCTGAGGACAAGAAGTGGCCCCAGAGGGTATGCGTAGGACTTGCCCCCGGACAACCTTTCGCCTTTCGGGGGATGCCCCGAGGCATGCGCAACGCTTCGGTTCTCGGGCCACTTTCCAGTGCAAACCCTTAGTTCGTGCGCGCGTGCGCCGTACGACGCTATGATTTTCGTGTTACTCTTCGACATCCGTGCGGTGATTTGAATCAACAGCCCAAACGGGCTCGGGGACACGTGGCGCCCATCCGAGGCCCCCACCGTCGCTTATAAATAGGAGGAGGGGGGCCCCGGCCCGACGCACGCCACCCCCAACCTTGGATTGCTCCCTAGGTTACTCACTTTGCTCCTCCGGAGATTTGATTTGCTGGTAGCTTCCTTTCCTACTCACTTCTTCCGGACACTTCCACTCCCTGGTGATATCACCAAAAGGTCATGGGAAAGCGTCCGAGCTGCCTCGAAAGGAGGTGACCTCAAATTTTCTGGGGCCCACCGAGTTCTCCTCCTAGGACGTTAAGGTCCTTTTGGACCGGAGGTCCTTCGCGGACAGGGATATTCGACTCCCCGGGCCGGAGGAGCTGACACCCAGCCCTTGAGAGGGGGAGGTGGTCGCCTCCGAAGCCTTCATCAAGGCGGGCCTCCGGCTCTCTATGCACCCATTGCTCTGGCAGTTTCTACAGATGTACTAGCTCTCGCTCAACCACCTCACCCCGAACACCCTTGTCCGGATGGGGTTGTTCGTGTGGCTGTGCAAGACAGCCATCGGGGAGGAGCCCACCCTCTGGCTCCTCTGCTACTTCTACGATCCCTCGGTGAGGGGCCCGTTGGTCATGAAGGCCGGGCCCAAGTCAGCCTTTGGGTCAATCATGATCCAGCTCATGCTCGGCCGCACAAACGAGTATTCAGTGCAAGCCTCTTGGACCACTGGGGGGAATGGCTCTGGCGGTGGTTCTATCTCCAGGTGGGTGACCCGGGGGTAACGTACTACCCAGAGCCTCGTCGTACTGCCGATCCACTGGGCCGCCAGCCCCCAAGTGGACTGAGGGGGAGATGGACATCCACACCCTGATGGCAGAGGCCCAGTTCTGGAAGTCCATGCAGGATCTCGCATAGGACATGGTGCTCCTCCAGGTAGCGCACTTCAACCCCCGCCAGGGAAGGGGGTGTCCGCAGCACACCGGCCACCCAGGATGTCTGTGGCAGAACGTCAGTCCTTGGAGTTGTTCTTTCATGGGAAGGCATTTTTCTAACTTCCTCTTTTTTGCAGTCCGGTCCTATGACTGATCCCGGGAGATACTATGTAGACGAGCATGAATGGATCAAGGGCCCTCCCTGGAATGTCGTGTCGGAGGCGTTCGGGTTGAGGCTTCCCTCCCGGGTGCCTCTCCCCACCCCTGTTTCACATAAGAGGGGGAAGGAAGCGGCTGAGGGGCCTTTGAAGTGCAGAGAAGCCCTGCGAAGTCTCGGGCGCAGAGAAGCCCTAGGAAGGCCCGGGCGCGGGGGAGCCCCGTGGGGGCCTAGACATCGCCCTCAGCTTTGCCCACAGAGACTCAAGTTGTGACACCAGTGAGTACACCTGTTGCTGCCCCAGCGAGGACGCCAATCACTCCCCACGAGAGCCAGGGCTCTATCTCAGAGATGTACTCTCCGCGCCCTTCCCCACACCTACTCCCGTGGGGATCTGACAGCAACCGTCGCCGGGCGCGGTGTCTGTCCGATTTAAGATGCCGGGGGCTGTTCCGATAGCCTCGATCTTTGCATCGTCGGTAGGCCCCCCGGTGGCCCGGGTGATGGTGGTGGCTCCCCCTCCACCCGGGAGGGGAAAGGGCCTCTTCATCCGTCCCGGTGTCCCGGCCCCCCCGATGGACCTAACGTCTGGCTCTTCCGATGGCGGGACCCCGTAGGACGGAGCCCTGGTGGGTGGAGAGGTCTCCTGGGGGAGTGACCCGGGGACGACGCGGAGGACTGCGAGGAGGTGATCTCCTTCGGACTCCAGTAGGTGTCGCCAATACTCCTTTGTTTGCCTCTGCTTCTGTTTTTTAATTGTTTTCCCCTCCAGACGGTGGCATTGGCCCGTGGCCTCCGGGCACAATTCACCACGCGCCTCTGGGCCGCCAAGGAGATGACAGCCTTCGAGCACTCTGGAAAGGAGAAGGTGCTAGGGGACCTAGGCTCCGAGTGCTCCGAGAAGGAGCAAGCGCTTGGGGAGCTTGCCGCGGTCCGAGCTCAGCTCGTGGCCATTGAAGACACTCCCTCCCGGCTTTGGAAGGAGTTGTAGGCGGAGCGGGGGGTCACCCGGGAGGCCTCGGCCTCGGGCACCCTTGCAGTTGTTTCTGGGGGGTGGATGATTCGTTCCACCTTGGAGGAGCTTGTGGTCGAGCTCAGGCCAGAGGGTGATTCCGACTCGCCCCTGGCGTCGATCAGGGAGGCCACATACTTTCATGATGCACAGGTCTCCCTCCTCTTGGTGGTGGTGGACGCCAGGGAGTGGGGCCTCGTTGTCCCAGTCATAGCCCTAGCGGCAGCTCTCGTCGAGCACCATGGGGCGGGCTCCCAGGTGATGGGGGAGTTGGCCCCCCGGAGCTTTCCCGACTTCTTCAAGGCCCGGTGGGTGGGGCTCAAGGAGCTTGCCGAGGCCCTTTTCGACTGGATTACCGGCGTGATGGAGCCAGAGGGCAAATGCCCAGTGCAAGAGGCGACGGCTGCCACGAAGGTCACCCGGGGGGGTGGGGGGACAAGGACGGGCAAGTATGAGCTCCCCCTGATTAGATTAGATTTTGCTTTATTTAGGCTTTTTGTTCCCGGTAGCTTCTTTAGAAGAAGCCCCGGAAAAATGTAAATCCTTGATTGATTGATGCAATAAAAACACCTTTTTGCTAAGTCTTGTCTACTTGTAAGCAGGTATCTCTAGAAGTTGCTACCAGGGAGTTTCCGAATCCCGGGAGGCGTAGCCCGGGGAGTGCCCAAGCGGCCTCCGAGAGGCATAGCTCGGGGAGTGCCCAAGTGGCCTCTACTTTGCTAAGCCTTGCCACCGAGGGAACAGCCGACGGGCTAGTCCCCGGGATTGTTTTCGATGCTTCTGCGGTGGGGGGTGCCCTCTGGGAGCCGATCCAGCTGCGGTGGCTCCCAGAGTGGCATTTAGACAACTTCAAAAATTGTCGTGCCGAGTTGTCTCCACCGAAGTGGGGGTCCTGGAGGGTCCCGCCGCTCCAGATACGCCCCCCAGCCGACTACGAGTACTGGCCCGAGGATCTCCTTCAAAGGGCCTTCCGGCACATAAGGAGCTTGTGCAAGGACTGAGGGAGCTATCCAAGGGCCTTCAAGAATATTAGGGGTAGTTGCCCATCAGAAGGGGTTGTCCTCCAGGGTAGTTTCCCGAGAGAGCTTAACTCCCCCCAGTTTTTACCCTATTTGGGCCTTGGGTGCTATCACCCCGAGGACACCACAGCCCACCGGGGGGGGGGGTGTTGTCCCCAGGTCCAATGTTGAATTAATAAAGCTTTCCGTTTGAATTTGCTTGAAAATTGTCTACGAATTATCCGAAAATTATCCTCCTTCCGGGTCCAGGTTTATCGCGTCGCCGCCACAGCAGGGTGTGGTTTAGTACCATGTGCTTTGGGTAAGGAACGAAAGGTGCGGACATCAATAAGTATCGGCGAATCATATAGCCCCTGGTCGAAGAGAGAAAAGGGTGGAATTTCCACCGGTCGCCATGAAAACGTGGGCTGGTCAAAAATTCCTAGACACGACCATGAATTTTGCATGACCCACAGAAGGCGAGCTCAGGGGGGAGCTCGCTCCCGGAGGAGGATGAGCCCGATGACGGGCATTAGAGTGTTTGAGAGGGGACTAGTCTCTCAAATTGACTCGTTACCACAGTTCATGAGAATTGGGTTGCCGCTTACCTCCTCAGTCCACGAGGGGTCACTGTAAGATGCCCTACGGCAGCGGGGCTCCCGTCATCGGGACATTTAGGCCGCGATAGCCTACATCCACATGGGGAGGGCATCCTCGCGGAGAGGGAATTCTCACGGAGAGGGTGTTGCTTTCGAAGGCGGTGAAGACTGCACAAGAAAAAATTCGAAGTTGTCTGGACAAAAAACAACTTGTATTGAAGGGAAGTAAATACAACGCCTACCCCCGCGGAACCACGGTTGGGGATGGAACGGTGAGTACAGTGCTTCCCCCTGCGAAGCCGTGACGGGGGAGGGAGTGGTGAGTACAATGCCTCCCCCTGCGAAGCTGCAACGGGGAAGGGAGCGGGCCCAGAGGCTAGATGTAAAACTTACGGAGCAAGTCTACATTCCAAGTATGCTTCAGCTCCTTGTTTTCAAGGTTGGAGAGCTTATAAGCCCCCGAGCCCAAGGTCGTAGAGATCTTGTATGGGTCTTCCCACTTAGGACAAAGCTTGCCCTAGGCTTGGGGGTCAGTCACGCGCTTGAGGACAAGGTCCCCAAGGCGGAAGGCTCTCACGAGGACGCGCTGGTTGTATGCGTGGACCATTTCGCACTCGTAGATGGCGTGGCGGAGGAGCGCTCTGTCCTGCTCTTCCTCGACGAGGTCAACTTCCAGTCGTTGGTTTGCTTTGTTAGTTTGATACACTTTGGCCGTAGCTCTGTCTGAGAGCTCGACCTGCAGCGACCGAAAACCAATCTTCGAAGGGAGGACCGCCTCAGCCCCGTACACAAGCAAAAAGTGGGTGCGCCCTGCCGATCGGCTCGGGGTCGTACGCATGGAGTAGAGGATGCTCGGATGCTCCTCGGTGCATGCGCCCCACCTGGACACAGTCTGCTCGAGTCACCGGCGTAATCCCTACAGGATCACTCCATTGACCCTTTTGACAGTTTCATTGCTCTGGGGATGAGCCATAGAGGCAAAGTAGAGGGTAGTGCCCTAGCCTTCACAGAACTCCCAGAAGTATGCTGAGTCAAATTGGGTCCCGTTGTCGACAGTGATTTCTTGTGGGACCCCAAAATGACAGATGATGTTCTTCCAAAAAAACTGCTGTACCGCTCAGGAGGTGATGCTGGCCAAGGGCTCAGCCTCCACACACTTGGAAAAATAATCCACTACGACCACCGCATACTTGTAGCTGCCCGACACCGGGGGGAAGGACCAAGGACATCCATCCCCCAGCGCACGAAGGGCCAAGTAATAGGGATGGTCCACAGCATCATGGAGGGTAGGTTGGAGCCCTTGGCCATCTTCTGACAGGCATCGCATGCGGAGACTAGGTCTCGTGCATCGCAGACTACAATAGGCCAATAAAAGCCTTGGCGGAGAACCTTCGCTGTGACCGCGAGCAGGGCCAGGTGAGAACCGCAGCTCCCCGAGAGGATGTCCTCTAGGAGCGGGAGTCCTTCTACCCGCAGGAGGCAGTGGAGCAGGGCGGAGGGCCCCCGTTTATAGAGTTTTCCCTCCAGCAAGAGATACGCCCGTGCTTTGGCTCGGAGGCACTTCGCCTCTATGTCGCCGGGAGGCTCCCCCTCTCCCCTTATGAAGGAGATGAGAAGGTCCATCCAGGATGCGGCCTGGATGTTCTCGGAGACTTTCGGGTGGTGGGACTCGGGGTCTGGGCCCGGAGCGGTCACCTAGGGCTTCGCGATGACTTCTAGGAAGGCGCCCCTGGGGAGAGGTCCCCGGGCATTGGTAGCCCGCACCAGAGTGTCAGCATGGTGCTTGTCCCTCCGGGGGATATGTTGGGGCTCCAGGCCCTCGAAGTGCTTCTCCATCTTGCGCACCTCCCCCAAGTAGAGACTCAGGTTCGTGTCATGGCACAAGTATGACTTGTCCATTTGGCCAACCACTAGCTGAGAGTCACCTGGACCAACAGGCGCCGAATCCCCAGGGAGCGCACAAGGTGCAGCCCAGGAGCAAGGCCTCATACTTGGCGATGTTGTTCGCCATGGGGAACTCGAGCCTTCCTGCGTACTCCAGTGTCCTCCCCTCGGGGATCTGGAGGACCACCCCCACACCAGCCCTAGCGAGACACAAGGAGCCATCAAACATGAGCGTCCAGTGGTTGTCATGCCGGGGCAGCTCAGTGGGGGCCTCCCCCTCCGTCAGGGAAGCGGGGGTCCATTCTGCCACAAAGTCAGCTAGGGCTTGTGATTTGATGGTGGAACGACCCGTGAGTGAGAGAGAGAAGGGAGCTAGCTCAGATCCCCACTTCCCAATCCAGCTGGTGGCCTCTTGTTCTGCAGCACCTCACCCAGGAGGAGCGAAGACGACTGTGATCGGGTGTCCAAGGAAGTAATGGTGGAGCTTTTGGGATGTCATCAAGAGAGCGTAGAAGATCTTCTCCACCTCTGTGTACTGTGTCTTAGCCCCTTGGAGGGCTTCGCTCACGTAGTACACGGGGTGTTGCTGCCCATCCTACTCCTTTGCCAATACTGCGCTTACAACGACTGGGGTGGCAGCGAGGTAAAGGAGCAGGGGTTCTTTTGGAGAGATGGGCTCACGAGCATTGGAGGGCTCCTGAGGTACTTCTTCAAGTGATCGAAGGCCGCCTGGGCCTCGGGCATCCACTTGAACCCCTTGAGGCCCCGGAGGATCTTGAAGAACTGAAGGATGTGTTCCCTCGACTGCGAGACGAAGTGGCTTAGTGCGGCCAGGGGACCGATAAGCCGTTGTAAGTCTTTCATAGAGCGCAGTGGGGGACATGTCTAGTAGGGCCCGAATTTTTTGAGGTTCGCCTCTACGCCCCGTTGGGACATGAGGAAGCCAAGCCGCTTCCCCCCGCGCACGCCAATCGTGCACTTCTCCGGGTTGAGCTTCAACCCATACTCGGAGAGGTTGCTTAAGATCTCCGCTAAATCTTCAAGGTGAGCGGTCGCGCGGAGGCTTTTGACGACCGCGTCGTCGATGTAGACCTCTACGTTGTGGCCGATCTTATCCCTAAGATCAGGGACAGGAGGCGTTGGAATGTTGCCCCAGTGTTCTTGAGCCTGAAGGGCATGTGAACGTAGCAGAAGGTGCCGAGGGGAGTTATAAAACTCGTCTTTTCCTCGTCCTCCTTAGCCATCCAGACTTGCTGGTAGCCTGAATATACGTCCAAGAAGCTCATGAGCTCACACCCCATGGTCGAGTCCACCAGCTGGTCGATCTGCGGGAGTGGGAAGTTGTCCTTCGGGCAAGCTTTGTTGAGCTCGGTGAAGTCGACGCAATCCTCCACTTGCCACTTGACATTTTCACGAGGACGGGGTTCGCCAGCCACTCAAGGTGCAAAACCTGGCAAACAAACCCCACCTCTCAGAGCCTGGTGATCTCGGCCTTGATGGCCTCTTGGCGTTCAAGGGAGAGCTTCCTCAATTTCTACTTTACTGGGGGGCGACCGGGCGTTACAATGAGCTTGTGCTCGATAACGTCCCGGGCGACACCCCACATGTCCGCGGGCTTCCATGCGAAGACGTTGGAATTTTTGCGGAGGAAGGCCGCGAGTTGTTCCACATACTCCTCGGGGAGGTTACCCCGATCTTGACGATCCTTTCCCCATCCTCTGTGGACAGCTAGATTCTCTGGAGGTCTCCCTTCGGGCGTGGTTTTGGGAGAAATTTCCAGAGGGTATGATAAGACAGCGGCCCAATCTTCCGATAGGTTCAATTAATCAACTTGTGGACGTTGGTGTTTTGAGGCTTCCAATTAGCAGATCATCACCTCACAATCGCTACACCCGCGCGTCTCATCGTTATCGACCATGCTCGTACACAGCCGACCTTACCATGAAGGTAATTGTTCCTACAATAATCGAGAAATTCACAAGAACAAGGAAGAAGCAATCTGGAATTGCAAATAAAGATGAAGCACACGAATTGGGGTTCCACAAACCAACGCAACAGCCTAGTTGGTCCAGTGCAGAGGCGAAAAGAATCTACAAAGTGTCGTGTAGATGCAATCTAAGCAAAACCCACCTGTTTGTGAAGGCTAAGGGGAGTATTTGAGGGGTACACAACCCTAGGGACGCGCCCCTAATGGGCTCTACTTGATACAAGGCCCATCAGCCCAAGTTAAGGTGGTGCAGCTCCGTTTCCAGGAAGGAACGCGGACTCTTTCGACAATTGCGGCCGGCTCAGGTAGAATTTGGAGATGAGCTTTCCATGACATCCAAGAACGTCCTAAACGGAGTACGTATGAGGAAGTTATGGCCATTTGAATTCAGTGCTATAGCAGTAGTCCGAATCCGAATCTAGCACAAACCCAACTCAAACTCTAGCTTCCCTTGGGCCCAATGTGACGGGGGGATCTTGTGGAAACGTTGATGAAAGTATGGGGCAGGTGGTTGCAGGTCTACGCTCATGTCCGGCTTCACTTGTGGCGCCATGCATCCCTCCTTGATCAACCGAAAGGTGATGTCTTGAGGCAACACTTGTCGAGTTCCTCTCTTCCCCTACTCCCACGTTCTTGATCACATGTAGATCACAACAGTTAGGTAGTAATCCATTCTGAAAATCCAAAGTATTAAACCCGAGGAAAGAGTCACCCTGATAGTTTAGTTATAGGTCCAAGTAATTGTTCTGGTTCAGCTTCAACTAGACGTACTCATGTGTGTATCCAAGGTTGTTATGTCCTCATCAGGGTACGGTCGAGACGTCCAGAGCTGGGGGGAGCTCTCACCCCCAGGGCCTTCATCAGGTTGACGTCCCCGATTGTCGCGGCGATGTGCTCGTAAAGTGTACAGGCCACATCCTGGTCACTTTGGGCGGTGATTATGCCATGAGGCCTAGGGATCTTCACACAGAGATAGCTCTAGTGGATCGCATGTGGGACCCTCATTTGAGGACTCCGGTGGCAACCACCCAGGTGAGTTGCACTTAGAAAGGTACATCACAAGCTCACAACAACATGGATTACATTAAACTGTAGTACAGCTAATTAAACAGGTACAAGGTCACGAGGACCAATATTACAGTATCATAACGCCAAGGATGACGCTAATTAAAGTTGGTACAAAAATAACAAGTTTCTCAATTGAAGAGTCGGTATCAAGGTACCAAACACAAAGGACAACACAGAAAGCAACAACAAAGATCTTCACTTCTGTTGGCAGTGGTTCCGGAAGGGCTTCCACCACATCTGACTCCACTCGACGCATGACCCTTCTAGAAGGATGAATCATCAGGAACGCTTCCCTCCTCTTCTTGGTACTCGAAACCAAAGGAATCGGGATCAACAAATTCTTCTTCTGGGTTTGTGTGTAAAGGCAAGGGTGAGCACGTTTTCCACATAGTGCTCAACAAGTCTCTTTCTAATGAATGCAAATACATAGATGAAGGGGTTTTCAAGGAATGGGCCTATGTTTTATAGATAAGAGTAGAACAGGTTTTACTCTAAAGTTTTGAAGAAGGGTTTTACTTTCAAATGCGAGACATTGAAAATCTTAAACTATACTTTAGAAAACGTTATATGTGGCAGTCTTTCATGAGCCACCACTTTTATTACAAATATTATAAAACTCTTCCAAATACTACTTGTGCTGAAATGACGTGGACAGAATCCACCACGAGCAGACTCCATGACCTGGGAGCTCAGAGTATCCAATACTTTTTAAAACTTTGCAAAGGTGTACCACTTTTAATCCACTTCTTCACTCAGAGTATCCAATAGTTTCTTTAGCACCAATCTGAGATGCTGAACGTTGTCTCCTTCTGTCTTGGAGAAGATAAGGATATCATCCACGAACATAATGATAAACTTGTCTAAAAATTCCATAAGAACATTGTTCATCAAGTTCATAAACACTGCGGGTGCGTTTGTCAACCCAAACGGCACCACGGTAAACTCATGCAATCCATATCTTGTTATGAATGCGGTCTTCAGGATATCTTCCTCTCGAATCTTTAGCTGATGGTAACCAGATCTCAAGTCAATCCTCAAAAATGTCTTAGCTCCTCTGAGCTAATCAAAGAGATCATCAATTCTTGGTAGAGGGTATTTATTCTTGATCGTCATGTCATGGAATCTTCGGTAGTCGACACAGAGTCGTAGACTGCCATCTTTCTTCTTGGCGAAGAGCACTAGGGCTCCCCAAGGTGAGGAACTTGTTCTGATAAAGCCCTTCTCTTCCAATTCTTCCACTTGTTTTCTCAATTCCTCTTGCCCTTGACTCGTCATACGTGCAAGTTTTCTTGTGTATGGGGCTGATCCAGGTTTCAATTCGATGGTGAACTCTATGTCCCAGTCTGGTGGCATTCTGAGAAGTTCTTTAGGAAAAAATTCCGGGTATTCATTGACTACTAGCACTTTCTCGAATTCGATCTTCTCAATACCATTCAGACTGCTCATATGGTCACTCACTGAAGATCTTTTCGCATGGAACATGACTTGCTTTCCTTCAGTGTTTGTTAGGGTGATATCCTTCTTTTCGCAGTCCATTTGGTCTTTGTGCTTCGCTAGCCAATCCATTCCAAGGATGACATCTAGCCCTTGAAGATTCAAAACTAGCAGATTCGTTAGGAATTCTATGTTGCCGATACAAAAGGCAATATTTCTACAGATGGATTCAACCGGCATTCTAGCTCCGGGAGATTGGATTAGAATAGGATACTCTAGTGCAGACACAGGCAAATCATTTTTCAGCACAAAAGATCTTGACACAAAAGACTGAGTTGCACCAGGGTCAAACAAGGTAACTGAAAGCTTAGAGTGTATCAGGATCCTACCAATCACAACATCGGATGCTTCTCCAGCTTCGACAATAGATGCATAGTTGGGTCGACCATGACCTGTAGTAAGCATTTGTCTTCCTCTATTGATCTGAATTCTTCCTCCTCTGGGTGGCGGAACACCTTTGACAAAGTTCTGGGTTGGAGCGGGGGATCTTGCTGCTTGAGCTCGGGCTACGCTGAATGGTAAATGCTGAAGCGGACAAGTGTCTTTGCGATGTCCTTTCCTTCCACAATGGAAACATTCCACATTCTTCAGGGTACAATCCTTAAAGAGATGGTTTCCCTTACATCCGGTACATTATAGCATTGTGGTCGGCATAGGCCTCTGGGGTCTCCGAGGTGGTCTGAAACTAGTCTGAAAGTCGGCATTGGTCTTCCTCGACTAGCATTTCCCTGATAAAAGTTAGGAAAGGCCTTTCTCATCCGGTCTCCTTCGATTATTCCTCTCTTTTGTTCTATTTTGAGCAATCGATTGATCATAACATGAAAATCCATAAATTCATGGGATGACGGCTGATATTGCAGAGAGTTTTGTAGACCGTCGTAGAATTTATCGATCTTCCTTTCTTCTGTTGCAATATCTTCTGGGGCGTATCTTGCTAATTGAATGAACTCATGTAGATACTGCTTAGCATATTTGTTTCCTTGCTTCAGGTTCACGAACTCTCGGCACTTTTCTTGAACAACGCCTTTCGGAACATGGTACTTGCGAAATTGTTCCTCAAATTCAATCCATGTGATTGAATCTCGGTTGGGGTGTACAATCTGATAATTTTCCCACAAAGCGGCAGCAGGTCCAGCTAGTTGATGTGGTCCATACAGGAGTTTCTCTTCGTTACTACAGCTAACTGTATTCAACTTCCTTTCCACGTCTCTTAACCAATCGTCTACTACAATGGGGTCTTCGGTACTTGAGAAAGTTGGTGGACATGTCTTCTGGAAATCAGTCAATCTTGCACTGATCATTGATCCTTCGGCTTGTCTAGATGGTAAATGTTGCATTAACTTCCCTAAGATCTGATATTGTACAACCATTGCTTCCTGTCTGTTTTGTTCCATCCACATCAGTACGTCACCGATGTTGTCCCCTTGCGGCATAGAAGTCGATGATCCTGCTTGATCAGGATTTGTATGGGTTTTGCTTCCAGATGTGGCTCTCATATCATCAATGTTCTCTTCAGGCTCTCCTCCCTGAGATTTTCCTTGGGTGCTAACCATTCTGCTTGAATAGGAGGTCAAGGAAACAAATGCTGATTCAGAAAGAGTCACAGATAAGGCACAAGCGGGATACTGATATTTAATCCATGAGACAAGGATGGAAAAGTACAAGATGCTTTTCATAAATTAACTTTTACAAAATACATAGAAGATGTAACGATAGCTGGGGTTAGGCACAAATTTTATGCCAGGGAAAGTCTGGGATCACACGTCGGCATTGGAACATCCACAAGGCTCTACCTCTTTTGGGTCCTCCTCCTGATCTTCATCCACGTCCGGATCTAACTCCATGTCATCATCATCCTCAGACGAGGTGTCACTGTTACACTCAACGACTTCCTTTCCTTTTCCGGTAGGGGTCTCTTTCCTTCCTTCAGCATTGGGATGTTCAGGGGCACAGTAGTTGATGAGGATACCAAGCGACGTAGGTGTGAAACCGGCAAGGTAATCTTTTGGCCTTCCCACACTTTTGTGGGTAGTAACCCTCATTCTTGGACGGCTTCTCTTGTTAGTAGATTCTGAAGCTTCGAGATCTCGTGCTCTACTTGGACCAACTAGTTCTTGAATCCATTTTTCCTTCTCTTGGACGTTTGCATGGGTTTTTCCAAGCATTCCCTTGAGATAATGGCGATCATCATGAGCACACTCATGCACATGAAGCAGGCGGGTGTATCCAATCTCCAAGTCTTCAACAACATCTCGGGTCTTCGTCAGAATGGCATCTCCTCGGTCACTGGATGGATGAAGGACTCGACGCTCTGACGTATGAATCTGATAAGGTACGAAACAAAAAGGGAAATCCAAGAGGAAATCACTATACAACTGCCGAATGGTTCCTACGGCGCAACGAACAGTATCAAGGATGGCATCTTCTTCTTCTGCTCTTCAAGCTTAATGTCTCACTGAGCTCTTTCCATGCTCTGGAATCTCGTAGACTATCATCGAGGTGCGAAAGCCATATGGTCGACCGTCCACTTCTTCCTATGAACGCAATAAACCGGTCTTTGATTGTCCCGCGCTCCAAGGAATTGCAGCATCATCCACAAGAGTAGTGCCCACGAACCAAGCTCATCACCATGGATGAACTTCCTACTGAAAACCATCTGAGGAGACAGAACGCGAAAGCACCTAGAAGTTAAAATAATATTTAAAAAATTTTCAAATAATCAAAATAAAGACTTACATCATATACTTTGCTTAAACAAATTAGATTTTCGTAATTAGATTTAGTCAAATAGACTAGCGATTTTCTGCTCTAGGGACGCCAATGTCTATCTAAGGGTCACGACCTACAGTTGAGCCTTATGCTCTGATACCATCTTCTGTGGGACCCTCATTTGAGGACTCCGGTGGCAACCACCTAGGTGAGTTGCACTCAAAAAGGTACATCACAAGCTCACAACAACATGGATTACATTACACTGTAGTACAGATAATTAAACAGGTACAAGGTCACGAGGACCAATATTACAGTATCATAACGCCAAGGATGACGCTAATTAAAGTTGGTACAAAAATAACAAGTTTCTCAATTGAAGAGTCGGTATCAAGGTACCAAACACAAAGGACAACACAGAAAGCAACAACAAAGATCTTCACTTCTGTTGGCAGTGTTTTCGGAAGGGCTTCCACCACATCTGACTCCACTCGACGCATGACCCTTCTAGAAGGATGAATCATCAGGAACGCTTCCCTCCTCTTCTGGGTTCTCGAAACCAAAGGAATTGGGATCAACAAATTCTTCTTCTGGGTTTGTGTGTAAAGGCAAGGGTGAGCACGTTTTCCACACAGTGCTCAACAAGTCTCTTTCTAATGAATGCAAATACATAGATGAAGGGGTTTTCAAGGAATGGGCCTATGTTTTATAGATATGAGTAGAACAGGTTTTACACTAAAGTTTTGAAGAAGGGTTTTACTTTCAAATGCGAGACATTGAAAATCTTAAACTATACTTTAGAAAACATTATATGTGGCAGTCTTTCATGGGCCACCACTTTTATTACAAATATTATAAAAATCTTCCAAATACTACTTGTGCTGAAATGACGTGGATAGAATCCACCGCGAGCAGACTCCATGACCTGGGAGCTCAGAGTATCCGATACTTTCTAAAACTTTGCAAAGGTGTACCTCTTTTAATTCACTTCTTTACTCAGCTTTCAAGTCGGTACCTCTCCATGCGACTTTTACGCATGTGACAAGGCTGAGATCACACAACGGTTTTGAAGTCTAGCATTAGCAATATCCCTACCCGGTAAATAGACAGTTAAGTCAAAGATACCGTTGTGTGTCCTCCCCACTGCCCATTCTACCAAGCCTTGGTCTATGGTCCCACGAGACACATAGCATGTGGATTCAGCCGCGCATGACTCAGAATCCAGGCGTAGGGCAACTTCCTTCTTAAACCTGATCCTCTCATTGCCTCACACCGCTCGTGGCCCTTTCTGGCCCACCAATTTCCCGTGGGAAACCGGACCGACAAACCATGCAGGGAACGGATCATACCAAGAAAGCTACTAAGTTGTGCCTTTCCCATACCAGGCAAGTGGTTAGTACTTTTTCATGCCGCATAGAAGCACAACACACGGTTCTTGTCCTTATGAACCGTTAGTGAGGAGCCTTTCACATTCCTGATGCGCACACAGTGCGAACCATTCAAACCATCCTCACTATCAATTCTAATCACATTTTCTTTCACAAAAGAGGTTTTAAGCACATTTTTCATACACATGACCATTTAGTACTTAACACATACATTTAAGCGTAAGCATAACCTAAGCATGATATCCTAGGGTGACAAATGTGTATGAGATATATGATCATGACAAGCTTTACAAAGAATTAGGTCATATCTATTCACATTCTTCCAACATAGAACATAGTTTGAATATAAAGCATGCATATACTTGAACAACAATTAACTTTTATATTTATTTTAAAATACTGGGAGAGACATGGTCAAGGGGATAGAGACTTGCCTTGTAATGCGGGGTTTGACTACTCTGCTAGGTCTTCAAAGACACCTTCTGATCCTTCCGCTTCTGGCTTTACTCTAGCACGCAAACATCGAACAATACAGCACATAAGCAATACATAAAATACTTGCTATAGGAAAATTATAAACAAGTATGCAAGCGAAGAGATCTGGTGAAAGATGAAACAGTGGGAGGGGGGTAAGATACTTGGGTTTGGCTCTCAAGATTTGGTTCAGACGCGACGAATGTCTGTAGGCTGACATTCGGTTCATGGCGTGACAATGTCTAAGAATGGCATAGACATGGTCTAAAAGGTTTTTAGTTGACAAAACAGGTTTGGATTAAGGCATTGGGTGCAGAAAGGGGTAAGGTAACTGATTGATAGCTGGTTTCTACAGAAAAGTCCAGGAAAACAAAGAATTTCCAGCTAAGTCCCTGGCACAGAGAAAATGAGTGCCAGTGTACTTCAGTGCACTAGGGCTTGCGTGTTTGGACAATCCATGCATGCGGTGTTTCACTATCCTTGTCAAACTTGTAGGTGAGATCAAGATCAGACTGTTGGTGAAGTGAATTGGACAAAGGTGGCTTGACGGCGGTGAATGGCGAACGACCGCTAGAATCAAAGATGGGCTACGGTGGCAGGAAACTAGGGCAGATGAATCTTGAAATTGATCGAGGGGTTTTGTTACTGGGGTCACACTGATCGTGCTGGAGAGAGGAATCGGGTTGCAATTGAGTTTTGAAGCTCGCCAGTGTTGACGCCGGGCTCAGGGACGACGGTGAAAGGGGTGCTGTTGATACACGGCAATGCTGGACAATTGGGCTCGGCTACACCATCTACGGGACACAAGGAACAAGAATTTGTCACCAATTTGGCCAGAGATTAGATGGAACGGGCCAGCGATGTGCGGTGTTCATGGCAGCGCGCGAAGAATCGGTGAACTCTTCGAACTGGGTTAATTTCAAAATGTGGCTAAACAGGCTTTCTTAGGAGCTCTAGAGGATTGATTTGTTCCACTAAAAGGGTTTAGGAAAATGGCTAGAGAGAGTTTAATTGCAGGAACAGGGAATTTGGGCTTTTTCGGTGATCATCGGCAATGAGGTTCGTCACAGTCGAATTGGCTGCTAGGGCACGCAGATGTGAGTAATAGAGACATACCAGTACAGTAAATTTGGAGTTAGGTGAAGTGAAAAGTTGTAGCAATGTTTGCCTCTTCGGCGGCTCGCTGGTGAAGAAGAAGAAAGGAGAAGAAGTCGAGGCAAAAAGCTAACTCAGTTGCACAGCAATGGAACAGGTTGCTGGGGGTCTAAATAGGCGAGGGACGGAGCTTGCGAGGGAAACTAGCAATGAAATTTGAGCCGGGGATGTGACTGGCTGGGTGCGGGAGGAACAGCGGCAACGACACGACGATGTGCAGGTGGCTAACCAGCTTTGCCAGCAACGGTCGGTGTTGTTGGAACTTGGTCCAGGCCGGTGCAGAGGCGGAGGCGAGGAAGCTACCCCGGCAACGACACATACACGCATGCAAGCTCAAATATTCCCGCGGACGTGCGCGCTGAAGCTGCTGCTGGCCGAAGGCTGCCACGGCGGCTGGATTTGGTGTGAACATGAGCGCATGTGCACGATCAAACAGACACAAGCACAGGCGGCGACGGATGCTAGCCGGCAGCAAAGAAACACGACATAGAAGCACGGCGAAGCTCTAGTTGAAATGCTAGTCGGGCTCTATCGAAAACAACAGGGCAGTTCTGGTCGAAAAAGGGCTGAAAAAGAGATCTGGATAGAATTGCATTTCAGAAACTTGGTTTTACCATTGATTTGTAAATCTGGCAAAAGGCTTGGATTAAGCTGAGATTGATGTCACCAAATTGGCATGCTAAACTCAACAAATATTTTAGCAGTGACAATTAATAGAATTTGGAGTTTTGATTATGTTTTGAGCTGAAACGCAATAGGGTAATTAGGGTTTGGATATTTGGCGAGGCTGAAAACTGGGACTTAGGATGATATTTTGAGATTCTCACAGGACATTTTGCTCAGAATAGTGAATGGGAGATATTCCCTGAATCAAATCAAGATTTGGAGTTAATCTGTGGATTTTAGCCTTTTTGGGTTTCTAGAAAATCTAAAAAGGACCAATCTGTGATACTTTTGGACTGATTTGTGAAAAAGGTCTAAACGATAGAGTTTTACTGCCAACTTTTTGGATTAAGTATTAGCATACCCTGGATCACAATCCTAAATTAAAGATTTAGATCAGGCTAAGATTTGGGGAAAATCTGGGGTTTAATCTGAGACACGATCGACATGTCCGAGGAAGTTGATAGAGATACTCTGACTGACAAATAAAAGTGTAGCGGAAATCTGGGGTGTTACATCGCAGCCCCCAGACGGTTGATCATGTGTCTCCCCATGATCGCATTGTACGAAGAGAAGAGAACCACTACATCGAACCGGACTATCTCCGTCCGGCAGTTGTCCGGGGCACCGAAGGTCATGGGGAGGTCGACCTTCCCCACTGGGTAGATAGTCTTGTCTTCCCCAGGACGAAGCCCTGCAAAGGCCCGGCTGTGGGCTGCAGCAGCTTCTCGTCCACCTGCATTTCCCTAAACGCTTTCAGGTACAGGACGTCTGCGGCGCTTCCGCCGTTGACGAGGATGCGCGCCAGTTGGCAGTTGTACACGGTAGCGGCGGCGATGAGCGCCTCGCCGTGAGGGAAGTGAACCCCGCACGCCTCGTCCGCTGTAAAGGTGAGGGGGACGTCTAACCACTTTGGTGGCCAGGACGTGTTCAACACCCCCACATCCTTAACTTCCGCGGAGGGGGCAAGGAGGCAGGACTCCCGCCCTGCCCATGCTGGTCGAGGAATGCCGCGAAGTGTCATAGGAGTTGGTGGCATTCCCTGGTAGCATTGGTAGTTGACTTGTGGAAGGCGCACCATAGGTTGGCTGTGCCCTCCTTGCCTCCCGTCTTGGGGTCTTCCCGGCCACGGGATGACTGTCGCCCCCATGGCCTTTCGGCTTGGGGAAGGGGCAGTTGCCCTTGTTGCCTTCCCGCGAGCCGCTTCCGCTCTCGAGGACAAAGGTGTCCCGATGCCGTTGCTCACTACAGTAGGCCCTCTTGGGGTGCTTATTGAGGGGGTCCTTGGCCTCCCGGTCAGCAGGGGCAGTCCGGATGGTCTCCCCCATCCTCTGTCGGACGGTGTAGAGCTGTGATGAGTCTAGGGGATGCAGGTAGTTCCCCTGGAAGTTCTCACAGAACTCGCACTTGAGTTGCGTGAAGGACTTGATGGAACCAGCCCTTAGGTTGTAAAACCATGAACGGACAATTCCGGTAAGATGGCTGTAGAGTACACCTGCACAAATTCATAAGGATTGGCCTCACTGTTGTAGTGCTCGATGTGTGGGGGATGGTAGGGCTGCGGCCAGTGGATGCACAGGAGGCGGTAACATAGCGGCAGGTTAGCACCCTCAACTTCCTGGGGAGATTCCAGGTCGCTGTCCTCTTTGAGACGGGATAGGCACTCGTTGTCGGAGTCAGGGAGGGGTCGGAGCGTTCTACCGGCACGACGGTAGCTCCTCTTCTCCTCGGGGTTAGTCGAGCTAACCTCTTGAATCTCCGGGTACCCCCCGGAGGTGGTGGTAGCCTCTTCGACTTGCCTTTTCACCTGGTCAGCCCGGGAGCGTGGCTCTTCGCGACTGCGAGCCGGGGGGGGTTCGAGCGGTGATGGGATGGAGCCTCCCCAAACTTTGCAGTACGCATGCTCTCTACCTCCTCCAGGGTGAAAAGGGTCTGATCCACCAGGGGAGTCCTCAAGGGCTGCCCTGGGGGAGGAGGGAGCTGATGTGCGTTGGTTGCCGGCTCGGAGGATGCCACCGGCGCGTGGAACTGGCCCGGTGCCAGGTGAGCATACAGGGTGGTGACGGGAGCTGGTGCCGGGAGGGTTCCCGAAGCGAGAGCCGGGTCTAGCGCTATAGCAGCCCCAGGAATCAACTCGGTGAGGATTCCGGACACATGGGCGGCCATGGGTGCAGGGGAGGCTCCCGGTGCGGGGGGGACCCTCAGCGCAAGGAGGGTTCCCGGTGCGACAGTAGCCGCCTGTGCAGGACTCACCGTTGCCGGATAACCCCCCGGAATGGGGAAGGTTCCGGGCATGGGCATATCTCCCAGTGCGGGAAACATTCTAGGTGCAGGAAAGGTTTCGGGCACAGGCAAGCTCCCCGGCGCGGGGAAGGCTGCCGAGTGCCCCATGAAGAACGGAGATGCTGCCACCATAAATGAGTTTGGGGGCTGGTAGGCAGGAGCCGGGGGCCGCTCTAAGATGCGCAACAAATCCTCGAAGGTGTGCTGGGCACAAAGTTGGCCCTCGACCAAATCCCCAAGCAGGGGGTCTCCGGAGACCGGGACTGCTGGTTGGGGGCACTAGGCCCGGCAGGCGCGGTCGAGGATGTTGGGCTGGAGACAGGGCATTCCTACCGGAGACTATGAGAGAAAGGAGTGGTACCTCTGTTCGGGTGTCCCCGGTCAGCGGTGCGGGGATAGCAGCATCTTGCGGGGGCTACGCCGGGTCACTGGGATTAGCACCACTGGAAAGGGAGAGAGCTTGAGCTCTCATTCTTGGGGGAGCCATGGCGAATTGTCACGCATCCCCGTGGTCAGCGCCAACTGTCATGGCATAAAAATACCCAGGCAGATTTTCCAAACGTGTATGACATGCGTACAACGGTGCAAGCTAACTGAACGACCGGTCACCTCCCGTTGGACAACACAGAGATTGACATGGAGAGTTTTATACAGGTTCGGGTCTCGGTGGGAACCCTAGTCCTGTCGGCACCCCCCGGACATGAGTGCACTGGGGAGGTTCTCTCTCGGGGAGAGAGGTCTCCAGGGGATGCTTGTTGTTTGTGTGTGAGAAAATGAATTGAGTCTTGGTTACAAATGAGATACAAGGGGGTATATATAGGCTCCAAAAGATGCAAAAAGACTAAAAGCCCTGGCTGCAACCGCTAGATTGAGGGGCACCGCCGTCTTTTCCACCGGTGAATGGCTTGGATGCTTGACAAGTGTCCCAGCTAGTTCCCGAGGCACTCTTGAGGTCATCTGCATGTGACCTCGCAAGGGAGCCCTCCGTAGCTTTTCCTGGGAGGACTTCGTGACATTTCACGGGAGGCGTCCGGGGTTTTCCCCGAGAGGCGTCCGTGGCTTTCCACGGGAGCCCTCCGGGACTTTCCATGGGAGGCGACCATGGCTTTCCACGGAAGGCCTCCGTGGCTTTTCCCGGGAGGCCTCCGTGACATTTCATGGGAGGCGTCCGGGGTTTGCCACAGGAGGCGCTCGGGACTGAGAGAGGTGTCCGTGGCCTTTCACAGGAGCCTTCTGAGACTTTCCCCATGAGGCGTCCGTGGCTTTCCACGAGAGCCCTACGGGACTTTGCTCGGGAGGCGTCTGTGGCTTTCCACGGGAGCCCTCTGGGACTTTCCACGGGAGGCGTCGGGGACTTGGAGAGGTGTCCGCGGCCTTCCACGGGAGGCCTCCGGGACTTCCCACGGGAGGCGCCCATGGTTTTCCACGGAAGTTGTAACACCCTGGGTTTGGGGTGAAAATTCTTTTCATAAAAAGTCATGCATGCATATGTCTCTTCAAGATGAGCCAAATGAGTCTATTATTATTCTATCCTAAGCCCTAAAATCTCAAAATCTTCCCTGTGAATCCAAATCAAGATCTGACTTTCTAGATATGACCTATCATTTATCCTAAGTATAAAAGAATTCAGAAACTAGATCCAATTCCATCTCTAACTCCCAGATTTGTCAATTCTTTCTGTTTTCGAAAACATAATTAAATTAAATATCCTAATTACCCTAAATACTCTGAACTTTGATTTAATCAAATCTTGACCTAAACCGGACCAGATTTTTCTTGGATTATGATCAAGGGTATGCCAATACTTTAGTCCAAAAAGTTGGTTGTCAAATTCTATCATCTAAACACTTTTTACAAATCAGTCCAAATTGTATCGCAGATTAGTCCTTTTCTGATGTTCCAGAAGTCTGAAAAGGCTAAAAGTCACAAATAAACTCCAAATTCAAATCTGTTTCAGGGAATACCTCCCGAATCTATTCAATAAAAAATCTCCCTTTGCAAGAATATCAAAATCTTATCCGAAGTCCCAGAATTTCAGTTTTGACAAAATTCAGATTCAAATACCCTAAATTACCCTATTTTTGTTTCATCCGAAAACTACTCAAATGTTCCAGATTTTGTCAAATACCTTTGCCAAATTATTTGCCGAACAAAGTTTGCCAGAATTTTGAAGTCAAAATCAGCCCTAATCACTTAAATCCCAGATTTTACCGATCAGTCCAAAGCCAAAGTTTAGAAATTGCAATTGAGTCCAAATGCTTGTTTTGACCAGAGCTCCCCGCAGCAACGACTAGCGACCAACGCCAGGCCTCCTCGACGTGATCTTCGCCGCCGGCCGAGCTTTGCCTTCGCTTGTGCCCGTGCTCGTTTGTACCTCCATATGCGCACGTGTTCGCACCTAAGCCGTCGCCGTGGCAGCACCAGCGACCACCAACAACCGCACGCGCGACCAGCAACAACCAGCAGCGACCGTACCAGCACTTTGTCAGGAGCTTCGCGCCACGTCGCCACGCCATGCCAGCATTGTCGCCTTTTCCTTCGCTTTGCACCGGCCAACGTCAAGTCCCAATGAATCGACAAATTGAGCAGTTGCAGAGCCGTTGTCGCTGTCGCGTCATCATTGCCGCTGTTTCTTCTGCGCCTGGCCAGTCTCATCTCTGGCGCAAAGATCATTGTTGTTCCCTCCTTGCCAACTCCATCATTAGCCTATTTAAACACCCCACCATCCTGTGCAATTCTCACTTCATTAGAAAATCAACTAACTCCCCAAACTTCTTCGTTTTTGTCTTCTCGTCCGGTGAGCCGCCGAGGAGGAGCACGGTGCCAGCTCAATCTGCTGCACCATTCTTCAAATTGATTCAGCCAGTAAGTCCCTCTTGTTCACCTCATCGCGCTATAGCATTTAATTGAGCTCCGGCGGACCTTAACGCAGGTGATCGCCGTAGATTGCATTTGCCCTGTTTCGGCAATGTAGCCCGATTTAGCCCGAATTAGCCCTTTTGTTAGTAGAATTAAATGATCAGTGGAACTTTCTTAGCAAGCCTGTGCATTTGGATTTCAAATTCAAGCTCGAACTGTAGCTTCCCTAATTCTCGCGCGCTACCGGTGACCGGCTCACGTTGCCAAGCCGCACAGCCGTTCCTCCGACCAATTGGGCCACCTCTACTCATTTCCTGTGTCTTGTAGATGGTTTAGCCAAAGCAGATTGACCAGCAATACTCCAGAACAACGGCACCCCTTTTCGCCGTCTTCTTCGAACCCGGCCGTAGCGCCGGCAAGCCCTAAAACCCCCATTATAATCAAATTAACCGCTCTAGAACCATCAGTGTGACTCTAGGAGTGTAAGCCCTAAATCAATTTCAAGCTTTAGCACCTATAGTTCTCTATCACCGTGAGCCGTTTCTGGTATCATCACCCGCGTGCCGTCCGGTCGCCACCGGCCATCGCCGTTGTCGCCGCCTTGTCCAATAGATTCGAATCAGCCTCCTAAGTAAATCTCTCCACTGCATTGACTTCTGGTTCTACCCAAAATCGCAAGTTACAGCTATGCCACAAATTTGTCCAGTAGCTGTTACTGTGCCGTGTTGCCACCGTGTTTCCTCGCCGCCGTTCATTGTCGTCCGGCCATCCCAGTGATCAAAACCACCACCATTGGATTACTGTTGCTTTTGCCTATCTTCTAGACATAGTTCGCGAAGCAATCAAAGCCCTAAATTGATCAAATGCTTAAGCCCTAGTTTTTGATAGTGCACAGACATTCAGTTCACTATGCATAGGGCTCTTTTTGCAAAATCCTTGAACTTCTGGACTTTCCTATGAAAACCTTGTTGTGAAATGGATACCTTGCTCAATTATGCACCTAATGCCTTGATCCAAATCTGTTTTGTCCACTGGAAATCTTCTAAATCATGTCAATGCCATTCTTGGACATTGTCAGCCCTTGTCAATCTATGTCAGCCAGTGGCATCAGCTCAGTTTGATCACTTCAGGTTCTGTAAATTGAAATCCACTTTGTCTACCAAGTTTGTAGAACCATGTTCTACATTTCCTTCAACTTCCATATCTTGAGAAGAGCCTTCTAAAGCCATGTTAGGCCTTGAACCGAATATTGATCTTGATTCCTTGAAACTCTAGTAACCTCCAGTACTCAATCTTAGCCCAGATTCCTTGAAACCCTAGAATCTCGACTCAGTTTAGCTTGCAGTCTCAGTCATCTTCAGTATCGTTCAGTTATTCTTTTTAAAGCATTTCTGCATTTAGATCACAAAACATTTTAATACAGTGAGTAATCATTGTGTGTTTGTTTGTCGCCGAGCAGATCCAGAAGCTAAGTTCGAGGACTTCACTGTTGACCCGACACCAACTGCTGATTTTTATGATGCGGAAGGCAAGTCATATTCTTGAACATCTTGAACCTATATTTTAAGACTTGCTAATATATAACCTTGAATATAATTAGTATTGCTGTGAAAGAATGATTGAAATATGAAATGGCAGTAAAAGGCTGAATGCCTGTGAAATGTGAAATGATCAAGTAATGAGCCATGAACTATTATATGTGTATTTATGTATATTTATGAAATAAAACCCTAGCCGTGACCAGAATTTGGTATGGAATGGTGGTTGCACTGGATGTGCGTGGCTGTGGATGGTCTAGTCACTGGCATATAAGGACTAGAACCTTGCGTTGTGCGTCTAGTGGCATGAATAATGTACTAACCGCAAGCCTGGTATGGGACAGGCCTGAACAAGTAAGTATGCGGATCGCACAGGAAACCCCTGCATGAGATGGGAAGTGATGCATGATTGACACGGAGTGCGGCTCCTATACAAATCACTGGATGTTATTGCACGCTGACCCAGTAATGGGAAGAGGCATTCGGGGTGGGGGTATAGCCTGCCACAACTATGATTTGCGTGAAAACCACAGGGTCAGGGGTGAATTGTGAGTGACACATAACAAAGTTCTTGTTATCTCCACCTTGCCACTCACTTTATGCAGTGGGGAAGGGTCTAATCATCTTGAGTGATGATGCTACACATATTGCTGAATTGTTTTTCTGTGAGATTGTACGCATACATGGAGTGCCAAACACTATTGTTTCAGATCGTGACACAAAGTTTTTGAGTCATTTTTGGAGAAGCTTGTGGAATAAATTGGGTATGAAGCTGCTGTTTTCTACTACATGTCATCCCCAAACAGATGGACAAACTGAAGTTGTCAACCGCACATTGTCCACCATGTTGCGGGCTGTTCTAAAGAAGAATTTGAAGATGTGGGAAGAGTGTTTACCACACATTGAGTTTGCCTATAACAGATCAGTACACTCCACCACCAAGGTAAGTCCTTTTCAAGTAGTGTATGGTTTTAACCCTCGTGCTCCAATTGATCTTTTGCCTTTGCCTACATCTGAGAGAATGAATTTTGATGCTAAAAATCACGCTGAATTTGTACTCAAACTGCATGAAGCAACTAAGAAAAACATAGAGCAAATGAATGCAAAGTATAGGATTGCGAGCAGTCAAGGTAGGAAAGAAGTAAAACTTGAACCGGGTGATTTAGTTTGGTTACACTTGAGAAAAGATAGGTTTCCCGAACTATGAAAGTCTAAACTAATGCCCCGAGCTGATGGTCCTTTTAAAATACTTGAGAAGATTAATGATAATGCTTATAAGCTTGAGTTGCCTGTAGATTTTGGGATTAGTCCCACATTTAACATTTCAGATTTGAAGCCGTACTTGGGAGCGGAAGACGAGCTTGAGCCGAGGATAGCTCCACTTCAAGAGGGGGCGGATGATGAGGAAATCACTCCTTCGGATGTACGCACCAACAATAATCCTCCGCTTGTTACACAAGGACCAATAACGCGCGGCCGAGCCCGATTGTTGCATTGCCAGGTGAACTCGTTCCTAAGTTTATATATATGGTTTGGAGAATGGTTTACTACCTAATGGTGATAATATTGTACTTAGGAACCATGGAGAGGACCAGCAAGCAGCCCAAGTCGAGTTGGTGTCCAAGACGGATTCGAGTTGGAGTCCGGTTTGGCCATCCAGGAGCAGCCTGCTTTCAAATGACCATAACTCCCTGATACGAAGTCCGATTGGGACGTTCTTATAGTCCACGGAGAAGCCCACGACGAGGTATTTCCAATGGATCTGGCATCATGTCTAAATTTTTTGGATCGCCAGAAATTAACAAAACAAATTTTGACCATATTTTGATTGGGCCAAGTCGGTGCTGCGACACCTTGTTTCGGGCCTTCGGCCCATGTATTCCCTAGTAGGTCGTGAATAACCCTAGCCACGCAGCCTCTTCATATACTCAGTAGCCGTCACTATTTAGATTTGGATTTTTCTTAGATTACTCTGCCATTGCAGTTTCGCCGAACTCGGTTTGTGAAATCCCAACTCGTGAGCTTAATACAATTCGCAATTCAGTTGCTTCTTCTTCGTTCTTGCTTGTGTGCTTGATTTGCAGCAGGAACAAGCCCTCGTGGCGAGGTCAACCGTGTCTTGGCGTGGTTGATAACCAACGGAGCTGTGGTGTATGTAACACCCCTGTTTTTGCCAAACCCTAAAATAGCCAAAATCCACATCTTGACCCCAAACCCTAATCTGCTTCAGCCATTCCCTTCTAAATGTTGTTCAGAACATTTTTCCCTTCTGAATCACCTCCAAAATCCCATCCTAAAACTGAGTTTCAACCCTTGCCGTCTCATAACCCTAATTACCCTACTTTTACCCTAAACTGCTTTTCCCCAATTTTGCCGAAACCCTTCAGATCTTGCCCGATCTTACCAAACTTTCGCCGGATAAGTTCTAATAATTTTATGCAACCTATCTGCGAAATCAAATTTCAGATCGGACCATCAGATCTCTGAATTTGCAATCAGGCCCAAGTTCTATTCAAATTTTCCTCACAGAACAGTCCCTGGAGCAAGTTTCAAAATTGCAGAACGGCCCAAGTATTCTTTTCAGGTCCATTCGACCAGCACCTGGTCGTTGCCCACGACCAGCGCGTGTCGCCGGAGCCGCGCCATGGTTTTCGCCGCGCTCGTTCGCCGCCGGCCACCGCCTCTTGTCGCCTGTATTGTGAACAGCTGAGCCACCCCGCGCGCACGTGCCAGCACCGTTGCTTCGCCATGTCCAGCAGTTAAACCGCCGCACTCCAGCAGCGTTTCGCGCGCACGCTCCCGTTGCCGTGGCATTTGCATGGCACTACGTGTCGTTGCCGGAGCTGTGCTGTTGCCTCCGCATCTACGTCGTCCCGGACGAAGTCCCAAGGCGCCCTGACGTCGCTGGCAAAGCTGCAGCACCGCCTGAAGCGCAATCACGTCGCCGTCGCCGTTGCTGTGCCTGCGCCCGACAAGTTTCTCCCTGGCGCAAGCAACCGTTGTCGTGTTTTCCCTCGTTGGCTCCGTCCTTGTGCCTATTTAAACCCTCCCTGTGCTTTGAGAACCTCAAGCCTCCAGAAAATCGGCTAAGTCCCAAACTCCACTGTTTTCGCTTTCTTCTCCGGCGAGCCAGTGAGTAAGCTCACGATGCCAGCCCATCTCGCTGCACCATTCTCCAATCCAAGTTCATCAGTGAGTTTCCCACACCTATGTCTCTGTGTAGTAGCAACCAATTGCACCCTGACGATCCCCATAGCCGGTGATCGCCGGAAAAGCCCAATTGCCCTGTTTCCCCAATGCTAACCATTTCATCCCGAATTAGCTCTCGTCCCAGTAGTAGAAACTGATCCTTAGCCATTTCTTAGCAAGCCTGTGGAATCAAAATCCCCAATTGAGCTCAAATCGAAGAAATCCCAATCTGAAACCTCAGCCGTTCGCCGGACCTCGGCGCCAAGCTTCTCTGGTCATTCTCCGACAAAATTGACTCCACCAGTAGCTTCCACACTCCACCCTTTAACTCCCTGAGCAAGGAATCGAGTTCAAGAGCCTTGTAGCAAAAACCCCTAATCCCCAGTGTCGTCTTCTCCAGCGCCGGCTGCCGGAATTCTTTCTCGGCCGATCTAGTCCCTGAAACCTTGTCCCTTAGCTTTGCCTCAGCTCCCTGAGCAATTCTTTCCACTAGCTCGACACCTGGATCTGCCTAGATTGTGAGTTATGCCTGTGCCAAATCTTTGTCCAGAGCTGTGCCTGTGCCGTGTCGCCACTGCAGTTCATCACCTGATTTGGCCACCCTCCAGTCACTTACTGTCCTTGAGCCTGTTGAGTAATATGTTTCTGTTAGTAATGCCTACCTCCCAGACAAAGTGGTGCATCAATTGGAGCCCTAAATCAAAAGTTGTGCCATGCCCTAGTTTCTGGCCATGTCCAGCACTATGTCAGTGCATGTCAGCCACTGGCATTGACCTTGTTCAGCCCCTTCTGGTTGAGCAATTGAAATGCCACCTTGTCCTTTAGATTCCTGGAGTTGAGATCTACAACTTTCTCTATTATCACTTCTCCAGAAAACCATCCTAAGATCAGTTTGAAGCTATGCCAAAGCCACGAACGAAATGTCGACCCTTCGACGTTCAATCCCTTTTAGCCGTTTCTTCGACCAGAGCCCTTGTGACCTTGCCCTAACCTTTTCCCCTGCATGCATGACTTATTTATTTAATATTTTCTATGGAAACTATTTTCTGTGTGCTTATGGTATGTTTGTGTGTTGTTTGATTGCCGCAGAGTCAGAAGCTGAAGGAGCAGAGGAAGTCTTTGAAGATCCATCTGAGTATTTAGACCCAGCATTGCAAGGCAAGCCTCATTCCTTTGATCATGTCTCACCCAATATTTTCATATGAAGTATATTCACTGTTTCTTACTATGCATGCTTATTTGAGATACAAGTTACGTTTGAATGACATGAGTAGATATTACCTAATGAATCATGAAACCCCTTTTGTTATTGAACCTTCATATATATGCTTTTGTCACCCTAGGACTCATATACTGAATATCCACATTAAACTTGAAATGGTCAAATACATGTGAAGTTATAATGAAAACCGTTTTGTCAAGAAAACTGATAAAAGGGATCAGTAGTGAGGATTGGATTGTATGGAGAGGGTGCGGTGCGCACCAGGGAATGTGAATGCTCCTCACTATTGATTCATAAGGACAAGAACCTTGTGATGTGTCTCTATGCGAATTGTAAACGTACCAACCACTTGCCTGTTATGGGACAGGCACAACTTAGTAGCTTTTTGGTATTAGCAGTTCCCTGCATGGTTTGTCGGTCTGGTTTCTTGCGTGGAAACTGGTGGGCCGCAGTTCGGCCATGAGTGATGTGAGTTCAGAAAAATAATGAGAGGTAAAGGTGGAAAGAAGGAAGGCGCCCTACGCCTCAGATTAAGCCGTGCGCGGTTGTAATCTTGTATGGTCATATGTCTTGCGTGGCCACAAACCAAGGCTATGTGTCTTGCGGGAACATAAGCCAGAGGCTAGGAAGTAAGGCGGTGGGGAGGACCCACAACGGTACTTGAGACTTGATTGTCTATTTACCGGGGGGGATACTGTTAATAATTAACTGCAAAAGCGTTGTGTGATCCCGGCCTTGTCACATGTGTATAAGTCACATGGAGCTGATCCGACTTGAAAGCCGAGTGAACCAGTGGATTTAAAAAGAGGTACACCTTTGCAAAGTGTGAAAGAAGTATCAGATACTCTGTACTCCCAAGTTCAGGAGTCTTTTCGTAGTGGATGTTATCCATGGGTTATAGCACAAGTAATATTTGGAATGTTTTCATAATATGGTTATCAAAGTAGTGACTTATGGTAGACCACTACATTTAATGTTTTATTGAAAACCTGTTTAATGTTTAAAGTATCATTTTCATGACAAAGTACTGTTTTACTGAACAAATGACTTGGAAATCTATATATCTCTATCCATATGAAACTAAAACCCCGGAATCATATGTTTCACCCTCATCTAAGTACAATTGCATTAATTCCCGGAAAGAGTGTTGCTGAGCACCAAGTGCTCACCCTTGCATTTATATCCAACTGTAGAAGAGGGATTCGAGGATCCCGATTCTTTCGGGTATGAATACTCAGCAGAAGATGGAAGTGCCCCGGACGAGCCCACATTCTAGAAGGATCATGCGCCAAGTCAAGTCAGATGTGGGAGAAGCCCCTCCAACCCTGCTGCTGATTGAAGTCAAGCTGTTTGTCGTTGCTTTGTGCTTTATGCTGTGTGTTCGGTACTTGGATACCGATTCTTGTCTTGATAAACTAATTATTTTCTTAGCAACTTTACTTAGTGCCATTTTCGGTGCTTTGGCTATGTAATACTGGCCCATGTTGGCCTGATACTTGGTTATCTATAATGCTATGCTTGAGTGGTTTGGAGCTCATGTGACATCATGCTGTGTGTAACCTACCTGGGCGGTTACCAAGGTGATCCTCAAATGGGGGTCTCACAGTGTAGCGATTGAAAGGGTTCGAATCAGTTCTGATTGGAAGCCGGATCGTCAACGTCGAGTTCTCCATCAATCGATTTACCTCTACCTATCGGAAGATCGGGACACTGTCCACATCAGCTTATGTTCAATTTTATCTTAAATTGACCATTAAAGCTTCAACTTATCTATTAAACTATACTTGACTTCTTCCAAATTGAAGATTTCTTATAAAACCTTTTTTTCGAATTAACTCTCTTATGTTACTTTTTATGCCTAGATTGCCAATTTTCCTTCTCTTTAAAAATAAAAAAAAGTGTAATAGTAAAGTATAATCGACCCATTGGGGGGGAGGCGGTGGTGAATCGTCGACTAGCTGGGGAAGGGAAGATTTACTTAACTTATGCACACAAAAATATTTTCAATAAAGTGGTTGCTTAAGCTGCGGCTTTGTCTAATGTCTTGTAATGTATATGCGATCCACTAGGGGGAGGCGGTGGTGCATCGTCGACCAACTGGTGAAGGGAAGCTTTACGGAGCATTGAGGTTGTTTACAGGGGCTCAGGAAACTGACAAAGCTACCTTTCTGTAAGTGCACTTAAATAACAGTCTTCAGCTATGTCTCCTCTCGTCGCGACGGAATGATCCAGTAAAAACATTCTGGCCAAGAGCACAAAAAAGTTGAAGAAAAAGACAGAGACAGAGAGAGAAAGAATATTTTTTTCAATTTTCTTTAGAAAGGGCAATCTAGGAACTTTGTATAAATCATAGCATAACGAGTGTTAAGACAATTTAATTTATTAAGATCTCTCTTTACTAAGGTTGAAATTTCATAAACTTAATGTATGCATTTGGAAAGTTTAAATTGCTAAGATCAATTGCCTCATTTGCATAGATGTGTTGTGAATCTTTGAAATATTGTTTATTGAAAATCAAATAAACTAAGGCATCTCGATTTTTTGCTAAATCATTCACATTCTTTGCTTGTAGACAAGCAAAATGCTTGCTTTGGGGAATTTGATAAGTGCTAACTTGGTAATACTTTTACCCTAGATTTAGTATTGAAAACATGCAAAATCATGCCTAAAACTGCTTTGATGCGACATTTTTATGTGCAATATTCAGGGATTAAACCCTCCGTAAAGTGCTCATTCACCCCAAACGAACTCCGTATGTGGCCTGGACGTCCGTTTGAAGTTGGCGTGCTCCTGGATGGCCGAATTGGCACTAGTACAGAAAAGCTTTCTTCTATCGGTAAAAAAAACCCTTCTACTATCGGTTTTCGTACCGATAGAGATAGACACGATAGAACAAGACAGAACATTTTCTATAGGTAAATAACCGACAGAAGAAATTAACAATTCTATCGGTATATTAGGAGTGTACCGATAGCAAACCCGTCGTCGTCTGACGATTAACGGTGGGAAAAGTACCACTATTCTAACGGTTAATTACATGATTACCGACAGGAAAATATTACTATTCTATCGGCACCTTATGATTTTACCGATAGAAAACCCGTCATCGTCTGACGTTTAGCATTGGGAAAAATACCAATATTCTAACGGTTAATTATAAGTTTACCGACAGAAAAAAGTTTAGCACTCTCTCGGTTGGAAAGGAGATTACCGATAGAAAAAATCTTAGTACTCTCTCGGTTGTGTATGAGTTCACCGGCAGGAAAAATCACACTCTTCTAACGGTTAATTATAAGTTTACCGATAGAAAAAGCTACAGTAGTCTCTCGGTTGTGGATGAGTTCACCGGCAGGAAAAGTCACACTATTCTGACGGTTAATTTCAAGTTTACCGATAGAAAAATGGGTAGTAGTCTCTCGGTTGTGGATGAGTTTACCGATAGAAAATTTGTAGTAGTCTGCCGGCTGTGAAGGAATTTACCGATAGAACATTCACATATACAGTACGTTATTTACATTCATAATACAGTACATTCACATATACAGTACAGATGCAATACATTATAGATTGGATACACAATACAGTACAGATGCAAAGAAGGGTAAATTCACAGAACAGATTGACACATTGGACAGTTATTCACATTTATTCACATATATATGGACAAATACAAATTTCAATCCAATGTGGACATTTATTGACATATATATTTATTCACATGTATATAAACAGTCTATGCACAGAGTACACGAAAAAGAGAAAATTATCATGGCGGATGGTTGGGCGCAACTTCCTCCATGACATATTGAGCCCAGATTTGTCGAAGATCTCTAATCTTTGCATTTTCGTATGAGTCTTTCGACATGGCGATCTGCAAGCATGTGTGAATACTTAGTAACTAACTTCCTAATTTAGAACGTGACACCCAATTTTCAAATTTGAGTTAGCTATCGATGCTTACCTGGGGGAATTGGGCAAAGTTTGTCTGCACTAGGTCGTACATGTAGTGCAACACATAAAACCCGCATTCCCATGATTGCGGCTGCTGATGGCACTGAGATAATTGCATATGCGAAGACATGTTAGATATTGTTTCCATAAACTAATTAAGCATAAACAAAAAGTCTCGTGAGTACCTCATATTCTTTCCAAGCTAGTAGGGAGCCATGCGGTGCGACATGCCTCCCTCTAGCGGACACATATTTATCAAAAGCCCTGCATTTCAGTTAGTATTGCCGGTTAATGTATTATCATTAGCTAGTGAGGTGAAAATTTAAATCAAACATATAAATTACTTACGCCTCCATATTCCCCTTGACCACATATTCGATCGATAATCTGTCACGCATCGAATCGAGGTAGTACACCTCGTTCCTCGGCGGACAGATCACGATGAGGATCCAGTGGCCCCTGCATTGTACGAAAAAGAGGACCGCTAGCTCAAAGTATATCTCAGGTGTAGCATACAAGATCGAGTTAAATTAGTATGAAATGCACTAACATTTGGTGGTACGGCACCAGAATGAACTCTCTGTCCTGCTGCGCCATCAGCGCCTTGGATATGTACTGCTCAGCGTGCGCGGCGTCGTGCTCTAGCATCGTGAGGCTTATTTTCTCTGGGTCGAGGAAACCCACCTTGTCACACGCAGCCTTCAATGCTAGCCTGTACATGCACCTGCATGCAAAGGACGACATTAGTATTGCACAGAAAGTTACTACATTTCAAATGAACTACAACAATGCAGAGTTAGCAAACAGAGTTAGAAAACAGCAATACATAGCATCAGCAAACTCACAAGACTCCAGTCCGTATGATGGACATATGGAGCTCCCGCCAATTGTAGAGGTCGAACAGATCCTCGTGTCCCACGGATATACTCCCGGGCTCACGGTGGAACTGCCTAGGCCTGTAGGGAACTAAGAAGTTCAGATTGCGCCGAGCTCGGTGTAGGTACCACTCGTGGACGTCTCTGGTTGATCGATCCAATTTGCGCAAAGCTGCCTCCGACATGAGTGGGAACCCGTTCCTAAACCTCTCCGGCTGTCCCTGTCGCCCTTTTCCCTTGCCTTTGCCCTTGCCTTTTGCCGGGGACTGAGCTCGTACCTTCGAAGGCAAGGGCGAGGTGATGGCGTCTTCCTTCCGAGGTGAAGGCGTGGATGCGCTAGGTGGGGTCGAGGCCGTCTTTGATGTGTCCAGGGTCGCACGAGATGGGGCCTCATGCCCCGAGCTGGGGGCGCAGTCCCCTGGTAGCCCAGCGGCAGGCCACTTCAACTAATGAGCACGTATGTTAGATTATGCAAGTTGAGTGTACTGAGTAGGATGTAATCTAAAATGTGTAGGATTTACCGGTTGTATTAGAAGACACTTCTTGGCCCACTGTACGTAGGAGCCCACTGCCTCAGCAAGTGTCTGCAGTTCCTCTGTTGGGACTAGCAACGGAGAATCGTTGTAGCCCGGCATGGCCATGTCCACCTGTACCTTTGCGAACCCCAACCGCAGAGGTACACAGTGGACCCGGACATCCGGCCCAAACGGATATACGAAGCCGTGTCCAACCACTTCCTGCCCGGCGCCTACGTGATTCTATAGGATGCAGCCCTCCGGCTTCTGCAAATTTGTAAAAATTAAAACAGGTTAGCGAAACAACTCTAACAGAATGGGAGTGGCATCAACTTAAGTGCACAGATGAAGGCTTGCAGTACCTCAAGTAGATCCACTGGATCTGCGAGTACCTTCGAAGCGCAACTGCTTATCCGACCCCGCGGGGTACCGTCGTCCTGGGGATCCGCATCTGCACTCTTGGCCAGCAATGCTTCTCTCAACCGTGCAAACTCTTCCCTCAGTTGTGCGACCTCGGACTGCACCTCAGACTGCACCTCAGCCCGTATCTCAGCCCGCATCTCCGCCCGTATCTCTGCCCGTACCTCAGCCCGTATCTTATCGGAGAGGTCAGCTTTCTTTTCCTTCCAGGAGCGGGCCTTCTTCCTCGGTGGAGCCGGATCTACGAAACCGGCCTTCCAAGACACAATGGCTCCCACGGCCCGTGTCCGCCCGGGATGCTCCTTATTTCCTAGAGCCCGGGTGAGGATGTCATTCTCCCTCTGCGGGGTAAACAATCCCTCCGCTGCCTCCTTCTCAAAAGAGATCTGTTACATTTAAAGGTACCTTGTGAGACAAATTGCCTTATATACACTTGTGCGCACACAGTTTACGAGGTTAGCCAACTTACCATTCGCCTCACAACGTCGGCGTCCCCAGGGGTTGCGAACTGCACAGACCCCGTGGATGACACGGACCCCCTCCCCCTCCACCATCGCTTGCACCTCTCATCACGGATCTCGGAGAGTGGCAACTCAGGGGTGTCGATGACAGGATTTTGCTCATCTTCCTTCTTCCACTGCTCCTCCTTCCCCACATAGCCCCGGGATCCGAGACGATGCGGGTGGTCGTTCCTCTTCTGGATCGCCCTATTCTTCTCAATAAGGGCCTTGAACTCCTCAGTCCCCTTCTGCTTGGTGAATTCCTCCCATACCTCCTCTGATATGAAGGGGTACTTCTCGCAAGGAGATTTCCCCGCAACGAGGAAGTTACTGACGAGCCAGCTCTTAAAGGTTTTCCATGTTCCGTTCATGTCCTTCAAGCAGGCAGTCCTAGGTGTATCGTCGGGGATGTTCCACTTAGCATGTTTCCGAAAAATGCATACAATTAATCATGAGTTAGTTAAACTTTACTATAAGCCAAGAGAACGTGATTACGAAAGAGTTCAGCGATTTCAGTTAATTTAACCTTCACTTCTGCCCACAACCTATCCCTCTCGTCCGCCGTCATGTCCTTCCACCTCTGGACGGTGATCTTCACCCTTTCTTTCGCCAACAGCCCAACGTAGGCCGCGTACCTCCCAGCATTCTTTCCAATCGGCCTCCCAAATTGGTTGAACTCACAAGAAAGATCCGTGCGTTTGGCCAAACGCCCCAACGTCGTCGCGCCTCGCCCCACCCTCTTGCGCTGGGATGTAACAGCTGCATCTTTATAAGTTACGATGGGGTTGGCCCTAGTCGAACCACTAGTACCATCTGATGAAGACGACGACATGTCTTCCCCTACAAAACCATCAACAAACCATATGGCAATTAATTCGCCTTGGAGTTCCATAACTCAGCCCAGGACTGGAGACTAACTAGGGCGGTAAAAGGGAAAATAGTACAAAAAGAAAGAAATGCATAAATTACTTCCTGAACTGTTCAGAAATATTTTCTATCGATAAACACATGAGCTGTCGATAGACCATAACAATTACCTCCACAGAAGACAATTTTTCTATCGGCAAACCCGTGAGATACCGATAGAACATAACAATGTTCTCTACATATGGAATTTTCTTGACAAGCCACCATTCACTGTCATCACATAACATTCTCGATGATTTGCTATACTAATATTCATGGGCCAGCATTATTATTTCACACGTAAATATGCACACAAGCATCTAAGTGCCACTGTGCATAATCTTTAGCCTGTATGTGAGTCATCAGGACTTCACATCTATTAGGTTGGGAAAAGTCATGTATAGGCATTTGAAACATATACATCGAAGACCCATCCACATTGCCATATATTCATACCAAGTTAGTAAAAATTCCCAAGCAAACTAGTACATTGCATGGCTCATGTCCTTCCAGATCCAAATTAAGTTTTCCTACTTGTGCAGAAATATTTTTTATCGGTAAACACATGAGCTGCCGATAGAATATGTGTAAGAACACCTCCAACATATAATGTGCATTACATGGCAGTTGGATACAATTGATCAGACATACAGCAGTATAGATAAGTTACAGCACTGGAACATATTATGTAAACCCTAATTTAAATCAACATTGCCTGCGGAATGTACATAATCCAACACAATAGGGAACCCTAGTGTAATTGCAAAACTCGAAGAATTAGTACGTGCAAAACACTAGGATCAAATAAGGAAGATGCTGGAAATAGAACGACGAATTAGGGTATTTACGGCGGCGATCAGTTCTGGTGATGGAGAGGCAATGTAGAACGCAGCGGCGGCCGGGGAAGGATGAAAATAAGAACCGGTGGCAGTGGCGAACCAGTGTCCAGCCGGCGATCGTTTGTGGGAGAGAGGAAGTGAGTGGTCACGGCGGAGGTTGTGGTTTTCTTCACTCTCGAAGAGACGCAGTGCTCTAAGGTGGAACTCTTCGAGTGGAGGGAAACTCAAGGGCCGTGTACGAGTAATAAAGTAGTGGAGGAACTTTTCTATCGGTAGAAAAATATGATACCGATAGAATTATGTACTTTTCTATCGGTACAACAAAATAGTACCGATAGAACAAGTAAATTTCCCGAAAAAATATTTGCAGTAGTGGATGCCTTTTTCTATCGATATAAACAATAAAATCCCGTGAGACCAATTTTCCCCAGAAAATTTTTTTAATTAAGTGCTTGAGATTATAGTATTGGGTGCCCTTTTTCTATCGGTAAAAACAACAAAATACCGTCAGAGTATGAAAAGGTACACACAATTTAACATCCAACAGACCGTGGTTGAAAGCTGCAGAATGATAAAGAAAGAGGGAAGATAGCCGGAAAATTGGAAAATTGACATGAAAAGAAATTGTTCATTCATTGTTGTTTTATCAGTTACCAAAAAAATAAAACCCAAAATGCTAGGTCAAGGGGTGGTCTTAGCCCTGGCTGCATGTAGAATAGAGTCAGTTAGACTTGCAGCCAGGACACAGGACTCCTCTAGCGACAAGTTGTCCCTAGGATCAACTACTACCGCGTCGAGAAGGCCTGCGACCTCCCTCAGCTTCGATATGGTATCCTTCATAGTCAAACTGCAGGTAGCGATGGTCATATCCGCGGCTTTCTTCTCCTCGCGAAGACGCCTCGTCCTCGCCTTAGCATTGTCACCATCCGTCTTCATGCGCTTAATGTGCTGGAAGAGATCGTCAAGGTCAAGCCGTAGCTGAGTGTGCTTGTCTGTAAGGAACTTGTGCTCCTCCTGTTGGGCCCTCAGTTCGGCCTTCACTTTGGCAGTGTCTTCCACGGCTCCCATTCCCTGTGCAAATCGACAGGTCAAGAATGAACTGAACATGGATTAACAATACAGGTGTAAACCGAGGAGATTTAGAGTTCTTACCGGGGAGGGCGTGGCTGATTATCCCATGGAGGTTGCCATTGTGAAAGAGAAGATGAGGAGTCGAATCGTTCGAGAATTAGAAAAACAACAAAATACCGCGACGCATGGTGACACGGTTGAGAATTCAAAGCGCCAGAGTATTCTTCTATCGGTAAAAACAGGAAAAAACCGTCAGACAACAACTACCGTGAGACTAACGAATTTATTCTAATGGTAAAATAGAATAATACCGATAGAAAAAGTAAACTTTTCGAAAACTTTTGAAGTGCCTGAGAGAAGTGCCTGAGACACATGAAAGTAGCGGATGTCCTTTTCTATCGGTAGAAATAACAAAATACCATCAGAAAAAAAGGGATTTTTGCATAGCTTAATTTGAAGAAGCAAGAGGCTGCGATGAGATTTTTGCAAGTGCTATTTGAAGAGAAGAATTAAGTATTTACAGGATAAAGGTACTGTACATGTTAGAACTCATGCTGTGGAGTAAAATTGAGATATATTAATGCTGTGAACTAGCTTATCATTAAGTTCTAAAGAAAAATGTACTGCCTGATGTATTAATGATAAGTTCCTCACCTTGCTGCAGAACTTGTGGGCTGTTTGCTTGGCATTTATCCCTGAAATAGAAATTAATCATCAATGGTTCTCTACCCATAATCCTTCTTCGTGGTCATCTCGCAGATACGTTGTTTCGTCGATATCTTCAGTACGGATAGATTGAATGTCCCCTAAAAATGGAGGTATTTCATTGAACTGGTTATACTCCTCTTCGTCGACAACATCTTCGACCCCAACAATACGTCTCTTGCTGTGGAGGACAACATGCAAGTTTGGATTAACCGGGTCAACGATGTAGAATACCTGTGTGGCTTGCTTTGCAAGTATGAATGAATCGTCTTGGTGTCCGACTCTACCAAGATCGACGAGAGTAAACCCGTAACTGTGAACTTGAACACCTCGAGGGATTTCGACCCATTGGCATCGAAACAGGGGAATCTTAAGTAATCCGTAATCGAGCTCCCATATTTCGTCAATAGCACCGTAATATGAGTTCAGCGCCCTTACTGACCTGGCATCCTCGGAAATAGCAAACAGTGTCACTCCGCTACATTGCGTGCTACTCTTGGCGTCTTGAGCTCTTGTGTAAAATGAATACCCATTGATGTCGTACCCCTGCCAAGTCCCTACAGTGAATCTTGGGCCTCTAGCCAACCATGTCACAGTTTCACTTACGGAGCCCTCGGCAGCTCGCGTGACTCTTTCTTGGATCCACTCAGCAAATTTCCTGTTATGTTCTCTGCTGACCCAAACGTCTGACTTCGAAGGATTCTGTGACCGTAACATTACCTTGTGCTCGTGTATGTATGGCTCGACCTCTGTCATGTGTTGTAAGACCCAAAAATGTGATTTTGCGTACACATCACGAGCGGGGACGATAGCTTTGAATCCAATCGTTCCGATTCCCTGAAGCCTACCCTCGTGTCGGGACCTAGGAACGCCAATTGGGTCAACCCTGGCCATATAATCTGTGCAAAATTTAATCACCTCCTCGGTGGCATAACCTTCCATGATACTCCCCTCGGGTCGACGACGAGTCCTTACGTATCCCTTCAATACACCCATAAATCTCTCAAATGGATACATGTAGCACAGGCACACGGGTCCACAAAACTTAATTTCTCTGATAAGGTGAACAATCAGATGGACCATAACATCAAAAAGGGATGGAGGGAAATACATCTCGAGCTGACAAAGAGTAGTAACCACGTCGCATTGCAAAGCGTCCAATCCATCCAGATCAATTACCTACGAGGACACAGTTGCGCCAAATATTCATATCAGAAAAATCTTCTAATTAAGCTCCACAGATGGAGGTAATGAACTTATAGTACGAGTGCACGTACTTACCTTGCAAGATATTGCGTTGAAGAAATAACATAGGTTTGTGATTGTCTCTCTGACTTTAACTGGGAGAATGCCTCTGATAGCAATGGGAAGCATTTGTGACATCAGGACATGACAGTCGTGGGACTTCGTGCCAACTAGTCTTCGTTCCTTCATGGACACAAGTTTTTTCAAGTTCGCGGAGTAACACGTCAATATCATTTCCGGGTTGTCTGGGTCCTGAGATTAGTAACGCCATCATGATTTACTTGCGCTTCATGCATAACCAAGGAGGAAGATTGTAGATGCATAAAAGAACCGGCCAAGTGTTGTGCCGGCTGCTCATATTACCATGTGGGTTCATACCATCTGTACTCAGCCCGAACCTTACATTCCTAAGTTCGCCGCCGAACTCAGCAAATGTTCTGTTGATGTTTCTCCATTGAATAGAATCAGCTGGGTGTCTCAGTTTTCCGTCTTGTTTCCGGGCTTCAGCATGCCAACGCAAGTGCTCGCGACTTTCAGATTTGCAAATAGCCGCTTCAATCTAGGTATCACAGGCAAGTACCACACAGTTTTTGCCGGGGGTCCTTTCTTTACCTCGTAACGTTCACTGTCAATCCGGTCCCTACGCGTATACCTCGATGCGCCGCATCTTGGACAAACATGCAAACTGGAGTACTCGTTATGGTACAACACACAATCATTTGGGCATGCGTGTATTCTTTCGATTTCCATTCCTAACGGACACAACAGTTTTTTGGCTTGGTAAGTAGATCTTGGCAACTCATTTCCCTCTGGAAGCATGTGCGCTAGAAGATCTAATAGTGCCGTGAAACTCTTATCACTCCAACCGTTTCCTGCCTTCAAGTTATATAATCTCAGCACAGAAGACAGTTTTGTAAATGTTGCACATCCAGGGAACAGAGGCTTCTCAGAGTAAGCAATCAGTTTCTCAAATGCACAGAAGTCATTTTCGTTGTAATCTTCCTCTACATCACGTAACATCTCATCTAGATTGTCATCATCATCATCTACGTGCACATCGGAATGAACATTACCAAAATTTGGATGATCATAGATATTATTGCAATCCACATCCGAGTCCTGCTGATTGGTAGTAGTGGTGCTTGTTTCCTCAAGATCTTCGCCATGCCATATCCAACGGGTGTATCGCGCGTTAAAACCACGACGAATCAAATGACTCTTAATTTGATCAGAGTTGTTAAACCTCTTCAAGTTCATACAATCTGTACAAGGACAGAGCATATTTTTCTCTCCCTTCCTCTCCTTTTGTTGCTCAGCAAATTTAATAAACTCATTCACACCATCCAAATATTCAAGAGTAGTACGTTTTATTCCATACATCCAATATTTCCTGTCCATCTACAATTAACAAAATTTAACGAGTAAGTCATGCATGAAACCTGCCCGATTAAGTTATGTATATGTACATGTACAGCCTCTTACAACAGATACATGTGTTGAACCCTAGCCTGACGAAATTAACACTAATTAACCTAGCTAACTACACAATACAAGCTAGTTAGCTCGTAAAACATGACGCATTTCCAGCTACCAAGCTCCCAAGCTTAGAGCTACAAACTTGGAACTACACAATACAGCTAGCTTGCAAGTAGAGAGGAAGGGAGATCTAGAGGGAGAGAGAGATAAGTGTCAACAATTAAGCGTACCTTAAAGAGAGGGGCGCAATCAACTTCCCTCCAGCCTGCGCTGATCACCCTAGCAGTGTAGCTGGAACTTTCGTCACAAACAGAGGGACACAGAGTGCAACAGAACAAATTAAAGAGCAGCTCAGCAATGCACGAGTGGGGTTTTCCTTATAATGGACATTTTTCTAATGGTAAATACATGAAATAACCATTAGACTAACTTAGATAATTTGCCGCTCACATATTCTATCGGTAAAAACACACACATACCGTTAGAGAATGTACATTACCGAGCAAGTACATGACTTCTTCTTTTGGTAAATATGTGTATTGACCGTTAGATCATGCATGACATAGCACGTACATGAGTTTTTCTATCGGTAGATATGTGTACGAACCGTTAGATGATGCATGACACACGAGCAAGATTTTTTCTATCGGTAAATATGTGTATTTACCGTTAGAATATGCATGACTGAGCAAATATATGTGTTTTCCTATCGGTAAATATGTATACTTACCGCTAGAGGAGGTACTGGTACCAAACTGGGACAAACATGCACATGCCATTTCTCACTTTCAAGGAATCATATCAATGTAACATCAAACAGATCTTACATCAAACAGATCTTACATCAAACGGATCTTAACTAGAAGATAAAGCAATATATTTCAAGAAATGCTAATTTGTGGATTAACTAGGAGACACAAAAATACTTTTCTTAGGTACTTGGGACTTCATCTTGCCAAAGAAATTACACGTGCCAGTTCACAAATTCAGGTACAAACATACACATGCCAGTTCACCAATACAAATTCAGGCACAAACATACACATGCCAGTTCACAAATTCAAGTGCATGTCTGAAACAGCAGTACAAATACACACCTACCTACCAATACAATTAAATACACAAATACTCCATGCACATTCAAGTTCATGTCCCAATTAGCAATACATGATACACAAATTATCGCGCCCCGAAACTGGCACTACGACTACTCCTGTAGAGACATAGCTCGCTGCAGCTAGTCCCATATATGCATAGCATACACATACCCTTGACTTCCCAGGATAAGTCAAGCACAGGAGTATATCACATTGCAACAGAGTAACTTACAAAATAGTTAAGCAGTGTGGCCTGCTGGCCATGATATTACATAAGAAGATTACAATGCCTTCACAGCATACATGGTTTAGCAAAATAACAACTACACAGCAGAAGATAGGTGACCCACCCACAAAGAGAAGTGGACGGCAGAACAACACACATCAGGGCTCTGGCGGAACTGACGCTCCCCCTTCTGGATCCAAGAAGTTCTCCATGCCTTCATCTTGATCATTGAACGCTCCATCTACTGATTTGTAGGTTGCAAGGGTGAGCACTTACGTACTCAGCAAGTCATAGGTAAGAGTAGATACATATAGTAGTGATGATATGAACCTAGACTAGTCAAGAATTATGGATGTTTATAAAATAATCTTTTACTTTCATACCTCATCTCATGGCAGCACCTTTCATAATATAACATCATCATTCATGTTCACTAGATTATAGCACTACCGCGACACGTCGACACACGACAGCCCACGGCAGCACTCCTTATCATGACAACACATGTCATTTGGGTAATCTTGATTTAACACATTTTATTTAGAAAATATACTTGTGTCACACCCCGTGGATTTAATCCACCGCAGCAGACTCCTATAAACCCGGGAGCTCGGAGTATTCGAATACGTTTTTAACTCTGCAAAGAAGTACCAATTTACCCGCAAGATATTCCACTTTCAAACCTTTCCTATCATAACAAAATGATTGGACCCCTGACTCACTTCATATTGTGAGCGGCAAGGTGGAAACAACAAGAACTTTTGTTATGTATCACTCACAATTCACCCATGGCCCTGTGGATCTCTCACAAAACACAGTTGTGGCGGGCTATACCCCCACCCTTACTCATTTCCCCATTGCTGGGTCAAAAATCAGATCACCTTCAGTGATAGTGGGAGTCAGCCTCCATATCAATCATCACAACACATCTCATGCAGGGGTTTCATGTGCAATCCACATAAGTACTTGTTCAGGCCTGTCCCATACCAGGCTTGCGGTTAGCACGCTGTTCATGCCACTAGACGCACAACACAAGGTTCTAGTCCTTATATACCAGTGACCAGACCATCCACAACCCTGCACCTTCAGTGCCTGCATTCCTTCGCAGCTTAGCACCTCCAGTGCTTCTGCCATCCATACCATTTTCTGGTCACGGCTAGGGGTTTTATTTCATGAATATAAATATATAAATACATATAATAGTTCATGGCTCAAAACTTGTTTATTTCACATTTCACAGATAACTAGTCTAGTACTGCCAATTCGTAAATCAACCATTCTCAATCTTTCTCATGCAATATTATCTATATTCAAGGTTATGTTTTAGCAACATTTAAAATATAGGTTCAAGATGACCAAGGATATGACTTGCCTTCCGCGTCGTAAGAAACAGCAGTTGATGACGGATCAACAATGAAGTCCTCAAACTCAGCTTCTGAATCTGCTCGACGACAAACCAAACAATACACACAAATATTACTTATATATTAAAATGATTTAGGATCTATATGCAGATATGCTTAACAAGGATAACTGAACGATACTGGAGATAATTGTGATTGCAAACTGAACTGAGTCGAGAGTCTAGGGTTTCAAGGAATTGGCTAAGGATGGGTGTTAGATGCTCTTAGGATCTCAAGGTTGCAATAAGAACATCAGTTTTGCGGTTGGTTGGATCAAAAACAACGAATGTCAGTAGATTGACATTCGGATCAAGGTTCTGACATAACTTCAGGGAAAACTAGAGAGCTTATCTCAAGTTATGACAGTACAAGAAAGTGTAGATCATAACTCTACAAATTCAGTGGACAAAGTGGCTTTCAAAATGCACAATCAAAAGTGCGTAAACAAGGCCAATGCCATTGGCTGGCATGCACTGGGATAGTGTCAAAACTTAGGGTTTAGCAGCAAATATAATTCAAGGGCTCAAATCGAGTTGTGATAGAAGAAGAAAATGCTGATCACAACCTCACGAATCTAAGGGACAAAGTTATGCCCAAAATGCACATCAGGAAGGGAGTGAAAAGGGCTAATGCCACTGACTGACATAGTCTGGCATTGATCTTGACATGGCCAGAAACTAGGGCTTGGCATAACTTTTTATCTAGGGCTCCAAATGATGCACCACTTTGTCTGGGAGGTAGGCAATGATAACAGGAATAAATCATTCAACAGGATCCAAAGCTGAAAATGGCTGGAAGGTGATGAAATTCAAAGGAGAAGTGTGGTGGCGACACGGCACAGTGAAGCCGCTGGACAAAAATCTTGGCAAAGCTGTAACTTGAATTCTGGACAGTTTCAGAGATCGAGCTAGAAGACAAATATGCTCAGGAAGTTGAGGCACACCTGAATGACAAAGTGGATGAAGCTGAAACGGCCGGGAAAGGATTTCCGGTGAACTGTGCCGGAGAAGATGACATGAGATTTGGGGCTTTTTGATCTAGGCTAAGTGAACTCAATTCCAAGCTTGGGAAGGGATAGAAGGGTAAGCGAAAGTCACCTAAACAATCAATTTTGCCGGAGGATGGCCGGTGTGGCTTGGCGACGATCGCCGGTTTCTGGAGAAGCTCAAATCTGGGGAAAGCTTTTATTGAAGCTCAATCTGGAGATCTTGATGCACAGGCTTGCTGGAAATGGGTCACTGATCATCTTTCTTCACAGGTTCGAGAGTTGATTCGAAGTAAATTGGCCTGCATTGCCGGAACAGCGCAATCGAGATTTCCGGTGATCGCCGGCGATAGGAGGCAAGGAAATCCAATTACGTGATACAGCACGATGAGAGAGATAAGCTATACCTTCTGGCGCTGTTAATTCGGTGAGAGGTGCAGCAGGGCGTGCTGGCACCGTGAGGCCTCAATCTGGACTCGCCGGAGAAGAAGACGACGGCGAGGAGATTTGGAAATTTGGCTAAGTCCTGGTGAAGGGGAGATGACACAGGGTACTGGTGGCTTAAATAGAGCAGAGGGCGAAGCTTGCAAGGATTAAGCAGCATTGAATTGGTGTCAGTTGACATGAGTTGCCAGGCGCAGATGCAACAACGGCGAGTGGTGACGCGACGGCACGCAGGCGAGGTAACTGCTGATCAAACTATTGCTTCATCGGGACGCAATGCTGTTGGGCGGTGCAAGGCAGTGGCGACAAGGGCTGGCAAAGCACAGCAACGTGGCGAAGAGTTGCTGACAACGGTCGCGCACGGGAGCAAGCTGTTAAACGGCGTTGCCACCGCGATAGCTGGGGCGTGGACGCGTGTGCACATGCAAATTCAAGTGAGCACGAGCTCAGGCGAAGCGAGGCGTGGCCGGCGGCGAGCAAGCGCGGCGCAAACGCACGGCGAGGTTCTGGTCGTGCACAGCAGCTGCTGGTCGAATCTGGATTCATTTGCAATTTCCAATTCTTCATTTAGACTGATCTGTAATTCTGGAGATTTGGAAGGTTTGATCTGATTTTGATTCTTCTGATTTGGCAAACTTGATTCAACAGATGATTTGGCACAGATTGAAGATATAATTTGAAATGTTTGGATGATTTTTGATATGAACTGAAAATAGGGTATTTTAGGGTAATTGAAATCTGAATTTCAATTGATTTCGAATTCTGGGATTTTGGGTTTGATTTTGAGATACTCATAAAAGAAGAATTTGTGTTGAAAAGCATTTGGGAGGTGTTCCCTAAATCATATTTGAATTTGGAGATGATTTGCAACATTTTGCCTTTTTAGGCTTTTGGAAAATCTGGAAAAAGGACTGATCTGCGATACTCTTGGACTGATTTGCAAAAAAGGTTCAGATGGTAAAATCTAGCTGCCAACTTTTTGGATTAAGGTATTGGCATACCCTTGATCATAATCCAAGAATAATCTGGTCTGAACTTGGCTAAGATTTTGATTAAATCTGGATTTCTGAAACTTAGGGTAAAAGATATTCTGTTTTCGAAAACAGAAAGGAGTTGAAAAATCTGGAAGTTAGAGATGGAATTGAATCTGGGTTCTGAAGGTTTTTAGGTTTAGGATAACTGATAGATCAAATCTGGAAAGTCAGATCTTGACTTGGGGTCACAAGATAGATTTGGAGATTTTAGGGCTAGAACAGAATAAAGCTGAGGCTGATTTGGTTGATCTAGAAGAGACATATGCATGCATGATTTTTAAGAAAGAAACTTTTCACCCCAAAACTCAGGATGTTACACAAATATACAACAATATACAAATACAACAATTCACACATTCGATGTATATTAGAAAAGCCACGTCTGAAATTAACAACAGATCACGACGAGGACCCAGTGGTCCATACATTTTACATAAAAGAGAACCTTTGCAGGTTGCCACAATGCAACTACCGACTACAAGTTAGACCTGATACATCACAAATCCATTCATCCAAAACAGCAAATGACTGAACCACATTGGACTTACCCGTAGGAGTTCAGTTCGAAGACGCCCGAGGAGCTGGAACTGCCGTCGACATACATTTGTGTGGGACCCTCATTTGAGGATTCCAATGGCAACCGCCCAGGTGGATTGCACACAGAAAGGTACATCACAAGCTCACAAAAACAGGATTCACTTTAATCAATAAGCCGAATAGATAGAACAAGTACAAGGTCACGAGGACCACTATTACATTTTCATAAAGCCAAGAATGGCATTAATTAAAGTTGATACAAAGTAGAGAGTTTTTCATAAATCAAGAATCAAAAACAATAACACGAAAGCAGTAACAGAGGTCTTCATTTCCTTCTGCAGCGGTTCGGCTTGGGCCTTTACCACATCGAACTCAACTTGGCGCATGACCCTCCTAGAAGCTCAAATCGTCTGGACAGGTTCCTTCCTCTTCTCGATGCTCAAGGCTAAAGGGATCGGGATCCTTGAATCTTTTCTTCTGAATTTGTTTGTAAAGGCAAGGGTGAGCATATTTTCCACAATGCTCAGCAAGTCCCGTTATGAGAATGCAGATACATAGATGAGGGGTTTTCAAGAAAAGGGGTCTTGGTTTTATATATATAGTAATAGAGTAGATTTTCACTCTCATTTTGAAGAAAAGACCTTTGTTTTCAAAAGCAGGGCTTTTAAAATCCTAAGCTAGATTTTCTGAAATGTTGTGTGTGGCGGTCTTTCATGAGTCACCACTTTACTCAAATTTTGTGAAGAACCTTCCAAAAGCTACTTGTGCTGCATCGACGTGGATAGAATCCACAGCGCGCAGACTCCATGACCTGGGAGCTCAGAGTATCCGATACTTTTTAAACTTTGCAAAGGTGTACCACCTTAATCCACCAATCACTCAGCTTTCAAGTCAGGCCAACTCCATGCGACTTTTACGCATGTGACAAGGCTGAAGTCACACAACAGTTTACAGTCCTAGTATTAACTATTTCCCTGCCCGGTAAATAGACAGTTAAGTCTCAAGTACAGTTGTGGGTCCTCCCCACTGCCTTACTTCCTAGCCTGGGCCTATGCTCTCGCAAGACACATAGCCTCTCTTGATTACAGTCGCGCATGACTTAATCTGGCTTAGGGCGTCTTCCTTCTTTCCACCTTTTCCTCTCATGATTTTTCTGAACTCACATCACTCATGGCCTTCTGCGGCCCACCAGTTCTCGCAAGAATCTGGACAGACAACCATCGCAGGGAAAAGCTAACACTAAAGAAAGCTACTAAGTTGCGCCCGTCCCATAAACAGGCAGGTGGTTGGTACGTTTTTCATGCCGCATAGAAGCACAACACAAGGTTCTAGTCCTTATGAATCTTTAGTGAGGAGTCTTTCACATTCCCAGTGCGCACACAGCACCATCCAATCAAACCATCCTCACTATCGATTCCAATCATATTTTCTTTCACAAAAGAGGTTTTGAACATGCTTTTCTCATATGTGACCATTCAACATTTATCATATAATCATCGAGCATAGCATAGCCTAAGCATGATAATCTAGGGTAACAAGGGTGCAGGGATATTCAATGTCAAAAGGGGCTTTACAATCATTTAGGTCATATCTAGTCATTTTATTGAAACATAATTCTTATTTGAATCTAAGGCATGCATATACTGGAAAACAGTTAACATACTTCATTTCAATATAGCAGGTGAGACATGATCAAGGGTTTGAGACTTGCCTTGCAATGTTGGGTCTAGTTACTTGGGTAATTCTTCGAAGATTTCTTCCGCTCCTTCAATGTCTGGTTCCACGGTGGATACAGATAATACACACATACACTACATAAGCATACAGAACATAGTCTTTATGGGAAATGATACGTAAAATATATCATGAATGCAGGGGAAAGGTTTGGACAAAGTCGCTTGGATGTTGATTGAAGAGATGGGCTCGAGAGGGGGTTGAATGTCGAAAGGCTGACATTCGGTCCACGGATTGACATAGCCATAAGTTGGTCTTAGGTAGGTTTTCTGGAGAAGTGGCAGTAGAGAAAGTTGTAGAGAACAACTCCAGGAATCTAATAGACAAGGTGGCATTTCAATTGCTCAAGTGTAACAGGTCTAAACCATCTAATGCCACTGCTGGACATGCACTGGCATAGTGCTGGATATGGCTAGGAACTAGGGCATGGCATATCTTTTGACTCAGGCCTTCAATTGATGAACCACTTTGTCTGGGGGTTAGGCCTTAGCAACAGGAACAAAACTCTCAACAGGCTTAAGGGCAAAAAGTGGCCGGAGGGTGGCCAAATCAAGCGAGTAAACACGGTGGCCTGAGTTACTGGACAGTGATCTTGGCATTGAAGTAACTTCTGATTCAGGTCGATTCAGGGATCGAGCTAGTAGACAATTTTGCTCAGGGTACCGAGATCTATCTAAGGGACAAAGTGTGTGGGGCTAGATCGGCCGGGGAGAAATTCCGGCGACCGGCGCTGGAGAAGACGACTCCTAAATTGGGCGTTTTCGATTCAGCGACTTTGAGCTCGATTCTTTGCTCAGGGAGTGAGAGGGTGAGGTGAGGGGACTATTGGTGGGGTTAAATCCACCGGAGGATGGCCGGAGAAGCTTGGCAGCGTGAGCCGGTTTGCTGGTGGCGCGCAATCTACGGGAAAGCTACAATCTCAGCTCAATTTCAAAATCCAAGTTCGTAGGCTTGCTCAAAGGGTTGCACTGAACATCTTTCATCACTGGCACGAGGTTTAATTCGGATCGAATCGAGCAGTATTAAAGAAACAGGGGATTTGGGATATTCCGGCGATCGTCGGCGTTAGGGTTCGCCGGGGGCCAATTAAACGCTATGATACGGAGAGGGGAACGAGAGGAACTCACTGGTAGTCTTAGATTGAAGAGAGGAGCTTCGGGCGAAGCTGGCATCGTGAGCTCCTGAGGTGGCTCGCCGGGGAAGAAACCGTTCACGGCGGCGCTGAGGAAGCTGCTACTCTCTGGTGCTATGGTTGAAGCGATGAAGCTACGGGGTGGTGCGAAGTGATTATGGGCAAGGGAGGGAGCTTATATAGGCGATGCGCTGAGCTCGGGAGTTGAAGCATATCGGGCGGGATTTGTGGCTGACACCGGAGAAAGCTTCAAGACGACTTCGGGACGCGGCAAGGACTGAGCCAGGGAAGAAGAATCACGCGAAATCGGGCTGGAGCAGGGCGACGAGATCATTGGCTTCGGCATGGCTGCAACGTGGAGTTGCTTTGCTGCTGCTGGAGCACGTGCGCGCGCGGGAGAATCACGGCACAGGCGCGGCTACGGTGGCTCCACGGTGGCGACACGGTTGCGCACAGGTGGTGCTACGTGGCTGCGGTGGTGGCTGCGCAGGAGACTTCGTCGGCGGCGAGTTCCTGCGGCGAGGCGAGGTGGCGAGGCTCTGGTCGTGCAACCTGGTCGAGGTCGAAAATGGCACAAGGGCCTGGTTGTAAAGCTTGGACTGCACTGCAAGGGATTTGGACCAATCTGCAAGGTTTTCTTTCGGGATCTTGGGCCTATTTGCAAATATGGAGATCTAAGGGGCTGATCTGAGTTCTGGTTTTGCAGGTGAGTGCTACTAATTCATTTGGACTCATCCAGCAGGAAAAATGGTGAAATCCAACAAGATCTGGTGGTTTTGACAAAAATCGAAAACAGGGTAATTAGGGTAAACAGGGTAATTAGGGTTTGAAACTTTGGCGAGGCTGAAACTAGGGTTTCGGTTCAGTTTTTGGAATTCTTCCTGAAGAGAAAAATGTCTAGAATAGTGAATGGGAGATATTCACTAAATCAGATCAAAGTTTGGAGATGGTCTGAGACTTTTGATCTTTTTGAGCTTCTGACAAATCTAAAAAGGACTAATCCGCAATGCTTTTGGACTAAAAAGCGAAAATGGTCTGAAAGGTGGAGTTTGGTTGCCAACTTTTTAAATTAAGGTGGTGGCACACCTGAGATCATAATTCTGAGATAAAGATCAAAATGGGGTTGAGACATCCAAGAATCCAATGAACATATACCGGCTGACAAGCTAAAGAGATGGCAAAATTTGGGATGTTACAACCTACCCTCCTTAAAAACAATCTCGTCCTCGAGATTCTGGTAGGTCTGAAAATAGGTAAGGGAAATATTGATGCAGTCCCTCTTCCCTTTTCCATATTGACTCTTCTTCTGATTGGTTGTTCCATTGAATTTCTGCAGAATCGAATGGTCCTTGATTTCAATTTCCTTTCACTGACCTCTAACACTTTAACTGCGTAATCTTGATATGTCAAGTCTGGTTTCTTCCTTAGGAAATATCTGTTTTGTTGGCTTCTTTAGGTACTTCTTTAATAAGAATACGTCATGAACTCCTTCTAATTCGAGTAGTAAAGTTTGTATGCTACTCCTCCTTGTTTCTTTAGAATCTTGTAAGGTCCAACATATTTTGGGCTTAGTTTTCCTTTCATCCTAAATTGTCGTACTCTTTCTTAAGGTGTTGCCTTGAGATATATGTATCCAGCTTTCTCGAAAGATAATTTTCCTTCTTCTGTTGTTATAAGCATAACTCTTCTCGTCTTGGCTGTGCAGTCTTCGGCTTCTCTTTAATAATTCGTACATGAGTTCCTACGTCTTGAGCTATTCCTGAGCTGATTAGTTGTCTTTCTCCAACTTCTGACCAATGTAAAGGCATTCTACACTTGCAACTGTATAGAGTTTCAATCGGGAACGTCTGCAAACTAGTATGGTAACTATTGGTGTGGTGAGTTTTGTGTATGGCAAGCATAACTCTCATGAAATTCCATATTTGAGCACACATGCTTGCAGCTTATCCTTCGGTATTTAATTCACTAGTTCTATCCATCTTCCAGTCTGAGGGTGGTAAGCTGTGCTGAAGTTCAGCCTTGTTTCTAGGGTTTCATGCGGACTTTTCCAAAATCTTGAAGTGGGTCATGCTTCCACGATCTGATACAATCCTCTTGGGTATACCATGTAGTGTCACAATCCTAGTCATGTAAATTTCTGCTGACTTGGCTTCATCGTAAGTCATCTGCTCTAGTATGAGGTACGCTACTTCTGCTAGTCTGTTCACAATCATCCACACAGAGTCATATTTATTCTTAGTCTTCGGAAGTCCTGTGATAAAGTTTTATTCTAACTTCTTCTCACTTCCACTCTAGTATGGTTAGTGTCTGTAACAATCCTGCTAGTCTTTGATGCTTGGTCTTCATCCTCTAACATGGGTCACTCTTTTCCATATACTCGGCAATCTCTATCCATGCAACTTTACCAAAATTGATCCCTCAAGTCCGAATACTTCCGGGGTGATGTTGTGAGCTTCTTTCAAAATTAGTGTCTCGATCTCCTTAACCTCTGGAACATACGTCCTTTTATCATGCCAAATCGTACCTTGTTCATCTTCTCGAAATTCTACTGCTTTTCCGATCCTCATATTCTCTTTGATCTTATGAATTCCTTAATCATTTCCTCATGATTTTCGAATCTCTTCTTCCAAGGTTGGTGTAACTGACAATGTATATGGTCACAGAACTTTGATTTATTGATTCAATCATTTGCTGATGCAATCCTCCATTAACTCTGGTGCAACAAAGGTGCTGCAGTAAACCTTTCTGCTCAAAGTGTCTGCAATGACATTAACTTTACCAGGATGGTAATGCATGTCTAGGCCACAATTTTTTTTTTTTTTAACTCTAGTCATCAACATTGCCTCATGTTCAAATTCTACTGGGCAAACATACTTCAAGTTCTTGTGGTCTGAGTAGATTTCACATTGATCCCTTAGTAGGTGATGTCTGCAATTCTTGAGTGTATGAACTACTGTTGCTAACTTCACATCATGGGTAGGATAATTCTCCTCATGCGACTGCAGTTGCTTGGATGCAAGTGCGTCTGTTCTTCCTCCTTGCATTAAGACACAACTCAGCTCACGCCTAGATGCATCTCAACATATCTCAAAATTCTTCCTATTATCAGGGAGTACTAGAATTGGTGTAGTTGTTAGCCTTTGCTCCAATTCTTCGAAACTCTTCTGACAATCTTCTGTCCCCTTAAATTGGACATCCTTTTTCAACAAGCTAGTGGGCGGCTTGGCTAGCTTGGAAAAATCCTTCAATGTATCGGTAGTAGTGCTCAGCTAATTCAGGAAAACTTTTGACTTCTGTCACTGATTCTGGTCGCTTTCATTCTTTTACGGCCTCGACTTTTAACTCGATCTATTTGTATTCCTTTGACTGTCATGTGGTGACCTAAAAATGAAATTCCTGTGTCCGAATTCACGCTTATCCCGTGTAGCATAAAATTATTACTACCTTATTTTATCCAAAACTGTTCATAGGTGGTCAGCATGTTCCTCTTGGTCCTTGACTGACATCCGATATGGTGTTTAGATACGGGTGCCGTCCCAAATTTCAATTCAACATTGAGTTCAAAACCTTAATCAGGGGCTTTTCCGGTAACTCTTTTGGAGACACACTCGGGTATCCTTCCAACTTCGGGGATCTGGTTCACTTCTTTCTTCAAACTGTGCAGGTTTTGGGCTGGGTGTTCTACTAACATTCTCTCAAGATTGGAACAAAACTTCTTTTCCATTAGGACCAGTAAGGGCAACGGCCTTACGCTCACAATCCATTTGTCCGTTATGTTCTAACAACCAGTCTATTCCAGATATAACATCTCAACCAAGTAGTTCTAGTGCCAGTAGTTTAGCAGGGAACTTCTTTCTGCTCATATTGAATTTTACTCCTTCATACACTGACTTTTACTGACATCCTAGAGTCGGGAAACTGGATAGTGATAGGATACACTAGACACGTCATATTCGGTCTACTTTAAATAGCAAAAATTTATGTCTGACGGCCTCCTTCTTCCTTTGATGTGACATAGTTGATTCTACCTTGAGTTGGTATTGGGTTTCCTCGATCTCTTCTATGGTTAGTTGGAAATCTTTCTCTTGCAGTTGGGGCTTTTTGTCCATACTGTTGTATTGGGATTTGCGTCTGAACTGCAGGTGTCGTTGACCTTCACTTCTCTTGGCTATTGGATCTGGCGAATTCCTCTAGGGGATCTCTCTTAGGGGTGATCGAATCGTCCACAATGATAGCAGTGTGGGGATAATCACGCTGATAGTGGCTTCTGTGACAAGCCGGGTACTTGGCTGTCATGGGTCTTGGGTACTGTAGATTTGGCTGATGCAGCTTGGGTCTTTGACAGATGCATGCATACTCCTTCACCTGAAATGATGTGGCCTAAGAAAGGAATACCCTTCAGCTAGAAGGCACACTTATCAAACTCGGCATACAACTACTGATCTGCTAACTTCCTTAACACTAGTCTGAGATGCTGAACATGCTCTTCTTCCGTCTCGGAGAAATTGAGAATATCATCCACGACCATAATAATGAACTTGTCTAGGTATTCCATGAGAACTTTATTCATCAGGTTCATGAATTCTACTGGTGTATTCCTTAGTCCGAATGGCATCACTATGAACTCATACAATCCATATCTTGTCATGAATACAGTCTTTAGGATATCCCTTTTCTCTAATTTTCAGTTGTTGATAACCGGATCTCAAGTTGATCCTTGAAATTATTGTCGCTCCTCTAAGTTAATCAAAGAGATCATCGATCCTTGGTAGAGGGTACTTGTTTTTGATTGTTATATCATTCAACTTCCTGTAGTTGATACAAAGTCGCAGACTACCTTCTTCTTGGCGAACAACATTACGTTGGGGTTCATTATCCAAAAACAGTATTGTATTGCATTTCATTGCGTTGCATTGCATTGCATTTGATTGCATTTCATTTGCATTGTATTGCATTTGCATTTGCATTTGAGGTTCCCCAAGATAAAGAACTTGTTCTGATGAATCCTTTTTCTCCAATTCTTCCACTTGCTTTCTCATCTCTTCCTATTCCTGATTCGTTATACATGCAAGTTTCCTTGCGTATGGGGCTGATTGTGGTTCCAACTTGACGGCAAACTCTATACTTCAGTTTGGTAGCATTCCAGGGGATTATTTCAGGAAAAACTTACAGGTGCTCGTTGACTACTGAGACATCCTCTACTTTGATCTCTTCAACACTGTTCAAGCTGTCCACATGGTTGATTAGTATAGATCTTTCTTTTCCTCTTTTCTCTCCTTTTCTTTTATTTTATTTTCTTTTATTTTCTTCTTCTTTTCCTTTTTCTTTTCTTTACCTTCTCTTTTCCTTTCCCTTCTGCGCAGAATGTGACTTGTTCTCTTTCGGTCTTTTTCTCACAATCTATCTGGCCTCTGCGTTTTGCTAGCCAACCTATTCCAAGAATTATGTCTAACTCTTGAAGATTCAGAACTAGCAAATTTGCCAGGAATTCTAGGTTGCCGATACAGAAGGCAATATTTCTATAGATGGATTTGATTGGCATTCTAGCTCTAGTGGATTGGATTGGATTAGAACAGAGTGCTCTAAGATCTGGTTCTGCACTGACATTGCCTGCTGTCTATTTTGCTCTATTTAAATCTGCACGTCATTGACGTTTCCTCCTTGTGGCATAACAGATGACAATCCGGGTTGATTGTGGTTGGTACAGTCTCTGTTTCCAGATGTAATCCTCATGTTACTGGTATCTTCCTCGGGTTTTCTATCATGAGATCTTCCTCTATTGTTAACCAAACTGCTCTAGTAGGTGGTCAAAGAAATGATTGCTGACTCGGAGGGAAACGCAGATAGGGTACAAGTGGAAAACTGAGATCAATCCATGAGGCAGGGATTGGAAAGTGCAAGATGTTTTTCATAAATTAAATTTTTATAAAATACATAGTTTTGCCTCTACGGTTTATAGGAATATTTAGCAATCAACACACATCAAAACAAGCAACTACTACACAAAAGATCTAACGTCTGTTGTGGTTAGGCACAAAAGCTTAAACCAGGGAAAGTCTAGGACCACACGTCGGTTTTGGAAGAATCATAAGGCTCTACCTCTTCTGAGTCTTCCTGATCTTCATTTGCCTCCATCAGGTCCAATTCCACATTCTGAGATTTCGTAGACTACTACTGAAGCTTGAAAGCTGTCTAAGGGGACATAACGCAAAAATACCTAAAAGTTGGAAATAATGTTTAAAGCTTTTTCAAATAATCAAAAAGAATAACTACATAATATATTTTTCTTAGACAAATTAGGTTTTCGCAAATAGATTTTAGTCAAATACCCTAACGATTTTGTTCTAGGGATGCCAATGTCTATAGAAGGGTCGCGTCCTACAGTCAGTCGAGCCTTTTGCTCTGATACCAGATTCTGTGGGACCCTCATTTGAGGATTCCAATGGCAACCGCCCAGGTGGATTGCACACAGAAAGGTACATCACAAGCTCACAACAACAGGATTCACTTTAATCAATAAGCCAAATAGATAGAACAAGTACAAGGTCACGAGGACCACTATTACATTATCATAAAGCCAAGAATGGCATTAATTAAAGTTGATACAAAGTAGAGAGTTTTTCATAAATCAAGAATCAAAAACAATAACACGAAAGCAGTAACAGAGGTCTTCATTTCCTTCTGCAGCGGTTCGGCTCGGGCCTTTACCACATCGAACTCAACTTGGCGCATGACCCTCCTAGAAGCTCAAATCGTCTGGACAGGTTCCTTCCTCTTCTCGATGCTCAAGGCTAAAGGGATCGGGATCCTCGAATCTTTTCTTCTGAATTTGTTTGTAAAGGCAAGGGTGAGCATATTTTCCACAATGCTCAGCAAGTCCCGTTATGAGAATGCAGATACATAGATGAGGGGTTTTCAAGAAAAGGGGTCTTGGTTTTATATATATAGTAATAGAGTAGATTTTCACTCTCATTTTGAAGAAAAGACCTTTGTTTTCAAAAGGAGGGCTTTTAAAATCCTAAGCTAGATTTTCTGAAATGTTGTGTGTGGCGGTCTTTCATGAGTCACCACTTTACTCAAATTTTGTGAAGAACCTTCCAAAAGCTACTTGTGCTGCATCGACGTGGATAGAATCCACAGCGCGCAGACTCCATGACCTGGGAGCTTAGAGTATCCGATACTTTTTAAACTTTGCAAAGGTGTACCACCTTAATCCACCAATCACTCAGCTTTCAAGTCAGGCCAACTCCATGCGACTTTTACGCATGTGACAAGGCTGAAGTGACACAACAGTTTACAGTCCTAGTATTAACTATTTCCCTGCCCGGTAAATAGACAGTTAAGTCTCAAGTACCGTTGTGGGTCCTCCCCACTGCCTTACTTCCTAGCCTGGGCCTATGCTCTCGCAAGACACATAGCCTCTCTTGATTACAGTCGCGCACGACTTAATCTGGCTTAGGGCGTCTTCCTTCTTTCCACCTTTTCCTCTCATGATTTTTCTGAACTCACATCACTCATGGCCTTCTGCGGCCCACCAGTTCTCGCAAGAATCTGGACCGACAACCATCGCAGGGAAAAGCTAACACTAAAGAAAGCTACTAAGTTGCGCCCGTCCCATAAACAGGCAGGTGGTTGGTACGTTTTTCATGCCGCATAGAAGCACAACACAAGGTTCTAGTCCTTATGAATCTTTAGTGAGGAGTCTTTCACATTCCCAGTGCGCACACAGCACCATCCAATCAAACCATCCTCACTATCGATTCCAATCATATTTTCTTTCACAAAAGAGGTTTTGAACATGCTTTTCTCATATGTGACCATTCAACATTTATCATATAATCATCGAGCATAGCATAGCCTAAGCATGATAATCTAGGGTAACAAGGGTGCAGGGATATTCAATGTCAAAAGGGGCTTTACAATCATTTAGGTCATATCTAGTCATTTTATTGAAACATAATTCTTATTTGAATCTAAGGCATGCATATACTGGAAAACAGTTAACATACTTCATTTCAATATAGCAGGTGAGACATGATCAAGGGTTTGAGACTTGCCTTGCAATGTTGGGTCTAGTTACTTGGGTAATTCTTCGAAGATTTCTTCCGCTCCTTCAATGTCTGGTTCCACGGCGGATACAGATAATACACACATACACTACATAAGCATACAGAACATAGTCTTTATGGGAAATGATACGTAAAATATATCATGAATGCAGGGGAAAGGTTTGGACAAAGTCGCTTGGATGTTGATTGAAGAGATGGGCTCGAGAGGGGGTTGAATGTCGAAAGGCTGACATTCGGTCCACGGATTGACATAGCCATAAGTTGGTCTTAGGTAGGTTTTCTGGAGAAGTGGCAGTAGAGAAAGTTGTAGAGAACAACTCCAGGAATCTAATAGACAAGGTGGCATTTCAATTGCTCAAGTGTAACAGGTCTAAACCATCTAATGCCACTGCTGGACATGCACTGGCATAGTGCTGGATATGGCTAGGAACTAGGGCATGGCATATCTTTTGACTTAGGCCTTCAATTGATGAACCACTTTGTCTGGGGGTTAGGCCTTAGCAACAGGAACAAAACTCTCAACAGGCTTAAGGGTAGAAAGTGGCCGGAGGGTGGCCAAATCAAGCGAGTAAACACGGTGGCCTGAGTTACTGGACAGTGATCTTGGCATTGAAATAACTTCTGATTCAGGTCGATTCAGGGATCGAGCTAGTAGACAATTTTGCTCAGGGTACCGAGATCTATCTAAGGGACAAAGTGTGCGGGGCTAGATCGGCCGGGGAGAAATTCCGGCGACCGGCGCTGGAGAAGACGACTCCTAAATTGGGCGTTTTCGATTCAGCGACTTTGAGCTCGATTCTTTGCTCAGGGAGTGAGAGGGTGAGGTGAGGGGACTATTGGTGGGGTTAAATCCACCGGAGGATGGTCGGAGAAGCTTGGCAGCGTGAGCCGGTTTGCTGGTGGCGCGCAATCTACGGGAAAGCTACAATCTCAGCTCAATTTCAAAATCCAAGTTCGTAGGCTTGCTCAAAGGGTTGCACTGAACATCTTTCATCACTGGCACGAGGTTTAATTCGGATTGAATCGAGCAGTATTAAAGAAACAGGGGATTTGGGATATTCCGGCGATCGTCGGCGTTAGGGTTCGCCGGGGGCCAATTAAACGCTATGATACGGAGAGGGGAACGAGAGGAACTCACTGGTAGTCTTAGATTGAAGAGAGGAGCTTCGGGCGAAGCTGGCATCGTGAGCTCCTGAGGTGGCTCGCCGGGGAAGAAACCGTTCACGGCGGCGCTGAGGAAGCTGCTACTCTCTGGTGCTATGGTTGAAGCGATGAAGCTACGGGGTGGTGCGAAGTGATTATGGGCAAGGGAGGGAGCTTATATAGGCGATGCGCTGAGCTCGGGAGTTGAAGCATATCGGGTGGGATTTGTGGCTGACACCGGAGAAAGCTTCAAGACGACTTCGGGACGCAGCAAGGACTGAGCCAGGGAAGAAGAATCACGCGAAATCGGGCTGGAGCAGGGCGACGAGATCATTGGCTTCGGCATGGCTGCAACGTGGCGTTGCTTTGCTGCTGCAGGAGCACGCGCGCGCGCGGGAGAATCACGGCACAGGCGCGGCTACGGTGGCTCCACGGTGGCGACACGGTTGCGCACAGGTGGTGCTACGTGGCTGCGGTGGTGGCTGCGCGGGAGACTTCGTCGGCGGTGAGTTCCTGCGGCGAGGTGAGGTGGCGAGGCTCTGGTCGTGCAACCTGGTCGAGGTCGAAAATGGCACAACGGCCTGGTTGTAAAGCTTGGACTGAACTGCAAGGGATTTGGACCAATCTGCAAGGTTTTCTTTCGGGATCTTGGGCCTATTTGCAAATATGGAGATCTAAGGGGCTGATCTGAGTTCTGGTTTTGCAGGTGAGTGCTACTAATTCATTTGGACTCATCCAGCAGGAAAAATGGTGAAATCCAACAAGATCTGGTGGTTTTGACAAAAATCGAAAACAGGGTAATTAGGGTAAACAGGGTAATTAGGGTTTGAAACTTTGGCGAGGCTGAAACTAGGGTTTCGGTTCAGTTTTTGGAATTCTTCCTGAAGAGAAAAATGTCTAGAATAGTGAATGGGAGATATTCACTAAATCAGATCAAAGTTTGGAGATGGTCTGAGACTTTTGATCTTTTTGAGCTTCTGACAAATCTAAAAAGGACTAATCCGCAATGCTTTTGGACTAAAAAGCGAAAATGGTCTGAAAGGTGGAGTTTGGTTGCCAACTTTTTAAATTAAGGTGGTGGCACACCTGAGATCATAATTCTGAGATAAAGATCAAAATGGGGTTGAGACATTCAAGAATCCAATGAACATATACCGGCTGACAAGCTAAAGAGATGGCAAAATTTGGGATGTTACAATTTGTACGTATTGGTGATTTCCTCAGACTCAAACTCGATCAACTCAACTCAACTCAACTCAACTCCATTAACAAAAAGAACCTACCTTCCAAGATGTTGTTCTGTGTAGTGATGGTGTAGAATGGCTGTGCAAATAACAACAATTCTTCTTCTCCAAGCAGGTAAGCATCTGGCCACAAGCTGGTGCACGCAAAAAAATGTAAGATGCTTTCTATAGGTCCTGATTTGAGAAACACGCCGGGCTTAAGGATCTTCTCGACCGAGCCAACCAAGATCTCACCCTTCACGTCCTTCCAGCTCTCGACGGTGATCTTCACCGTTTCTTTCGCTAATAAGCCAACATAGGCAGTGTACTACGATGAAGAACCGTGAAATACGTTGCCCCTCATGAGCATCATCCAAGGACCTGAACAGATCATAATCATATTGAAAAGAAGACACATCAAAATGAAGGATACAAAAAAAGCAGAATTATTGCCATAATCGGATTAGAATAATTTAACAATATTGCAGAAATTTTACGTACCTTCCTTGGGATGCCGAAGTCTAGAGGGCGTCGATGGAGGTGCGGAGGTGCAGCGGTCCCCTGTAGAGGTGCGCCGGCCGTTCATGGAGCTTACGGGTTACGACTACGAGCCCTAGATGAACTGTGAGAATGAAAGAGACATACCCGTGTATTTATACAACTATATATTTTCTATCGGTACAAAAATAGCATACCGTTAGTAATAAAAACATCTGTAGAAGGCGAATGGTTCTATCGGCACAATACATATTACCGATACGAATTTTTGTACATACTCTATCGGTGTGTACGTACATTCCCGATAGAATATTACAAGTTGTAGAAGGCCAACAGTTGTAAGATATTTTTTCTATATTCTAACGGTATAAACATTCATTACCGATAGAATATTACAAGTTGAAGAAGGCCAATAGTTCTAAGATATTTTTGCTATATTCTAACGGTATAAACATTCATTATCGATAGAATAAAACTATTTGAGATGAACAGTTCTAAGCAATTTTCTATATATTCTAACGGTACAAAAATCCATTACCGATAGAATAAAAATATTTGTAGAAGGCCAACGGTTGTATCGGCGCACTACAAATTGCCGATAGGAATTTTTAATGTACTCTATCGATATATTCATACAGTACCAATAGAATAAGTCTAGTTGTAGAAGTCGACCTGTCCTATCGGCGCACAACATTCTCCCGTCAGTACTTATGCATCTCTTCTAACGGCAAATTTCTTCATCACCGCTAGAGTAAATCATACTACTTCTTCTATCGGGAAGTTTTTTACAAACCGATAGGAAAAATAAACCCGATGGCCTTTTATGACCTCGAGGCACATTTTCTATCGGTTTTCAACTAAATCGCTAATAACCGATAGAAGATAGGGGTTAGTAGACTGCATTTATGTACTAGTGTGGGCTTCTTCTTGGGCTCGTGTTGGAGCGTTGTGGTATGATGGACCTTCAGTGTAGATGGCTTGAAAGGCTTGACATGTGGGTTCATGCTGACTTGATGTTCTCCATGGTCTTGAGCGACGGAGTGGGAGGAGTGGACGGAGCGGCGTTCGTATCTATGATGGTGATGTCCTCATCATCATCCCCTTCTTGAAGTGGAGTCGTCCTCGACCCAAGTACACTCTCCTGCAGAAGATTAGGAGCAACAGGAGACATATCATACAAAACAGACGTAGTAGCTAGTAAAACAGCACTCTTCAATTTAATTTTAGATTTCATAGAACTAGGTTCATTCTTGTTAAGTGGGTTCAGTTGTTTAGCTACAATTTGATTCTCACTTTTATCACATACAGTTTTATCTCTGCTAGCTCTTTCTTTAGCACATTGCACAATTTCAACAGGTCTCATAGGAAGCAAAGTGATTTTCTTTCCTTTGTGCATAAGAGTGTATTTATTACTTCTACCATGATGAGTTGCATCAGTATCAAATTCCCATGGATGGCCTAACAAAAGTGAACATGCTTGCATAGGCACTACATCGAAATCAGCAAAATCATGGTATGTTCCAATGGAAAAATGTACTCTCGCAGTTTTTTTTACCTTCTCCTTACCACTGTTGTTGAACCATCGGATATGGTATGGATGAGAATGCGCACGTGTGTTCAAGCCAAATGTCTTGACTAGATCTAAACTCACCAAGTTGTTACAGCTTCCACCATCAATTATGACACGAACACGTCGATCCCTGACGATGAGTAACATCTGAAAAAAATTATGATGTTGCAGCTGCTCCGCTTGCTCCATTTGAGTGCTCAATACTTGCTGCACAATGAGGGCCCCATAACTCTCTGTGGAGCAATGCCTAAAATCTCCTAACCATCGCTGTCCGTCTCATGATCATCATCATTACCTGCAAGGTTAGCCACAAGAGCATATTCATCCTCAACATCACTAGCACTAATGTACCCACCGTCTGCCATTGCAATGTACACTCGCTGACTTGGGCAATCCTTCATAACATGGCCCAGTCCCTTGCAACGGTGGCACACGATCCCTTTCATTCGACCCGTGGAAGCGAACGATGATGAACTCATCGCTGGTACCTGCACACTAGCAGAATTACTTACCTCGGGCGTACGTGACGGTGGTGGCGGTGCTGCTGAACGCTCCCTACTCGTGGAGGGGGCAGCAGACTGAACAACAAGAGGCAAATGTAATTTGACTTGTCCCGGCATCGAGCTCGGTGTAGATGTACTACCAAAGTTGCTCCTTGTCCTTTGCAGCCTTCCCTGCAATTCTTTTTCTGCCAATATAGCAAGATGGAACAATCTATTGACGGTATCATATTCTTTATAATCAATTAGGTCTTGGATTTCACGCCGTAAACTCCCATAAAAATGAGCCATCTTATCCTCATCATCCTCAACTACTCCAGAACGCAATATGCCTATTTCTAGCTCTTGATAGTACTCCTCTACAGACTTATTACCTTGATTCAAACGCTACAATTTCTTACGCAAATCACGTTTATTGGAAGGAGGAATAAATCTACCACGCATAGCTCACTTTAACCTATCCCATGTATCAGGTTCTAAGCTAGAATTAACTAATTCATTCCACCAAATGATAGCAAAATCTTTGAACTCAGTAGTAGCTTGTCTAACTCTATGTACCTTGGGGACTAAATGGGAGTTAAATTTTTGTTCAACTGTCATTTCCCAATCTAGATAAACTTCAGCATCATATACACCAGAGAAAGATGGTATGGTAAATTTAACTTTAGCAAAAGGATCATCATGAACACGACCATTGAGATGATTAAAATTATTACCTCCCATACCTTGACGGTCGTAATTCAAGTAGCTTGTTGACGTGCATGTTGGGCAGCGGCGAGTGCAGTGTCGGCATCGTGGTCTCGCCGAGCATGATCATCATCTCCTGCAACGGTCGCCTCATTATCTTGTGCTGCATCGCGCACTTCCCTCCGTCTGGCACCGTTGTTTGGTGGCTGATTTTTTGCCATTCTTTCAATGCGTGTAGTGAGCATGGCCAAGCTATCGGTGAGTGTCGCCATGTCTCGTCGCAAGTTGTTCATGGTAGCTGTAGTATCTTCAAGCTTGCTATTAAGGTGCTCATTAATGGCATTGTGTTGTTCACCCAGGAGTTTCATGAGCTCTCCTTTTGTAATACACTCGTCTCCATCAGATGTATCAGCTGTCATTGTTAGTAGAAAATAGAAGACAACACCAGAGTATTATCACTATCAACTACCAGGTTGTGGAGGGGAATATCACACACTCTCAAGTGTCTTACCACGCTCTTACAAGTGTTCTTACCAAGGCAGTAGGGGTGCAACCGGTGGTTGGTTCGTGATACCGTGACGAGCGTGAGTGAGGTGATTGCAAGGTAAACCTGTAACTGAGTTGGAAGAAAGTGGAGCTCGGAAGGCTAATATATGTGTAGCAACAATTCAATGTCAGTAATGCAAAGTTGAAAATTAGTCCAAAGTAATAGTCAAAGTGCTGAAACTAGCCTAGACTCAAATATAGCTCAAGTAAGCAACTAGAATCATAAAGGACTAGAACCCAAGATGCCCCACTGAAAATTCTCCTCTTTGCTACACATATTTTTCTTCTATGAATTTTTTTTTGCACTTGATTTTTTTTATTTCCTTTTTTTAATAAACAGTGCGGCATTTGTTTTTTTTTTGCACTTTCCTCTTTCTTTTGCAACTGTACAACAAGGACAAAAACGTTGTTTAGCAATTTCGGGCCACAAGAACTCTGAATTATAGGATCTAGTCACACCAAAGTTGTAGAGGATCATTTTATCTTTCCAAAAAGTATAAAAACACCAAAAACGGTGTTGGAAATCAAAAGATTTGGCAATTTTACCGAAGCTGTCTCAGATTGAGCAATTTGAATCCAAATTGGACTACAGTTTGAAGATTACACAACTAACATTGGCCAAATTTTAGTATGATGAAAACAGCCAAATTTGAAGATTACCCCAACTAACTTTTTGTGGGATTTCTCGTATTGATTCCAGAAAGTATAAGTTTATCCCAATCCGAGCTCGGATGAAAGAATTATAATGAAAATACCGAAACAGACGTATTAGATTCAAACTCTACACCGTCGGCATTAACGGCCCAATATCTAGTAGATTTGGAAGCCGAATCTGACTTTGACCTCAACAGAAAAGTTGTACACCACGATCGGATGTTTCCAGAAAGTACAAGAATGGGAAAATCCAAGTTCATATGAAGAAGATATGATGAAAACAACAAACTGGACAGCAGCAGATTTGAATTGGACGCGACGATGAGGAGATCGACGTGCAATTCGACTACACGACGAGATACAAGACTAAAACTAGACCAAGACTAAAGCTAAAAACCAGCACTCGACAACGATGGATGAAAATTCAAAGATGCAAACTGACAAGAACAATGCAAGATTAATGGCTAGGGTTTGGACAAGGTAAACAATTTTTTTTGTAGGGCAAATTTTCTGGACTCTAGGACGAAGAACATGTCGCGCCCCGAAACTGGGACAACGACTACTCCTGTAGAGACCTAGCTCGCTGCAACTAGTCTCAAACCACAAACCTTTGACTTCCCAGGATGAGTCAAACACAGGAGTATATTACATTGCAACAGAGTACTCACAAAATATTAAGCAGTGTGGCCTGCTGGCCTTAATATTACATAAAGAGGATTACAATGCCTACAGGGCATTCAGGGTTTAGCAAAATATTTAACTACACAGCAGAAGATAGGTGACCCTCCCACAAAAGAAGTTGACGGCAGAACAACACACTTCAGGGTTCTGGCGGAACTGATTCTCCTCCTTCTGGATACATGTAGTACTCCGTGCCATCATCTTGATCAAAGTAGGCTCCATCTATTGAGTTGAATGTTGCAAGGGTGAGCACTTACGTACTCAGCAAGTCATAGGTAAGAGTAGATACATATAGTAGTGATGATATGAACCTAGACTAGTCAAGAATTATGGATATTTGTAAAATAATCTTTTCCTTTCTCATCTCATCTTATGGCAGCACTTTTTATAATATAACATCATCAATCATGTTCACTAGATTATAGCACTACCGCGACACGTCGACACACGACAGCCCACGGCAGCACTCCTTATCATGACAACACATGTCATTTGGGTAATCTTGATTTAAACATATTTTATTTAGAAAATAGTACTTGTGTCACACCCCGTGGATTTAATCCACCGCAGCAGACTCCTATAAACCCGGGAGCTCGGAGTATTCGAATACGTTTTAACTCTGCAGAGAGGTACCAATTTACCCGCAAGATATTCCACTTTCAAACCTTTCCTATCATAACAAAATGATTGGACCCCTGACTCACTTCATACTGTGAGCGGCAAGGTGGAAATAACAAGAACTTTTGTTATGTTTTACTCACAATTCACCCCCGACCCTGTGGCTCTCAGCGAGGCACAGTTGTGGCAGGTTGTATCCAAACCTCCACCCCTTTGCTTATTCCCATTACTGGGTCAGCGTGCTTGATCACCTTCAGTGATATGTGAGGGAGCCGCGCTCCGTGTTTATCGTGCATCACTACACATCTCATGCAGGGGTTTCATGTGCGATCCACATAATTACTTGTTCAGGCCTGTCCCATACCAGGCTTGCGGTTAGCACGTTGTTCATGCCACTAGATGCACAACACAAGGTTCTAGTCCTTATATGCCAGTGACCAGACCATCCACAACCCTGCACCTTCAGTGCCTGCATTCCTTTGCAGTCTAGCACCTCCAGTGCTACAGCCATCCATACCATTTTTCTGGTCACGGCTAGGGGTTTTATTTCATGAATATAAGTATATAAATACATATAATAGTTCATGGCTCAAAACTTGTTTATTTCACATTTCACAGATAACCAGTCTAGTACTGCCAATTCATAAATCAACCATTCTCAATCTTTCACATGCAATATTTCCTATATTCAAGGTTATATTATAGCAACATTTAAAATATAGGTTCAAGATGACCAAGGATATGACTTGCCTTCCGCGTCGTAAAATACAGCAGTCGATGACGGGTCAACAGCAAAATCTTCAAAGTCAGCTTCTGAATCTGCTCGACGACAAACAAACACACAATAATTACTTGTAATATTTAAAATGTTTTATGACTTATATGCAGAAATGCTCAACAAGAATGATTGAACTAAACTGGAGATAACTGCAAACTGAACTGAGTCGAGATTCTAGGGTTTCAAGGAATTTGGGCTAAGGATGGTGATTAGATAATATTAGGGTTTCAGGATTGCAATAGGGATAACAATTTTGTGGCTGGTTTAATCAAAACAACGAATGTCAACAGATCGACATTCGGATCAAGGCTTGGACATAGCTTTAAGAAAAGCTAGAGTGCTTATCTCAAGTTGTGGTAGTAGAAGAAAATGTAGATCACAACTCTACAAATTCAGTGGACAAAGTGGATTTCAAATTGCACAAACAGAAGTGGGTAAACAAGGCCAATGCCACTGGCTGACAAGCTCTGGCATAGAGCTAACAATGCCAAAAACTAGGGCTTAGCATAACTTTTGATCTGGAGCTCCAAATGATGCACCACTTTGTCTGGGAGGTAGGCTTGAGTAACAGAAACAATTAAGTCAACAGGATCTAGGGCAGGAAATGGCTGGAAAGCAAGAAATTTGATGATGAACAGAGATGAACTGGCTACACTGCAGCAGTTCTGGACACAAACTTGGCAAAGCTATATCTTCCAATCTAGGCCGATCTAGGTGTCCGGCTAGAAGACAAAAGTGTTCACGAGATCAAAGCACACATACTAGACAAAGTTTCGAGGGCTGAAACAGCTGGGAAAATTTTTTCGGTGATCGGCGCCGGAGAAGAACACTGCCAATTGGGGGTTTCTGCTACAGGCCGAGAGAACTTAATTCCTTGCTTGGAGAGTATCTAGGAGGTATAAGAAAGCTTCTGGTAACATCAAATTGACCGGAGGATCACCGGAGAAGCCTGGCGACGATCGCCGGTTTCTGGTGAAGCTCGAGTTGGGGAAAAACTTTGATTCTTGCTCAATTTCGAAATCTAACTTCACAGGCTTGCTTGATTTGGTTCACTCATCAATTTTGTTTACAGAATCGAAAGCTAATTTGTACTGGATTGAGCCACATTACAGAAACAGGGCAAACTGCAATTTCCGGTGATCGCCGGCGTTAGAGGTCACCGGGGAGCAATTAAACGATACTACGCAGAGAGAATGAGTAGGGGAACTCACTGATGGCTTTAATTTGAAGGCTGATGCAGCGGATGAAGCTGGCACCGTGAGCCTCCTCGACGGCTCGCCGAAGAAGAAAACGAAAACATCAAATTCTGGAACTTGGCTGGTTTCTGGTGAAGTGTGGAGGAGCTGCTGCACACAGGAGCGCTTAAATAGGCCAAGCGAAGATTGCAAGGAGGAGAAAATGAAGTAATTGGCAACTGGGGATGAGATGGATTGCGTGCTGAGCATCAGCGGCGAAGACACAGCGAAGAACGGTGATGCGACGGCGACAGGACTGCAACTGTCCACATTGTCGTTCATCGGGACTTTGCAAAGCTGGAGCAAGCGGTGGCGACAACACTGGCGAGGCAAAGCGACGTGGCGATGGATTGCTGACAAAGTCGCTGCTGGTCGCGCGCGGGAGCAAGCGCTGGTCGTCGACGTAGCAGCGGCCTTGCCACGGCACCAGCTGGAGCGATGACAAGTGCGCACCGGCATGCACGGTCACAAGCGCGGCGAAGCCTCACCGGCGACGAGCAACCACGGCGCACAAGCACGGTGGTTTCTGGTCGTGCGCACAGTAATTGGCCTGGTCGAAATTTGGACTGAATTGCAGTTTCAATTCTTTGAGTTTTGGACTGAATTGTAAATCTGGAATTCTGGAATGGTTTGAACTGACTTTTCTTTCACTAATCTGGCAGATATATTCAACAGGATATTTGGCAAAGATAGTTGATAAGATTTGACACATTTGAATAATTTTTGATACAAACTGAAAATAGGGTAATTTAGGGTAAAATAAGATTTAAGTTTTGTCGATTTCGAATTCTGGCATTTAGGGTTTGATTTTGATATCTGCACAGAAGAGAGATTTGTGGTAAATAGCATTTTGAGAAGATTTGCCGAAGAAATTCTGAATTTGGAGTTAATCTGGAGATTTTAGCCTTTTTGGGTTTTCAGATATCAGATAAGGACTATTTTGCGATAACTCTTGGACTGATTTGTGAAAAGAATCTAGATGGTAGAATCTGGCTGTCAACTTTTTATATTAAGGTATTGACATACCCATGATCATATTCCAGGAATAATCTGGTCTGAACTTGGTCAAGATTTTGATTGAATCTGTATTTCTGAAACTTAGGGTATTTGGGTAATATAAGGTATTTCTGTTTTCGAAAACAGAAGAAGTTGATAAATCTGGAATTTAGAGATAGAATTGGATCTGGGTTCTGAAGGCTTTTAGATTCAGGATAACTAATAAATCACATCTGAACAATCTGATCTTGATTTGAGGTCACAGGATAGATTTTGGAGATTTTAGGGCTTGAGAAAGATACTGATCTGGCTATTACTACAGATACATGCATGCATGCTATTTATGAAAAAGGAAATTTTCACCCCTAACTCAGGGCGTTACAGATCTACCCTCCTTAAAGAAATCTCGCCCCGAGATTTACCTAAGACTGGAAAAGATATGGATAGGTTTGCTTAAGATCTTCTTCCTTCTCCCAAGTAGCCTCTTGCTCTGAATGATTTTTCCATTGAACTTTACACAATTTGATTTTCTTCCTTCTGAGCTGACGTTCATCAGTGGCTAGGATTCTGATTGGGTGCTCAAGATAAGTGAGATTCTTCTGTAAAGGCACATCTTGTACATCTATCTGGTCAGTAGGTTCCTTCAAACATTTCCGGAGCTGAGAGACATGAAACACATCATGCACTCCTGCTAATCCCACAGGTAATTCCAATTTATATGATACTTCTCCCTTTCTCTTGATTATCTTAAATGGTCCAATGTATCTTGGAGATAACTTTCCTTTCACTTGGAATCTTTGTAATCCTTTGAATGGTGTGACCTTGAGATACACAAAATCTCCTGGTTCAAATGATAATTCTCTCCGTCGTTTATCTGCATAACTCTTTTGTCGTGATTGTGCTGTTTTCAACCTTTCTCTGATGAGTCTGACATGAGCTTCTGCTTCTTCTACTATCTCTGGTCCTATGACCTTTCGTTCTCCTGGCTCATTCCAATGTAATGGTGTTCTGCACTTACGTCCATATAAAGCTTCAAATGGTGCCATCTGTATACTAGCTTGATAACTGTTATTATATGTAAATTCTGCAAACGGTAAACATTTGTCCCATGATGTCCCATAATCTAGTATACAAGCTCTTAGAAGATCCTCTAGGATTTGGTTGACTCTTTCTGTCTGTCCTCCCGTCTGTGGATGATATGCAGTACTGAAATCCAACTGGGTTCCTAGGGTTTCATGCAGTCTATTCCAAAATTTGGAGGTAAACTGTGTTCCACGATCTGAGACTATGTCTTAGGAATACCATGTAATGCCACTATTCTTTGCATGTATAACTCTGCTAATTTACTGCCATCATAAATCTTTTTGACTGGTATGAAATGAGCTACTTTAGTAAGTTTGTCCACAATAACCCATATGGAATCATATCCTCCGTGAGTTTTAGGTAATCCTGCAATGAAATCCATACCAATTTCTTCCCATTTCCATAATGGTATTGGTAGAGGTTGTAGCTTTCCTGCTATTTTCTGGTGTTCTGCTTTAACTCGTCGACATGTATCACAGTTTGCAATATACTCTGCAATATCTCTCTTCATATTATCCCACCAGAATCTGGTATTCAAATCTTGATACATCTTTGTGTTACCAGGGTGTATTGAGTATGGAGTTTTATGTGCTTCATGGAGAATTATTTCCTTAAGATCTGCGTTTTGAGGTACACAGATTCTTTCTCGATACCATACAATCCCTTGGTTATCTTCAGTAAAGCCTTGAGCCTTTCCTAACTTGATTCGACTCTTGATTTTACAAATTTCTTCATCTTTCTTCTGGGCATTTCCTATTTGTTCTTCAAGTTGAGATTTTATTGTTAAAGTAGCTACCGTTCCCTGCGGTATTATTTCCAGTTGATGATTCTGCAACTCTTGTTGTAGGTAAGGGTTCTTCAACATAACCATTCCTTGTAGGTTGTAAACTTTTCTGCTTAGGGCATCAGCCACTACATTAGCTTTCCCTGGATGGTACTGAATACTAAGATCATAATCTTTGATCAATTCCAGCCATCGGCGTTGACGCAGATTGAGCTCTGTCTGTGTGAAAATATACTTGAGGCTTTTATGATCTGTAAAGATCTCACACTTACGTCCAATGAGATAATGCTGCCATATCTTTAAAGCATGTACTACTGCTGCTAACTCCAAATCATGGGTCGGATAATTTTCCTCATGTGGTCTCCATTGACGTGAAGCATAAGCCACTACTCGACCTTGCTGCATTAACACACAGCCTATTCCTTGCTTTGAAGCATCACAGTAAACTACAAAATCTTCTTTGCTGTCTGGTAAGGTGAGGACTGGTGTTGTTGTCAATTTCTGCTTCAGCTTCTGAAAACTCTCCTCGCACTTGGTGGTCCATTCAAATGCAACATCCTTCTTTAGCAGATTTGTAAGTGGTTTGGCAATCTGGGAAAATCCTTCAACGAATCTCCTATAATACCGTGCTAATCCCAAGAAACTTCTAATCTCTGAAACTGAGGTAGGTTGCTTCCACTCCTTGATTGCAGAGATTTTAGCTGAATCTACTGAAATTCCTTCTGCTGTCAACACATGTCCAAGAAATGAAATTCTTGACATCCAAAATTCACATTTGTCAAACTTGGCATAAAATTGCCTCTCTCGTAGCCTTTCCAAGACTAGGTGTAAATGTTGCTCATGTTCTTCCGTGCTCTTGGAATATATCAGAATGTCATCTATGAATACTATGACAAACTTGTCAAGAAAATCCATAAATGCGCTGTTCATGACATTCATGAATGCTGCCGGAGCATTGGTCAAGCCAAAAGGTACTACTGTAAACTCATATAAACCATATCTGGTAGTGAAAGCAGTCTTCGGTATATCTTCCTTCTTGATCTTCAGCTGATGATATCCAGATTTCAAATCTATCTTGGAAAATACTTTGGCTCCTCGAAGCTGATCGAACAAGTCATCAATTCTTGGTAATGGATACTTGTTTTTAATAGTGACTTCATTCAAAGCTCGGTAGTCTACACACATTCGTAAAGTTCCGTCTTTCTTCTTCACAAACAAAACTGGGGCTCCCCATGGTGAAGCACTGGATTTGATAAATCCTTTGTTTTCCAAGTCTTCGAGTTGATTCTTGAGCTCCTCCAAATCTGTAACTGGCATCCTATAGGGACGTTTTGCTATAGGTGCTGCTCCTGGTTTAAGTTCAATACTGAATTCTATTTCTCTGTCAGGTGGCATTCCCGGAAGTTCTTCTGGAAATACATCAGAATATTGTTGTACTACAGGCACTTGTTCCAGGCATAACTTTTGCAATGCTTGAACAGATCTTAGCGGTTTCTTGACTGATGATCTTTCTGCATAGAATAGAACTCTCTCCCCTTGGCTACTGACAAGACTAAGGGTTTTCTCTTCACAATCTACTAGACCTTTATGTTGGGACAACCAATCCATTCCCAAAATAATGTCGAGTCCTTGCAGTTCTAGAACTAGTAGATTTGCCTCAAATTCTACCCCTTCTATAATGAAAGTTACATTTGGGCAGATCGAGTAGACAGATAATCTAGCCCCTGGAGTTTGTATAACCATAGAGTACTCTAGTGGTACTTGGTCTATATGCATTTCAACTTCAGATGCAAATGCTTTTGACATGAATGAATTTGTAGCACCAGGATCAAACAATATTAAGGCAGATGCAGATTGAATCAGAAATCTACCTAGAAGAATGTCGGTGGCGTTGCCTGCTTCTTGAATTGAAGTATAGTTTAACCTTCCTCCTTGGGTTGCAGTTGGTGCTCTACCCCTTCCTCTTCCTCGATTAGCCATGTTTCCTCCTCTTCCTGCTGAATTTCCTCTAAAATTCTGCGATGGTGATGCCCTGGTAATTACTGGCTGTGTTCCTGCCTGAGATCTGGCAATGGACATCGGAAGTTGTATCCAAGGACAGAATTCTTTACGGTGCCCACGCTGTCCACAATGATAACACTCAACACGAGGATGAGGGCAATCCTTCTGAGAATGATTTCCTCGGCAGTTGGGGCACAATGTCGTTGCTGGTCTGGGATTCTGATAAGATGGTCGGAAATTGGGAGTGATTGGAACTCTTCCTCTGATTGGATTTGGCTGTGGTCGTGTTTGCTGGAACATTCTCCTCTTTCGGCTTTCTTCCCCCATATTCTTCTTCTCTTCCACCTTTAAAGCTCTGTTCACTAGTGTTTGAAATTCTGTCAGTTCATGAGAAGCAATTTGATACTGTAAATAGTGTTGAAGTCCTTCTGTGAAGCGCTCTATCTTCTTCTCTTCAGTATCCACATCTCCAGGTGCGTATCGAGCCAAATGAGTAAATTGGTGTAGATACTCAGTAACTGACTTACTTCCTTGAGTTAAATTCTGAAATTCCCGACGCTTAGCTGCCATAACACCAGTAGGTATATGAAATTTCCGAAATTGATCCTTAAATTCCCTCCAAGAAATATTATCTTTATCAAGATGAGCTTCCTGGTAATTCATCCACCATGCGGCTGCAGCTCCTGATAACTGATAAGATCCAAACAAAACTTTCTCTCGTTCGCTGCATCGGACAGTGTCTAGTTTCCTCTCGATATCCCGTAACCAATCATCGGCAACCATGGGATCGGTCGCACTAGAGAATGTTGGTGGACGGGTCTTTTGGAAATCTGTTAATCTTGCTCCTACAGTAGAAGTAGTTCCTTCTGTTGTTCCAGTAGGCAATTTCTGAACTATCTGGGCTAACAACTGGGTATGAGCTATCTGAGCTTCCTGTCGGCTTTTCTCCATTGACAACAAAATTTCCTGAAGACTGGGTTGTTCATTCTGAGGTGGATTGGAACTCTGAGATCCTTGCTGAAACAAAGGGTCTCTTGTCATAGTTTCTTCTTCCTGCGGAGTCTGACCTATATCTTCTCTTCCACTTTGAGATCTCCTTCTGGTGTCAACCATGGTGGCTCTGAAAAAGTTTAGACGGATCTAACTAACTAAGGCCAACTAAGACAGCAATGCAGAAATTAATGCAACTACTTTAATGCATAAAATTACTTAGGCTATCAGCCATAATACACAAATTAACCATTGCAAAGGCAACAGCGAATCACAAAGCTATCAAGAGCATCCACTAGCTCTGTCTACACCAACCTCTAAGACACTCTGAAACAACAGAACGCACTCTCACAATCTTACCGAATTTTAGAAAATCCAATTAAAATTTTTAAAATGAAGGTCTTCAAGAGCTACAAAGCTCATTATTTTTACCAAAATAAAGTTTTCAACAAATAGTTTCTAAATAAATTACGTCTTCCTGGCACGGCCAATTTCCTAAAGGTGTCGTCCTACAGTCAAGTTCTCATGTTGCTCTGATACCAACTTTTCTTTGTCGCGCCCCGAAACTGGGACAATGACTACTCCTGTAGAGACCTAGCTCGCTGCAGCTAGTCTCAAACCACAAACCTTTGACTTCCCAGGATGAGTCAAACACAGGAGTATATTACATTGCAACAGAGTACTCACAAAATATTAAGCAGTGTGGCCTGCTGGCCTTAATATTACATAAAGCGGATTACAATGCCTACAGGGCATTCAGGGTTTAGCAAAATATTTAACTACACAGCAGAAGATAGGTGACCCTCCCACAAAAGAAGTTGACGGCAGAACAACACACTTCAGGGTTCTGGCGGAACTGATTCTCCTCCTTCTGGATACATGTAGTACTCCGTGCCATCATCTTGATCAAAGTAGGCTCCATCTATTAAGTTGAATGTTGCAAGGGTGAGCACTTACGTACTCAGCAAGTCATAGGTAAGAGTAGATACATATAGTAGTGATGATATGAACCTAGACTAGTCAAGAATTATGGATATTTGTAAAATAATCTTTTCCTTTCTCATCTCATCTTATGGCAGCACTTTTTATAATATAACATCATCAATCATGTTCACTAGATTATAGCACTACCGCGACACGTCGACACACGACAGCCCACGGCAGCACTCCTTATCATGACAACACATGTCATTTGGGTAATCTTGATTTAAACATATTTTATTTAGAAAATAGTACTTGTGTCACACCCCGTGGATTTAATCCACCGCAGCAGACTCCTATAAACCCGGGAGCTCGGAGTATTCGAATACGTTTTAACTCTGCAGAGGGTACCAATTTACCGGCAAGATATTCCACTTTCAAACCTTTCCTATCATAACAAAATGATTGGACCCCTGACTCACTTCATACTGTGTGCGGCAAGGTGGAAATAACAAGAACTTTTGTTATGTTTTACTCACAATTCACCCCCGACCCTGTGGCTCTCAGCGAGGCACAGTTGTGGCAGGTTGTATCCAAACCTCCACCCCTTTGCTTATTCCCATTACTGGGTCAGCCTGCTTGATCACCTTCAGTGATATGTGAGGGAGCCGCGCTCCGTGTTTATCGTGCATCACTACACATCTCATGCAGGGGTTTCATGTGCGATCCACATAATTACTTGTTCAGGCCTGTCCCATACTAGGCTTGCGGTTAGCACGTTGTTCATGCCACTAGACGCACAACACAAGGTTCTAGTCCTTATATGCCAGTGACTAGACCATCCACAACCCTGCACCTTCAGTGCCTGCATTCCTTTGCAGTCTAGCACCTCCAATGCTACAGCAATCCATACCATTTTTCTGGTCACGGCTAGGGGTTTTATTCCATGAATATAAGTATATAAATACATATAATAGTTCATGGCTCAAAACTTGTTTATTTCACATTTCACAGATAACCAGTCTAGTACTGCCAATTCATAAATCAACCATTCTCAATCTTTCACATGCAATATTTCCTATATTCAAGGTTATATTATAGCAACATTTAAAATATAGGTTCAAGATGACCAAGGATATGACTTGCCTTCCGCGTCGTAAAATACAGCAGTCGATGACGGGTCAACAGCAAAATCTTCAAAGTCAGCTTCTGAATTTGCTCGACGACAAACAAACACACAATAATTACTTATAATATTTAAAATGTTTTATGACTTATATGCAGAAATGCTCAACAAGAATGATTGAACTAAACTGGAGATAACTGCAAACTGAACTGAGTCGAGATTCTAGGGTTTCAAGGAATTTGGGCTAAGGATGGTGATTAGATAATCTTAGGGTTTCAGGATTGCAATAGGGATAACAATTTTGTGGCTGGTTTAATCAAAACAGCGAATGTCAACAGATCGACATTCGGATCAAGGCTTGGACATAGCTTTAAGAAAAGCTAGAGTGCTTATCTCAAGTTGTGGTAGTAGAAGAAAATGTAGATCACAACTCTACAAATTCAGTGGACAAAGTGGATTTCAAATTGCACAAACAGAAGTGGGTAAACAAGGCCAATGCCACTGGCTGACAAGCTCTGGCATAGAGCTAACAATGCCAAAAACTAGGGCTTAGCATAACTTTTGATCTGGAGCTCCAAATGATGCACCACTTTGTCTGGGAGGTAGGCTTGAGTAACAGAAACAATTAAGTCAACAGGATCTAGGGCAGGAAATGGCTGGAAAGCAAGAAATTTGATGATGAACAGAGATGAACTGGCTGCACTGGAGCAGTTCTGGACACAAACTTGGCAAAGCTATATCTTCCAATCTAGGCCGATCTAGGTGTCGGGCTAGCAGACAAAAGTGTTCAGGAGATCAAAGCACACATACTAGACAAAGTTTCGAGGGCTGAAACAGCTGGGAAAATTTTTCCGGTGATCGGCGCCGGAGAAGAACACTGCCAATTGGGGGTTTCTGCTACAGGCCGAGAGAACTTAATTCCTTGCTTGGAGAGTATCTAGGAGGTATAAGAAAGCTTCTGGTAACATCAAATTGACCGGAGGATCACCGGAGAAGCCCGGCGACGATCGCAATTTCCGGTGATCGCCGGCGTTAGAGGTCACCGGGGAGCAATTAAACGATACTACGCAGAGAGAATGAGTAGGGGAACTCACTGATGGCTTTAATTTGAAGGCTGATGCAGCGGATGAAGCTGGCACCGTGAGCCTCCTCGACGGCTCGCCGGAGAAGAAAACGAAAACAGCAAATTCTGGAACTTGGCTGGTTTCTGGTGAAGTGTGGAGGAGCTGCTGCACACAGGAGCGCTTAAATAGGCCAGGAGAAGATTGCAAGGAGGAGAAAATGAAGTAATTGGCAACTGGGGATGAGATGGATTGCGTGCTGAGCATCAGCGGCGAAGACACAGCGAAGAACGGTGATGCGACGGCGACAGGACTGCAACTGTCCACATTGTCGTTCATCGGGACTTTGCAAAGCTGGAGCAAGCGGTGGCGACAACACTGGCGAGGCAAAGCGACGTGGCGATGGATTGCTGACAAAGTCGCTGCTGGTCGCGCGCGGGAGCAAGCGCTGGTCGTCGACGTAGCAGCGGCCTTGCCACAGCACCAGCTGGAGCGATGACAGGTGCGCACCGGCATGCACGGTCACAAGCGCGGCGAAGCCTCACCGGCGACGAGCAACCACGGCGCACAAGCACGGTGGTTTCTGGTCGTGCGCACAGTAATTGGCCTGGTCGAAATTTGGACTGAATTGCAGTTTCAATTCTTTGAGTTTTGGACTGAATTGTAAATCTGGAATTCTGGAATGGTTTAAACTGACTTTTCTTTCACTAATCTGGCAGATATATTCAACAGGATATTTGGCAAAGATAGTTGATAAGATTTGACACATTTGAATAATTTTTGATACAAACTGAAAATAGGGTAATTTAGGGTAAAATAAGATTTAAGTTTTGTCGATTTCGAATTCTGGCATTTAGGGTTTGATTTTGATATCTGCACAGAAGAGAGATTTGTGGTAAATAGCATTTTGAGAAGATTTGCCGAAGAAATTCTGAATTTGGAGTTAATCTGGAGATTTTAGCCTTTTTGGGTTTTCAGATATCAGATAAGGACTATTTTGCGATAACTCTTGGACTGATTTGTGAAAAGAATCTAGATGGTAGAATCTGGCTGTCAACTTTTTATATTAAGGTATTGACATACCCATGATCATATTCCAGGAATAATCTGGTCTGAACTTGGTCAAGATTTTGATTGAATCTGTATTTCTGAAACTTAGGGTATTTGGGTAATACAAGGTATTTCTATTTTTGAAAACAGAAGAAGTTGATAAATCTGGAATTTAGAGATAGAATTGGATCTGGGTTCTGAAGGCTTTTAGATTCAGGATAACTAATAGATCACACCTGAACAATCTGATCTTGATTTGAAGTCACAGGATAGATTTTGGAGATTTTGGGGCTTGAGAAAGATACTGATCTGGCTATTACTACAGATACATGCATGCATGCTATTTATGAAAAAGGAAATTTTCACCCCTAACTCTGGGCGTTACAGAACATAATCAATCTAAACAAAGAGGGGTGTCGTGGTATTGCGAATACCCTGGCAGGTTTTGAGAACAATCCTAGCGAAGATTTACGCGGCGCGGGTTGACCGGATGACCGGTCCTCCCCCGCCGGACAAGCACAAGAAATGACACGAGGATTTACATAGGTTCGGGTCCCGGTGGGGGCCCTAGTCCTGTCGACGCGCTCCCGACTGTAGTCGGCTGGGGAGGCTCTCTCCGGGGGAGAGGCTTCCGGAGCACGCCTGTGAGTGTAGCTATTCCAATAAAAGTGATTTGATCCTTTACAATAGAGGGGTACAAGGGCTATTTATAGCCCCAAAAAGAAGCAAAAAGGTCTAAACTACCCCGGACGCTACCGTCAAATTGAGGGGTAGCAGCGTCTTTCTTCTGGTCAAGCGCCTTGCATGCTTGACAGGTGGTCGCTGATTCCCGAGGCACCCCTCGCGTGACCTGCACGTGATGAATAAACAGGGACTTTACCTTTCAGGAGGGCCATGATGTGCGGGACATGCCCCGGAGGCAAGGTCCCGGGGGCCAAAAGGTGGCGCCCGGGACGAGCACGGGAGGCCACAATCCCCGGGCAAGAGGCGGCGCCCGGGACCTGTCCCGGAGGCAAGGTCCCGGGGGCCAAGTGGCGGCGCCCGGGACGCACCCCGGCGGCAAGGCCCCGGGGGCCAAATGGCGGCGCCTGGGACGTCCCCGGAGGCAAGGTCCCAGGGCCAAATGGCGGCGCCCGGGACGGCCCCAGAGGCAAGGTCCCGGGGGCCAAATGGCGGCGCCCGGGACGTACCCGGAGGCAAGGTCCCGGGGGCCAAATGGCGGCGCCCGGGGCAGGCACCGGAGGCCACAGTCCCCGGGCGAATGGCGGCGCCCGGGATGCGCCCCGGAGGCAAGGTGTAACACCCCGATTTTTCCCAAATCTTGGCTTACCTCGTTTCTCCCTATATCAGAATGAGATCCCAGTTATGCCAGTATCTTACCCCAAAAAGTTGGCAATCAAACTCTTGTCATTCAGACCTTTTCACAAATCAGCCCAAATGTATCACAAATCAGCCCTTTTCAGAATTGTCAGAAGCTCAAAAAGACTAAAAGTCTCAGACCATCTCCAAACTTTGATCTGATCCAGTAAACACCTTCCTTTCACTATTCTGAACATTTTTCCCTTCTGGAAGAATTTCCAAATCTTACCCTAAACCTGAGTTTCGAGCCTCGCCGTTTTCAAAACCCTAATTACCCTGTTTTACCCTAATTACTCTGTTTTCGGATTTTTGTCGAAACCCTCAAATTTTGTTCAAATTCACCAAATTTCCTGCCAGATGAGTCCCAGCATTTTAGTGTCACTCAGCTGCGAAATCAAAGTTCAATTTGGACCCCCAAATTTCCAGAATTGCAATCAAGTCCAAACTCCAAAGAAAGATCATCGCAAATCAGTCCAAAATATTTGCATCCAGGTCCCTACTGCTTTCGACTGGAGCATGTCCACGACCAGAGAACCTCCTGTGCGCGACCTCGACCAGCTGCCATGCTCCCTCCGCCGCGGCAGTCGCCTGTGCCCTTGCCGCCATGTGTGCCCTCGCCGTTCGCCACCGTGGAAGCCACCTCAACCGCGCAATTGCTGCAAGTTTTCCCCGCGCACAGCACGCGCGCTAGCTGCAACAGCACAGCACCGCAGAGAACGCTCGACACTTCGCAGCCATGCTCGAGCTAGGTGTCTCCTCGCCGTTGCCTTCGCCGCCTGCACCTGCACCGTCCAGCTGCAAAGCTGCAACGCCGCGCCGTCAGTCGCCTCGCCATGACCACCCCGTCCCGTCGCTTCAAAGTCACCTCGCAGCAGCAACACTCCAAATTGTCGCCCCTTTTGCCTCGCCCGTGCCTATATAAAGCCTTCTGTAGCCGTTGCATCTTCACCCAGCGAGCCATTTCCGGAGCTCTCGGTGCCAGCCTCACCCGTTGCTCCCCTCAGCAATCCAAGCCTCCCAGTAAGATTCCCATCCCCTCTTGAGTGTATCTAAGCTTGGAATCGAGTTCTCTTGCCTTCTGTCGCCGGTGATCGCCGGTTTCCCCAAAAACCTCCAGTGAGCAATTAAACTCTAACCAAGCCCTTTTAGCTCTCGAGCCAATGATCAAATAGGATCAGTAAACCTAGCTTAACACATCTAAGCAATCAAAGTTGAAGAATTTGCTCAAATCTGGAAAACCCCAAATTTGTGTCTTCTTCCCCTGTGCAGTTCGCCAGATTTTAATTCCGGCCGATCTAGCCCCGTCCACCTTGCCCTTTTGATAGTTCCCAATCTCCTGAGAAACTTTTCCTTCTAGCTCGACGTTTGAATCGGCCCAGATTTGGAGATATGGCCTTGCCAAAATTCTGCCCAGAACTGTGTCTGTGCCGTGTCGCCACCGTAGTTCATCACCGGATTTGGCCTCCCTCTGGCCACTCTCAACCCTTGATCTTGTTGAATTATTTGTTCCTGTTATCAATGCCTACCTCCCAGACAAAGTTGTGCATCAATTGGAGCCCTGGAACAAAAGTTAAGCTTTGCCCTAGTTTTTGGCAATGTCTGCACTATGTCAGTGCATGTCTGCCACTGGCATTAGCCTTGTTTGACCCCTTTTGGTTGAGCAATGGAAATTCCACTTTGTCCCCTAGATCCCTGGAGTTAAGATCTACATCTTTCTCTTCTGCCACCTCTCCAGAAAACCTACCTAAGACCAACTTATGGCTATGTCCTGCCGTGAACCGAATGTCGACCATTCGACGTTCAATCCTTTTTAGCCGTTTCTTCGACCAGAGCCCTTGTGACCTTGCCCTAACCTTTTCCCCTGCATGCATGATATATTTACTTATTATTTTCTATTGCAACTATTTTATGTATGCTTATGTAGCGTATGTGTTGTATTGCTTGTGTCCGCCGCAGAGCCCGAAGCTGAAGGAGCGGAAGAAGTCTTTGAAGATTCGTCCGAGTAATTAGACCCAACAGTGCAAGGCAAGCCTCATTCCTTTGATCATGTCTCACCCAATATTTTCTTATGAAGTATATTCACTGTTTCTTACTATGCATGCTTATTTGAGATACAAGTTATGTTTGAATGACATGAGTAGATATTACCTAATGAATCATGAAACCCCTTTTGTTATTCAACCTTCTTATATATGCTTTTGTCACCCTAGGACTCATATACTGAATATCCACATTAAACTTGAAATGGTCAAATGTATGAGAAGTTACATGAAAACCGTTTTGTCAAGAAAACTGATAAAAAGGATCAGTAGTGAGGATTGGATTATATGGAGAGGGAATTTGAATGCTCCTCACTATTGGTTCATAAGTACAAGAACCTTCTGCTGTGTCTCTATGCGAATTGTAAACGTACCAACCACTTGCCTGGTATGGGACAGGCACAACTTAGTAGCTTTTTGGTATTAGCAGTTCCTTGCATGGTTTGTCGATCTGGTTTCTCACGTGGAAACTGGTGGGCCACAGTTCGGCCATGAGTGATGTGAGTTCAGAAAAATGATGAGAGGAAAAGGTGGAAAGAAGGAAGGCACCCTAGACCTGATTAAGCCGTGAGCGGTTGTAATCTTAAACGGTCATATGTCTTGCGTGGACACAGACCAAGGCTATGTGTCCTGCGGGAACATAGACCAGAGGCTAGGAAGTAAGGCAGTGGGGAAGACCCACAACGGTATTTGAGACTTAACTGTCTATTTACCGGGAGGGGATACTGTTAATACTGAACTGCAAAAGCGTTGTGTGATCTCGGCCTTGTCACATGTGTATAAGTCACATGGAGTTGGCCCGACTTGAAAGCCGAGTGAACTAGTGGATTTAAAAAGAGGTACACCTTTGCAAAGTGTAAAAGAAGTATCAGATACTCTATACTCCCAGGTTCTGGAGTCTTTTCGTAGTGGATGTTATCCATGGGTTATAGCACAAGTAATGATTTGGAATGTTTTCATAATATGGGTTAATAAAAATGATGACTCATGGGAGACCATCACATAACGATTTATAAAGTACAAATTAAGATTTTAAAGTATTGCTCTTCGAAACTAAACACCTTTCTTTATAATTTTAGAGTGAAAATCTACTCTATTCTTATATATATATATAAAACCAAAACCCCTTTTCTTGATCACTCCTCATCTATATACCTACATTTTTGTAACGAGACTTGCTGAGCATTGTGTAAAAACATGCTCACCCTTGCCTTTGCAAACAAATTCAGAAGAAGGATTTGAGAATCCCGATTCCCCTGGCCTTGAGCACCAAGAAGAGGAAAGAGCCTTACCAGACGATTTGAGCTTCTAGGAGGGTCATGAGCCAAGTTGAGTCCGATGTGGAGGAAGCCCTTCCAGAGCCGCTGCAGAAGGAAATGAGGACCCTCGTGGTTGCTTTTTGTGTTGTTTTTCTATGTTCGGTACTTCGATACCGATTCTTGATTTTGAAAAACTCTCTACTTTTGTATCAACTTTAATTAAGGCCATCCTTGGCATTATGATATTGTAATAGTGGTCCTCGTGACCTTGTACTTGTTTTATCTACTTGCTTTATTGTTTAAAGTGAATCCTGTTGTTGTGAGCTTGTGATGTACCTTTCTGTGCACAATCTACCTGGGTGGTTGCCAAGGTGATCCTCAAATGGGGGTCTCACACAAGGTCCCGGGGGCCAAATGGCGGCGCCCGGGACGTACCCGGTGGCAAGGTCCCGGGGGCCAAATGGCGGCGCCCGGGACGTCCCCGGAGGCAAGGTCCCGTGGGCCAAATGGCGGCGCCCGGGACATCCCCGGAGGCAACGTCCCAGGGGCCAAATGGCGGCGCTCGGGACGTACCCGGAGGCCAAATGGTGGCGCCCGGGGCAAGCACCGGAGGCCACAGTCCCCGGGCGAATGGGGGCACCCGGGACGCGCCCCGGAGGCAAGGTCCCGGGGGCCAAATTGCGGCGCCCGGGACGTACCCGGAGGCATGGTCCCGGGGGCCAAATGGCGGCGCCCGGGGCAGGCACCGGAGGCCACAATCCCCGGGCAAGTGCGAACTTACCTGGACTTAGTCTTGCGGAGATTTCCCCCAACAGCAGCCCCCCATGTCCCATGGGGACGATGCTCGAGTCCCCGGTGGGCATGGTACATGTCAATGGGAAAATCTCCTGACCAAGCCACCGGAGTCGTGACGCTTCGGTTTTCGTGCTGGACGCTTATGGCCACGCCGCTTCACCATAAATGCGCTCGCGGTTCGAACCGGCGCCTCGATTCGCTCGCCCGTCCCTTCGTTTCTCGCGCACGGTTTGAACTTCAATGGCCCAGATTGGTCCGCGAGGTGCCACGTGGTGCCCATCTGGACCACGGCTCGACTCTATAAATAGGGTCTTAGGGGGCCCGGTAGCTTCATTCCAAACTCTTCAGCCTCACGATTTTTGCTCTCCCGGTAGCTCTCTCGGTAGCTAGGGCCCGGTATCGAGTGTCCGGGACTTCTAGCCATAGTCTCCTGAAACGTTAGCCACCGGAAAAAAAGAAAGCCCAACCTGATGGCACCCAAGGGTCGAGCGAAGACCACAGAGGTGCCCCCGGAGGAAATCCCTCCGGATTTCCTCTGGGCGTCGGAGTTCTCGGCCGCGGACGCGGAGTCCCTGGTCGAACGAGGGGTCATCGAGGACGGGGACATCCGAGTCCCCGTGAAGAAAGACGGAGCCCCCCGCCCCAGGCCCGGAGAGGTCGTGGCCTTCGAGGCCTTCCTGGAGGAGGGGCTCCGGCTCCCGGTGCATCCCATGCTCCGGGAGTTTCTAAAGGAATATGGGGTGGCGCTCAACCACCTCACCCCGAACGCGCTCGTCCGGATGGGTCTCTTCATCTGGCTCTACGAGACGGCGACCGGGCGGGAGCCCACCCTTCACGCCTTTCGGTACTTCTACGAACCGGCGGCGTAGAACTCCCGCCTGGTGAAGGGGGGACCCAAGTCCCCCTTCGGTTCGGTGATGGTACAAATGCTGCCGTCCCGGGTGGCCGACTACCCGGCGGCGGCCTCCCGGGACCACTGGGGCAACTGGGTCCGGAGGTGGTTTTACCTCTGGGTCCGGGACGAGGTGGTGGTGTACACCCCAGAGCCCCCGTCCTACAGCCGGTCGTCCGCGCCGAAGCCCCCGGTGTGGACGGACGAGGAGTTTGAACTCCTCGGCAAGGTGGTCATCTCCAAGAAGACCCGCTCGATGCGGGATGCCGCCGAGGAGATGATGCTCCTGAGGATCTCCGCCTTCTCACGTGGGAGAAGGGGGATCGGCATGGGCCCGGAGCAGCGGCCCCCGGTCAAGCCGGTGACCCGGCGTAAGCCCGTTACCTGCTTCTTCATATTTATAGTTTTTAGAAAATTTGACTAACTTTTTACCTTTTGTAGTCCGGCCATACCCGGCATCGCGGGAGAAGGCGGAGAACCTCCTGGGGGGGTATTTCGCCGACGAACACGAGCGCGTCGTGCGCCTCATGGGGGAGGGCCCTCCCCGGAACTTGGTTGCTGTAGCCTATGGGCTAAAGCTGCAGGAGAGGAAGCCTCTCCCCACCCCCAGGTCGCACAAATGGGGGAAGGACGCGGCCGGGGGCTCGGAGCCCAAGAAGGCCAAGGTCCAGAAGATCCCCGGCCCGTCGACGACGCCGGCTTCGACGCCGGTGAAGGCCCGGGACACGACCCCCGGGACGGGGCGCGCCCGGGAAGATGCGACACCCCCACCCCCGGAGGGCCCTGTCGATGCCCGGGGGAAGGAGGCGGCCATTGGTGGGGCGGCGTCCGATTCGGCGGACTACGCCCCGTCGCCACTCTCGGTGGCAGTCCTCCCGGCCCTCCCGGCATCATTGGACCGGAGAGGCTGGACGTGAGATTCGCGGAGGCCTCGCCTCCGCGGGTTTGGCCGGTGGACGAGGGGGGGAGCCTGTGGGACCCTCACTTGAGGAATCCGGTGGCAACCGCCCAGGTGGGTTGCGCTCAGAAAAGGTACATTGCAGCTCACAACAACAAGATGCATTATATAAAAATGCGAGTAATTAAAAACAAGTGCTGATCACAAGGACCAACATTACAATAACTTAGCGCCAAAATGACGCATTTAAATGTTGATACAAATTAAGGAGTTTTCGACACAAAGGTCGGCACAAATGAAACAACGATAATAAGCACAAGGACTTCATCAGTCTTCTTCTTCTGCGGCAGCGGTGTACGGGCCTTCTCCACATCTGACTCCACCTTGGTACATAACCCTCTATCAAGCTTGGTCTTCAGTTTCTTCTTCTTGTTCCACATTGGGTTCAAGACCGTAAGATTCAGGGTCGACGAATCCTTCTTCTAAATTCGTTTGTAAAAGCAAGGGTGAGCACATTGTCCACATGGTGCTCAACAAGTCCCAAATAAAAATGCAAGTGTATATATAGATGGGGGGAAATTTCTCAAAGAATAGCTCCTTGGCTTCATATATGTATATAGAATAGATTTTCACACTTATTCTTTGGAGAAAAGACTTTTATTTTCAAAAGCGGTGCTTTTAAAACCCTAAGCTAAACTCTTAGAAAATGTTGTGTGTGGCAGTCTTTCATGAGTCACCACTTTATCCTGATTTTGTGAAAACTTTCCAAAAGCTACTTGTGCTGCATCGACGTGAATAGAATCCACAGCGCGCAGACTCCATAACCTGGGAGCTCAGAGTATCCGATACTTTTTAAACTTTGCAAAGGTGTACCACCTTAATCCACCGATCATTCGGCTTTCAAGTCGGTACCTCTCCATGCGACTCTTACGCATGTGACAAGGCCGAGATGACACAACAGTTTACAGTCCTAGCATTAACTATTCCCTGCCCGGTAAACAGACAGTCAAGTCTCAAGTACCGTTGTGGGTCCTCCCCACTGCCTTACTTCCTAGCCTGGGTCTATGTTCTCGCAAGACACATAGCCTCTCTTGATTACAGTCACGCACGACTTAATCTGGCATAGGGCGTCTTCCTTCTTTCCACCTTTTTCCTCTCATGATTTTTCTGAACTCACATCACTCATGGCCTTCTACGGCCCACCAGCTCTCGCAAGACACTGGATCGACAACCATTGCAGGGAAAAGCTAACACTAAAGAAAGTTACTAAGTTGCGCCCGTCCCATAAACAGGCAAGTGGTTGGTACGTTTTTCATGCCGCATAGAAGCACAGCACAAGGTTCTAGTCCTTATGAATCTTTAGTGAGGAGTCTTTCACATTCCCAGTGCGCACACAGCACCATCCTATCAAACCATCCTCACTATCGATTCCAATCACATTTTCTTTCACAAAAGGGTTTTGAATATACTTTTCTCATATGTGACCATTCAACATTTATCATATTATCTTGAGCATAGTATAGCCTAAGCATGATATTCTAGGGTGACAAGGGTGCAGGGATATTCAATGTCAAAAGGGGCTTTACAATCTTTTAGGTAATATCTAATCACTTTATTGAAACATAGTTCTTATTTGAACTTAAGGCATGCATATACTTGAAAACAGTTAACATATTTCATTTCAAAATATTAGGCTAGACATGATCAAGGGTTTGAGACTTGCCTTGCAGTGATGGGTCTAGCTGCTCAGATGAATCCTCGAAGATCTCCTCGGTTCCTTCAACGTCTGGTTCCACGACGGATACAAACAACACATACACACTATATAAGTATACAAGTACTAGAAAATAATACGTAAATACATCATTCATGCAGGGGTAAGGGTTTGGACAAGGCCACTTGACATTGATCGAAGAGATGGGCTCAGAAGGACTTGAATGTCGAAAGGCTGACATTCGGCTCATGGCTTGACATAGCCCTAAATTGGTTCTAGGTCTGTTTTTTGGAGATGTGGCAATAGGAAATATTGTAGAGCATGGTTCAAAAGGCTTAGTGGACAAAGTGACATTTCAATTGCTCAAATGTAACAAGTCTAAATCATCTAATGCCACTGGTGGACATGCACTGACATAGTGCTAGACATGGCCAGAAACTAGGGCATTGGATAACTTTTGACTCAGGACTCCAGTTGATGGAAAACTTTGTCTGGGGTTTAGGCATTGATAACAGCTACAAAACTCTCAACAGGCTCAAAGGCTGAAAGTGGCCGGAGGGTGGCCAAATCCGGTGAGCAAACACGGTGGTCTGGACATGAACTGAACCACTGGACAGCAACCTTGGCATGACGATAACTTTTGATTCAGGTCGATTCAGAAGTCGAGCTAGTAGACAATATTGCTCCGGGTATTGAGATCTAACTAAGGGACAAAGTGTACGGGGCTAGATCGACCGGGGAGAAATTCCGGCGACCGGCGCTGGAGAAGATGACTCCTAAATTGGGCGTTTTCGGTTTAAAGAGTTGAAGTCGATTCATTGCTCAGGGAGTGAGAGGGTGAGGTGAGGGGGCTATTTGCAGGGTTAATTCGGCCGGAAAGTGGCCGGAGAAGCTTGGCGACGAGGACCAGTTCACTGGTGGTGCGCAAACTTCGGAAAGGCTATGATCGCTGCTCAATTTTGAAATCTAAGTTTGTAGGCTTGCTCAAATGGGTGTACTGGACAATTCTCATCACTGGCACGAGGATTAATTCAGGTTGAATCGGGCAGCATTGAGGAAACAGGGCATTTGGGTTTTCCGACGATCGCCGGCGCTAGGGTTCGCCGGGGGCGAATTAGATGCTATGGTACGAAGAGAGGGACGAAGGGAGCTTACTGGTGGCGTTGGTTTGGAGAAAGAAGCTTCGGGCGAAGCTGGCGCCGTGAGCTTCAGGAACTGCTTACCGGGGAAGAAGATCTTTGCGGCTGTGCTGGAGAACTCAGCTGCTCTCTGGTGGTGGAGGCTAAGGCTTACAACTGCGGGTGGTGTGAAGAGATGCTGGGCAAAGGGGGGGCCTTTATATAGCCGCGGGATTGAGCTCTCGGGAGCTGCAGCAATCGCCGGCGAGATTTTCCTTCTGGCGCTGGGGCGGTCATCGAGGTACTTCGGGACATGGCGGGGCTCTGCCAGAGGCGGAGCATCGCGCGAAATCGGGGTTTCGTCAGGGAGGCGAGACGATGATCTCCGGGATGGCAGCCATGTGGCGTGGAGCTCCTGACAACAGTAGGCACGCGCGCGCGCGGGGAAGAACACGGCACGGTGCGGCTGAAGCGTTCCACGGCGGCGGTACAGCTGTGTGCGGTGGAGGCTACGTGGCCGTGAAGGTGGCAGCACGGCGAACTTTGCCGGCGGCGAGTTCAACGGCGAGGCAAAACGGCGGGGTGCTGGTCGAACGAGCACTGGTCGAACTGCTCTGGTCGAAAACGGCACAGGGACCTGGTTGCAAACTTTGGACTGATTTGTGACGGTTTGGACTAAACTGTGAAGGTTTTGGCTCGGGAATTTGGGCCTATTTGTAATTTCGGAGATCTGAAGGGCTGATTTGAACTTTGACTTTGCAGCTAAGTGCTATAAAATGTCTTAGACTCATCCAGAAGGAAAAATGGTAAAATCCGATAAGATCTGGTAGTTTTGGCAAAAATCGAAAACAAGGTAATTAGGGTTTGAAACTTTCGTCGAGGCTGAAACTAGGGTTTCGGTTGAGATTATGGAATTCTCCCAGAAGGGGAAAATGTTCAGAAAAATGAAAGGGAGGTAATCACTTGATCAGATCTGGATTTGGAGATGATCTGGGACTTTTAGCCTTTTTGGGTTTTCTGAAACTTCTGAAAAGGACTAAATTGAAACACTTTTGGACTGAAATGTGAAAATGATCTGGGGAATGAAGTTCAACTGCCAACTTTTTAGGTTAAGGTAGTGGCACACCTAAGATCAAGATAGGGTTGAGACAACAGGGATTCCAAAGAATATATGCTGACTCGTAAGCAGAAAAGATAGTCAAAAATAGGGATGTTACAGAGCCCCTCGGTCTATGAGGTCCCCCCGGAAGAGGAGGCCCCGAGGACCTTCCGGCCAGGTGCGGGGAAAGGTCCGATGATCCCCCCCTGGGCAGGGACCCCCGCCCAAAGCTCCTCGGCCACGTCTTCGGAGGACACCTCCTTGACAACGAAGACCCCGGTGACACTAGCCGCGCTAACGGACGTTCAGGTCCGGGGACCCCCCACCGGCCGCGACGCCGGCGCCGGGCGAGAGGCCACTCTGCTTCCCGCGCGGGAAGTCACCCACTATGCGGAGGGCCTGCACACCCAAAAGGTGCAGGCCTTCGTCGCGGAGGGAACGCTCCATGAGCGTTTCCAGGGGCTTCAATCCCTCGGGGCGCAGGTAACCCGAGTTGGTGATGTCTTCCTTCGTTCCCTGCATTTGAGTTTTTTCTAACTCTAAATTTTGTAGGTGGAAACTGTTACCTGGGGCCTTGAGCAGTGGGTCGCCCGGCTGCTTAAGGAAGCAGAGGACCGGGCCGCTGTGAGACCCCCATTTGAGGATCACCTTGGCAACCGCCCAGGTAGGTTACACACAGCATGATGTCACATGAGTTCCAAACCACTCAAGCATAGCATTATAGATAACCAAGTATCAGGCCAACATGGGCCAATATTACATAGCCAAAGCACCGAAAATGGCGCTAAGTAAAGTTGCTAAGAAAATAATCAGTTTATCAAGACAAGAATCGGTATCTAAGTACCGAACACACAACATAAAGCACAAAGCAACGGCAAACAGCTTGACTTCAATCAGCAGCGGAGTTGGAGGGGCTTCTCCCACATCTGACTTGACTTGGTGCATGATCCTTCTAGAACGTGGGCTCGTCCGGGGCACTTCCATCTTCTGGTGAGTATTCAGAACCGAAAGAATCGGGATCCTCGAATCCCTCTTCTACAATTGGATATAATTGCAAGGGTGAGCACTTGGTGCTCCGCAACACTCATTCTGGGGATTAATGCAATTGTACTTACATGAGGGTGAAACATATGATTCCGGGGTTTTAGTTTCATATGGATAGAGATATATAGATTTCCAAGTCATTTGTTCAGTAAAACAATACTTTGTCATGAAAATGATACTTTAAACATTAAACAGGTTTTCAATAAAACATTAGATGTAGTGGTCTCCCATTAGTCACTACTTTGTTAACCATATTATGAAAACATTCCAAAATATTACTTGTGCTATAACCCATGGATAACATCCACTACGAAAAGACTCCTGAACCTGGGAGTACAGAGTATCTGATACTTCTTTTACACTTTGCAAAGGTGTACCTCTTTTTAAATCCACTGGTTCACTCGGCTTTCAAGTCGGATCAGCTCCATGTGACTTATACACATGTGACAAGGCCGAGATCACACAACGCTTTTGCAGTTCAGTATTAACAGTATCCCCGCCCGGTAAATAGACAATTAAGTCTCAAGTACCGTTGTGGGTCCTCCCCACTGCCTTACTTCCTAGCCTCTGGCTTATGTTCCCGCAAGACACATAGCCTTGGTCTGTGTCCACGCAAGACATATGACCATTCAAGATTACAACCGCGCACGGCTTAATCTGAGGCGTAGGGCGTCTTCCTTCTTTGCACCTTTATCTCTCATCATTTTTCTGAACTCACATCACTCATGGCCGAACTGCGGCCCACCAGTTTCCACGCGAGAAACCAGACCGACAAACCATGCAGGGAACTGCTAATACCAAAAAGCTACTAAGTTGTGTCTGTCCCATACCAGGCAAGTGGTTGGTACGTTTTCAATTCGCATAGAGACACAGCACAAGGTTCTCGTCCTTATGAACCAATAGTGAGGAGCATTCACATTCCCTGGTGCGCACCGCACCCTCTCCATACAAATCAATCCTCACTACTGATCCTTTTTATCAGTTTTCTTGACAAAACGGTTTTCATTATAACTTCTCATGTATTTGACCATTTCAAGTTTAATGTGGATATTCAGTATATGAGTCCTAGGGTGACAAAAGCATATATATGAAGGTTCAATTACAAAAGGGGTTTCATGATTCATTAGGTAATATCTACTCATGTCATTCAAACATAACTTGTATCTCAAATAAGCATGCATAGTAAGAAACAGTGAATATACTTCATATGAAAATATTGGGTGAGACATGATCAAAGGAATGAGGCTTGCCTTGCAATGCTGGGTCTAAGTACTCAGACGGATCTTCAAAGACTTCCTCTGCTCCTTCAGCTTCTGACTCTGCGGCAATCAAACAACACACAAACACATACCATATAAGCATACAGAAAATAGTTTCCATAGAAAATATTAAGTAAATAAGTCATGCATACAGGGGAAAAGGTTAGGGCAAGGTCACAAGGGCTCTGGTCGAAGAAACGGCTAAAAAGGATTGAACGTCAAAGGGTCGACATTCGGTTCATGGCTTTGGCATAGCTTCAAACTGATCTTAGGATGGTTTTCTGGAGAAGTGATAGTAGAGAAAGTTGTAGATCTTGACTCCAGGAATCTACTGGACAAGGTGGCATTTCAATTGCTCAACCAGAAGGGGCTGAACAGGGTCAATGCCAGTGGTTGACATGCACTGACATAGTGCTGGACATGGCCAGAAACTAGGGCATGGCACAACTTTTGCTTTAGGGCTCCAATTGACGCACCACTTTGTCTGGGAGGTAGGTAATACTAACAGAAACAAATCACTCAACAGGCTCAAGGACAGAAAGTGACTGGAGAGCGGCCAAATCAGGTGATGAACTGCGGTGGCGACACGGCACAGGCACAACTCTGGACAAAGATTTGGCAAAGGCATAACTCACAATCTAGGCAGATCCAGGTGTCGAGCTCGTGGAAAGAATTGCTCAGGGAGTTGAGGCAAAGCTAAGGGACAAGGTTTCAGGAGCTAGATCGGCCGGGAAAGAATTCCGGTGACCAGCGCTGGAGAAGACGACACTGGGGATTAGGAGTTTTTGCTACAAGGCGTTTGAACTCGATTCCTTGCTTAGGAAGTGAAAGGGTGAAGTGTGGAAGCTACTGGTGAAGTCAATTTGGTCGGAGAATGACCGGAGAAGCTTGGCGCCGAGGTCCGGCGAACGGCTGAGGTTCCAGATTGGGATTTCTTCGATTTGAGCTCAATTGGGGATTTGGATTCCACAGGCTTGCTAAGAAATGGCTAAGGATCAATTTTTGTTACTGGGACGAGAGCTAATTCGGGACGAATCGGTTAGCATTGGGGAAACAGGGCAGTTGGGCCTTTCCGGCGATCGCCGGCGCTGGGGATCGTCGGGGAGAAATTGGTTGCTACTACACAGAGGTATAGGTGTGGGGAACTCACTGATGAACTTGGATCGAAGAGAGGGGCTGTGAAATGGGCTAGCACCGTGAGCTCACTCACTGGCTCACCAGAGAAGAAAGCGAAAACGGTGGAGTTTGGGACTTAGACGATTTTCTTTAGGTTTGAGGCTCTCAAAGCACAGGGAGGGTTTAAATAGGCACGAGGACGGAGCTTGCGAGGGAAAACACGACAACGGTTGCTTGCGCCGGGGAGAAACTTGTCGGGCGCAGGCGCAACGACAGCGACGGCGACATGATGTGCTTCAGGCGGTGCTGCAGCTTGTCTAGCGATGTCAGGACGCCTTGGAACTTCGCCTAGGACGGCGCAGATGCGGAGGCAGCAACACAGCTCCGGCAACGACACGTAGTGCCATGCCAATGCCACGGCAACGGGAACGCGCGCGAAACGCTGCTGGAGCGCGGCCGTTTAACTGCTGGACATGGCGAAGCAACAGTGCTGGCACGTGCGCACGGGGTGGCTCCGCTGTTCACAACACAGGCGACAAGAGGCGGTGGCCGGCGGCGAACGAGTGCGGCGAAAAACACGGCGCGGCTCCGGCGACACGCGTTGGTCGTGGGCAACGACCAGGTGCTGGTCGAATGGACCTGAGAAGAATACTTGGGCCGTTCTGCAATTTTGAAACTTGCTCCAGGGACTGTTTTGTGAGGAAAATTTGAGTAGAACTTGGGCCTGATTGCAAATTTGGAGATCTGAGGGTTCGATTTGAAATCTGATTTCGCAGATAAGTTGCATAAAATTATTAGAACTTATCCGGCCAAAGTTTGGTAAGATCGGGCAAGATCTGAAGGGTTTCGACAAAATTGGCGAAAAGCAGTTAAGGGTAAAATTAGGGTAATTAGGGTTTTGAGACGGCAAGGGTCGAAACTCAGTTTTAGGATGGGATTTTGGAGATGATCCAGAAGGGAAAAATGTTCTGAACAACATTTAGAAGGGGATGGCTGAAGCAGATTAGGGTTTGGGGTCAAGATGTGGATTTTGGCTATTTTAGGGTTTGCGAAAAACAGGGGTGTTACAAATCTACCCACCTTAGAAACAATCTCGTCCTCGAGATTAGGGTAGGTCAGAGAATAGGAAAGGAAATTCTCGGTGGAGATCTTCTTCTTTTTCCGAAGTCGATTATTCCTCTGAGTGATTATTCCATTGGACTCTACAGAATCAGAGGGTTCTTGACTTCAGCACTTTCTCTCTGGTCTCCAGAATTCTAACATGGTATTCTTGACAAGACAAATCTGGTTGAATCTCAATCTCTGCAGGAGATATCTGTTCCGTTGGTTTTCTCAAGCATTTCTTCAGCTGGGACACATGAAAGATGTCATGAATTCCGCTCAGTTCTGGTGGCAATTCCAACTTGTATGCCATTTCACCTTGCTTTTCCAGAATTCGATATGGTCCAACATATCTAGGCTTTAATTTTCCCTTCATCTGGAATCTTCGAACTCCTTTGTATGGCATAACTTTGAGATACACATAATCGCCCTCTTCAAATGATAGCTCTCTTCTACGATTATCTGCATAGCTTTTCTGTCTAGATTGAGCTGTTTTCAGTTTTTCTTGTATGATCCTGAAATGGGCTGTGGCTTCTTCTACCAACTGGGGTCCTAGATGTTGCTTTTGACCTATTTCTGTCCAATACAGAGGCGTGCGGCATTTTCTTCCATATAGAGCTTCATATGGTGCCATCTGCAGGCTTGTTTGGAAGCTGTTGTTATATGTGAACTCTGCATACGGTAGAAATAACTCCCAAGAGTCTCCATAATCCAAAACACATGCCCTCAACATATCTTCCAAAATTTGGTTTACCCTTTCAGTCTGACATCCAGTTTGAGGGTGGTAAGCGGTGCTGAATTTTAACTTTGTACCCAAGGCTTTCTGCAACTCTTGCCAAAATCTTGAAATGAATTGGGCTCCTCTGTCGGAAACGATAGCCTTCGGCACTCCGTGCAGTACCACTATTCTGCTGAGATACAGCTCTGCTAAGTCCTTAGCTGTATATAGGGTCTTTACTGGGAGAAAATGTGCTACCTTTGTTAATCTATCTACTATGACCCATATAAAATCGAATCCTTTTTTTGTCCTTGGTAGTCCCACAATAAAATCCATTCTGATTTCATCCCACTTCCACTCTGGGATTTGTAGAGGTTGTAGCGGTCCCGCAGGCTTTTGATGCTCTGCTTTCACTCTTTGGCACGTGTCACAAGCTGCGACAAACTTGGTGATTTCTCTCTTCATTCCTTTCCACCAAAAATAATTTTTCAAATCCTTGTACATCTTGGTGCTGCCTGGGTGTATGGAATATGGGGTTTGATGAGCTTCTTGCATGATCAAGCCTTTGATCTCGTTGTCATTTGGAATGCAGATACGGTCATCGTACCATAGAATTCCCTGTTCATCTTCTCGAAGGTTGGTTGTATCTTTGCTCCTCATGTTCTCCTTCATCTCTTGAAGGTCTGGGTCAAATGCTTGAGCTTGTCGGATCTTATCCTTCAACTCACATTCCATCTTTAGGGCAGTGATGGTTCCTTGGTTCACTAATTCCAATTGCAACCTTTCGAAGTCCTTAATCAGTTGTGTTGGCACTTCTAGCTGTGTTATCTGGTTGCAACGAGACTTTCTGCTCAAAGCATCAGCCACTACATTGGCTTTTCCCGGGTGATAGTGGATCTCCAGGTCATAATCTTTGATCAGCTCTAGCCATCTTCTTTGCCTCATATTCAACTCCTGTTGTGTGAAGATATATTTCAGGCTCTTATGATCCGTGTACATTTCGCACTTGCTGCCTAGTAAGTAGTGTCTCCATATCTTTAGTGCATGTACGACAGCAGCTAACTCCAAATCATGTGTTCGATAATTCTCCTCATGAGGTCGTAGCTGTCTTGATGCATAAGCTATCATTTTCCTTTCTTGCATCAATACACATCCTAATCCTTGTTTGGAGGCGTCACAGTAGACTTGAAAATCCTTTTTGATGTCTGGCAGTATAAGGATTGGTGCAGTTGTCAGTCTTTTGTTCAATTCCTCAAAACTTCTTTCGCACTCCTCGGTCCAATTAAAAGAAACATTCTTCTTCAGTAGCTGGGTCAGCGGTTTGGTGATCTTCAAGAATCCTTCCACGAATCTTCGATAATATCCCGCTAGTCCCAAGAAACTTCTAACTTCTGTTGCGGTTTCTGGTTGTTTCCATTCAGTAATAGCTTGGATCTTCATCGGGTCCATAAATATTCCTTCGCCTGAGATGATGTGTCCTAAGAAAGAGATCTTCTTCAGCCAAAAAGCACATTTGCTGAACTTGGCGTATAGCTGGTGGTCTGCTAGTTTCTGTAGCACTATCCTCAGGTGGTGTGCGTGCTCCTCCTCTGTCTTGGAATAGACAAGAATATCATCTACAAACACGATGATGCACTTATCCAAGAATTCCATAAGGATCTTGTTCATTAGATTCATAAATACCGCGGGTGCATTAGTTAATCCAAAGGGCATCACTGTAAACTCATGCAACCCGTATCTGGTCACGAAAGCAGTTTTAGGAATGTCCTGTTCTCGGATCCTTAACTGGTGGTATCCCGATCTCAGGTCTATTCTTGAGAACACTTTCGCTTCTCTGAGTTGGTCAAAAAGGTCATCTATCCTTGGTAAGGGGTATTTGTTCATAATAGTCATGTCGTTCAGCTTACGGTAGTCTATACAAAGTCGCATGCTACCATCTTTCTTCTTAACAAAGAGCACTGGGGCTCCCCATGGTGATGAGCTTGATCTGATGAATCCTTTTTCTTCCAATTCAGCTATCTGCCTCTTCAGTTCCTCTTGCTCATGACCTGTCATCCGAAACAACTTTCTAGCATACGGAGCGGATCCGGGTTTCAGTTCAATAGTGAACTCTATATCCCTATCTGGTGGTAATCCGGGAAGTTCTTCTGGAAAGACTTCTGGGTACTCATTGACAATCGGTACCTCTTCAAGCTTCACTTCTTCAATGCAGTTCAATCTCTGCAGGTGGTCGCAGATTGGAGTTCTGTCTGCATGGAATGTAACTTGCTTTCCAATGGCATTTGTCAGGGTGATTGTTTTCTTCTCACAATCCATCAATCCCTTATGCTTGGCCAGCCAATCCATTCCAAGAATGACATCTAATCCTTGAAGGTTTAGAACTAGCATGTCTGCCAGGAATTCTAGATTGCCGATACAGAAGGCAACATTTCTACAGATGGAATTAACAATCATCCTAGCACCAGGTGACTGAATGATGATAGGATGCTCTAAAGCAACCACAGGCAAATTATTACCCAACAAGTGATCTTTTGACATAAATGAATGAGTTGCACCGGGATCAAATAAAACAACCGAAATCTGAGATGAGATCAAGAGTCTACCGATCACGACATCAGTTGCCTCTCCTGCTTCTGCAGCGGTCACAAAGTTGAGTCTTCCTCCGGCGGTTGATGTTCCTCTCCCTCTGCTGGTTTGGAATCTTCCTCCTCTGGCTTGTGGTGCTCCTCTAGCAATAGTTCGTGCAGGTGCAGGGGATTTGGCTGCTTGAGCTTTAGCAACGCTGGGAGGTAAATGTTGAAGTGGACAAGTCTCTCTGCGGTGTCCTCTTCTGCCACAATGGAAACACTCTGTATTCTTCAGCGTACAATCTTTATAGAGGTGACTCCCTTTGCATCCTGGACATGTTGGAGTTGTTGGTGATGAAGTCCTCTACGGTCTTGGAGGTGCGGGTGCTCTGAAAGCGGCTCTGGCATATGGTGCTAGTCTCCCTCGACTAGAATTGCCTTGAAATGGATATGCTATACTTTTTCTCTTGCGGTCTTCTTCTACTATGCCTCTCTTCTCCTCCATTTTGAGCACTCGATTCACAAGGACTTGGAAGTCCGTGAACTCGTGCGTTGACAGGTGATACTGATATGAGTTTTGTAGGCCTTCGCAAAATCTGTCGATCTTCCGCTCTTCTGTCATGATATCTTCAGGTGCATACCTGGCCAATTTGATAAATTCATGCAAATACTGCTTCACCGTTCTTTCTCCTTGCCTTAAATTCAAGAATTCTCTGCGTTTGGCTTGGATAGCTCCTTTGGGGACGTGGTACTTACGGAACTGTTCCTTGAACTCATTCCAGGTAATGGAGTTCTGATTAGGGTGTACCGTCTTGTAATTTTCCCACCATGCTGCAGCCGATCCTGTGAGCTGATGGGGTCCATACAGCAGCTTCTTTTCATCATTACACCTGACAGTGTCCAATTTCCTCTCAATTTCTCTTAACCAATCGTCTGCCACTATGGGGTCTTCAGTGCAGGAGAAAGTCGGAGGACGCGTCTTTTGAAAGTCTGTCAGTCTTGCTCCAATGTTCGAACCTTCTTCGCGTCGTGTTGCGGAGTTTTGCATCAATTGTTCCAGAATTTGACTCTGTATTTCTGCGGATCTCTGTCGGTTTTGTTCCATCCATATTAATACTTCTGTCAGATTTCCCCCTTGCGGTACTGAGGTCGATGAATTTGGCTGATCTGAGGCATCTCTAGCCCTTCTCGTTGATGTGTTCCTTGGGACTTCTTCCGAGTCTTGGATCCTGCCTCTGGTGTTCACCATTCTGTTCTGACAAGATAATTGAGAGAAGACTAATTCAAGAGAGCACACATTGAACACAAGCTGAAATGAAAGATCAACCCAAGAGACTGGGTTGGAACATGCAATTGCTATTTTTAAAGGTTTTCAAAAGATACAAGGTTTTCACCTCTACAGCCCTAAAGTTACCAACAAACAACACAAGCAAAGCAACTACCACACCAAGAGCTAGAGGCTAACGATTACAAGGGTTAGAGCAGAAGGGTCAAGCTGAAGAGAAAACTAGGATCTCCTGTCGGTCCTGGAAGAACTGCAAGGCTCCACTTCTTCGGGGTCTTCCTCTTCTTGATCTTCGTCGGCATCCATAGGATCCCATTCCATATCATTGTCCTCTTCTTCCTCAGATGAACAGTTGGTGTCGCATGTAGCAATCTCTTTTCCTTTGCCTTCAGGAACTTCCTTCCCTTTCGCGAGAGTAGGATATTCTGGTGCAATGGTGTTGATCACAATGCCACGCGAAGCAGGCGTGAAATAACCCAGGTAATCCCTAGGTCTTCCCACACTCTTGCGGGCTGTGAGTCTTATCTTCAAGCGGTTCTTCTTGTTCACCGATCCTTCGTCTTCGACTTCTCGCGCTCTGCTAGGTTCAGCCAAACTCTTGAATATGCTTCTCTTTCTCTTGGAGTTCTGAGCGAACTTTCGCAAGCGCTCCTTCGAGATAGTGACGGTCATCCCGAGCATTTTCATGCTCACGCAACAACCGAGTGTAGCTCGACTCCAAAGCTTGAACTACATCTCTGGTTTTGGTCAGGATGGCATCTCTCTGGTTGGCGGAGGGATGAACAGCTCAACGATCCAATCCAGGGACTTGATAGGGCACGAAGCAGAAAGGAGAACCTACAAGGAAATCATCGTACAGCTGGCGGATGGTACCTATAGCGCGACGAGCAGCATCCTGAATGGCATCTTCTTCCTCTTCTTGACGAGCTTCCTTTCTGGTTGATCCTCTCCCGAGCTCTGGGATCTCGTACACAATAACTGAGGCACGGAAACCAAAAGGTCTGCCATTTACTTCTTCACGACAGATGTAGTAGACTGGCCGTTGATTGTCTCTTGCTCCAAGGAATTGCAACATCATCCAAAGCATCAACGCCCATGATCCCAACTCATCTCCATGAATCAGCTTCTTGCCAGGGGCCATCTGAGATGATGAGACACGGAACACTTAAAAGTAGGAAAATGGTTTTGAAAATTTTCAAATAACACTCAATACGATTTTCTTAAACAAATTAAGTTTTTCACAATTAGGTGTTTACCAAATAATCTAGAGATTCTCTGCTTTAGGGACGCCCATTCTTAGTAAGGGTCACGACCTACAATCAAGCTTCATGCTCTGATACCATTCGCTGTGAGGCCCCCATTTGAGGATCACCTTGGTAACCGCCCAGGTAGGTTACACACAGCATGATGTCACATGAGTTCCAAACCACTCAAGCATAGCATTATAGATAACCAAGTATCAGGCCAACATGGGCTAATATTACATAGCCAAAGCACCGAAAATGGCGCTAAGTAAAGTTGCTAAGAAAATAATCTGTTTATCAAGACAAGAATCGGTATCTAAGTACCGAACACACAACATAAAGCACAAAGCAACGGCAAACAGCTTGACTTCAATCAGCAGCGGAGATGGAGGGGCTTCTCCCACATCTGACTTGACTTGGTGCATGATCCTTCTAGAACGTGGGCTCGTCCGGGGCACTTCCATCTTCTGCTGAGTATTCATAACCGAAAGAATCGGGATCCTCGAATCCCTCTTCTACAATTGGATATAATTGCAAGGGTGAGCACTTGGTGCTCCGCAACACTCATTCCGGGGATTAATGCAATTGTACTTACATGAGGGTGAAACATATGATTCCGGGGTTTTAGTTTCATATGGATAGAGATATATAGATTTCCAAGTCATTTGTTCAGTAAAACAATACTTTGTCATGAAAATGATACTTTAAACATTAAACAGGTTTTCAATAAAATATTAGATGTAGTGGTCTCCCATGAGTCACTACTTTGTTAACCATATTATGAAAACATTCCAAAATATTACTTGTGCTATAACCCATGGATAACATCCACAACGAAAAGACTCCTGAACCTGGGAGTACAGAGTATCTGATACTTCTTTTACACTTTGCAAAGGTGTACCTCTTTTTAAATCCACTGGTTCACTCGGCTTTCAAGTCGGATCAGCTCCATGTGACTTATACACATGTGACAAGGCCGAGATCACACAACGCTTTTGCAGTTCAGTATTAACAGTATCCCCGCCCGGTAAATAGACAATTAAGTCTCAAGTACCGTTGTGGGTCCTCCCCACTGCCTTACTTCCTAGCCTCTGGCTTATGTTCCCGCAAGACACATAGCCTTGGTCTGTGTCCACGCAAGACATATGACCATTCAAGATTACAACCGCGCACGGCTTAATCTGAGGCGTAGGGCGTCTTCCTTCTTTCCACCTTTATCTCTCATCATTTTCTGAACTCACATCACTCATGGCCGAACTGCGGCCCACCAGTTTCCACGCGAGAAACCAGACCGACAAACCATGCAGGGAACTGCTAATACCAAAAAGCTACTAAGTTGTGCCTGTCCCATACCAGGCAAGTGGTTGGTACGTTTACAATTCGCATAGAGACACAGCACAAGGTTCTCGTCCTTATGAACCAATAGTGAGGAGCATTCACATTCGCATAGAGACACAGCACATGGCCAGAAACTGGGGCATGGCACAACTTTTGATTTAGGGCTCCAATTGACGCACCACTTTGTCTGGGAGGTAGGCAATACTAACAGAAACAAATCACTCAACAGGCTCAAGGACAGAAAGTGACTGGAGAGCGGCCAAATCAGGTGATGAACTGCGGTGGCGACACGGCACAGGCACAGCTCTGGACAAAGATTTGGCAAAGGCATAACTCACAATCTAGACAGATCCAGGTGTCGAGCTCATGGAAAGAATTGCTCAGGGAGCTGAGGCAAATCTAAGGGACAAGGTTTCAGGAGGTAGATCGGCCGGGAAAGAATTCCTTTGACCGGTGCTGGAAAAGACGACACTGGGGATTAGGGGTTTTTGCTACAAGGCGTTTGAACTCGATTCCTTGCTCAGGAAGTGAAAGGGTGAAGTGTGGAAGCTACTGGTGAAGTCAATTTGGTCGGAGAATGACCGGAGAAGCTTGGCGCCGAGGTCCGGTGAACGGCTGAGGTTCCAGATTGGGATTTCTTCGATTTGAGCTCAATTGGGGATTTGGATTCGACAGGCTTGCTAAGAAATGGCTAAGGATCAGTTTTTGTTACTGGGACGAGAGCTAATTCGGGACGAATCGGTTAGCATTGGGGAAACAGGGCAGTTGGGCCTTTCCGGCGATCGCCGGCGCTGGGGATCGTCGGGGAGAAATTGGTTGCTACTACCCAGAGGTATAGGTGTGGGGAACTCACTGATGAACTTGGATCGAAGAGAGGGGCTGTGAAATGGGCTAGCACCGTGAGCTCACTCACTGGCCCGCCAGAGAAGAATGCAAAAACGGTGGAGTTTGGGACTTAGACGATTTTCTGGAGGTTTGAGGCTCTCAAAGCACAGGGAGGGTTTAAATAGGCACGAGGACGGAGCTTGCGAGGGAAAACACGACAACGGTTGCTTGCGCCGGGGAGAAACTTGTCGGGCGCAGGCGCAACGACGGCGACAGCGACGTTATGTGCTTCAGGCGGTGCTGCAGCTTTACTAGCGATGTCAGGACGCCTTGGAACTTCGCCTGGGACGGCGCAGATGCGGAGGCAGCAACACAGCTCTGGCAACGACACGTAGTGCCATGCAAATGCCACGGCAACGGGAAAGCGCGCGAAACGCTGCTGGAGCGCGGCCGTTTAACCGATGGACATGGCGAAGCAACGGTGCTGGCACGTGCGCACGGGGTGGCTCCGCTGTTCACAACAAAGGCGACAAGAGGCGGTGGCCGGCGGCGAACGGGCGCGGCGAAAAACACGGTGCGGCTCCGGCGACACGCGCTGGTCGTGGGCAACGACCAGGTGCTGGTCGAATGGACCTGAAAAGAATACTTGGGCCGTTCTGCAATTTTGAAACTTGCTCCAGGGACTGTTCTGTGAGGAAAATTTGAGTAGAACTTGGGCCTGATTGCAAATTTGGAGATCTGAGGGTTCGATTTGAAATCTGATTTCGCAGATAAGTTGCATAAAATTATTAGAACTTATCCGGCCAAAGTTTGGTAAGATCGGGCAAGATCTGATGGGTTTCGACAAAATTGGGGAAAAGCAGTTTAGGGTAAAATTAGGGTAATTAGGGTTCTGAGACGCCAAGGGTCGAAACTCAGTTTTAGGATGGGATTTTGGAGATGATCCAGAAGGGAAAAATGTTCTGAACAACATTTAGAAGGGGATGGCTGAAGCAGATTAGGGTTTGGGGTCAAGATGTGGATTTTGGCTATTTTATGGTTTGGCAAAAATAGGGGTGTTACAGCCGCGACCTCCGTAGGGCAGCGTGAGGAGGCCTTCCGGGAACGCGATGAGGCCCTTGTGGAACTGTCTCGGGTCCGGGCCCAGGTTCATATTTTCGACGCCGTCAACGGCCGCCTCCGGGAGGAGGCCAAGGCGAGGGTGGTGGTGCTCCGGGAGCTCAAGGGCTCGAGCGGCCGGGCGGTGGCGGAAGTGGGCCACTCCGTCCGTTCGGCCCTCGAGAGCCTTGGCGTAAGCTTAGGCTCCGGGAGCAGCTCGGAGGTGCCGCCGGCGACCCTCGCGGAGGCTGTGCATTTTCTCAATGCACAGGTCTCTGCCATTCCGAAGGCTGCCAACGCTCGGGCGCGGGGCCGGGCGATCCCCATCGTCGCGGCTGCTGCGGGGCTCGTCGAGTTCCGGGAGGTCGGTGCGGGGGCGATCGGGGGCCGCATCCCCCGAAGCTTCCCGGACTCCTTCGAGCCTTCGCGCCGAGAGGTCGAGCAGCTTGCCGGAGGATTCTACGACCGGATCATCCGGGCAAGATTCCCGGCTCCGGCACCTCCGGCGGGGGATGACCCAGCCCCGGCCTCGGAGGATGCCCCCCGGGGGGAGGACGCCAATGAAAAAGTATGAGCCTCCCCCCGGATCTTTAGATATACTTTCTTAGGACTTTTGATCCCGGTATCTTCTTAGAAGAAGCTCCGGCCCGCTGTGGGCGGGAGGGGGGGGGATAAGGAACCCCCGGGTGCGGGTGACAACACCCACGAGCAAACTTAGCTCATTCTTGTTAAGATGAGTCGTCTGGACCATCCAAGAAGAAAGAATAAAAAGACAACAAAAGCGGCAACAGCTTTATTCATCATGAAACCCGGAGGACATCTTCCCCCTCCGGTGGGCTTCGGAAACGGTACAACCCGGGGGATTCTCTACATCCTAAGGCTCCTACGCCTAATACTCTCGGAGGCTCTCCGCAAGCTCCCGGGTCAAGTCCCGGTACAATGCTCGCACGCGGCGCCGAGCGTCCCGGAGCACATCTTCGGGCCAGAACTCGTATCCAGCCGGTGGGAGTATCCGGAGGGGAGGTATCATCCGGAACCCCGGTCGCGGAGGGGACAATTCGGAGCGATGATTGTCAAAGTTGTCCAAGTGCCACTCCGGGCGCCACCTCAACCGGATCGGCTCCCGAACGCTGTCCCCGCCGCGCTTCCCGGAGACAAGGCTTAGCAAGATTAAAGCCGCTTGGGCATCCCCCGGGGAGCCCCTCCCGGACCTTCGCCCGGGAGCAACCTCCCGGGAACCCTGGTAACAATACATTCAATTCAAATACTTAGAAAAAAATTCTAACTTCATTGCATTGAAAATGTTTTTGTACAACTGTCCGGGGCTTCTTCTAAGAAGCTACTGGGATCAAAAGTCCTAAGAAAATAAAAGGGCCCTAACTAAGATCCGGGGGGAGGCTCATACATGTTCATTGGCGTCCTCCCCCCGGGGGGTTTCCTCCGAGGCCGGGGCCGGAGCGTCCACCACCGGAGGCGCCGATGCCGGGAATCTCGCCCGGATGATCCGGTCGTAGAAGCCCCCGGCGAGCTGCTCCACCTCCCGGCGTGATGGCTCGAAGAACTCGGGGAAGCTCCGCGGGATACGGCCCCCGATCGCCCGGGCGCCCACTCCCCGGTGCTCGACGAGCCCAGCCGCGGCCGCAACGACGGGAATCGCCCGGCCCCGAGCCCGGGCATCCGCTGCCTCTGGAATCACGGAGACCTGTGCGTTGAGAAAACGCACCACCTCCGAGAGTGTGGCCGGGGGCGCCTCCGCGCTGCTCCCGGAGCCTAGGCTTACGCCAAGGCTCTCGAGGGCCGAACAGACGGAGCGGGCCGCGTCCGCCACCGCCCGGACGCTCGCTTCCTCGAGCTCCCGGAAGGCCTCCCTCCTCGCCTTCGCCTCCTCTCGGAGACGGCCATTCACCGCCTCTGAGACATGAACTTGGGCCCAGACCCGGGCCAGCTCCTGGAGAGCTTCGTCTCGGTGGCCCAGGAAGGAGGCGGCCCTATCCTCCGCGTCCTTGAGCAGCCGGATGACACGCTGCTCGACGCCCCAGGTAATCGACACTCCAGAGTTAGAAAAATTTTTTGGATGTATGAGCTAAAGGAAAGAGACGGTCGCTTCGGGTGAATACCTGGGCTTGGAGAGACCGGAGCTCCGCGAAGCGGTCATGGAGCGTCCCTTCCGCAACGAAGGCCTGGACCTTCGGGGTCTGCAGCCCTTCCGCATAGCGTTCAACCTCCCCTGCGGAAAGCAAGGGGGTCTCCCGCCCGGCGCCGGTCCGACCGCGGCCGGTAGCGGGCTCCCGAACCTGGGTGCCCGGCGCGACCTCGGTCGGGGTGGCAGTCGTCGTCGTCCTCGTTGCGGAGGTGCCCCCCGAGGAAGTGGCCGAGGAAGTCCCGGAAGGGGTCCCTCATCGAGGGGCGACCATCAGACCCTTCCCCTTTCCAGGCGGCAGGGCCCCCGGGGCCCCCACTTCCGGCGGGACCTCGTAGACCGAGGGGCTCCCCCCCTCGTCCACGGGCCATTCCATCCGCGGAGGCGAGGCCTCCGCGAACCTCACCTTCAGCTTCTCCGGCTCCAAGGGTGCCGGGGGTGGTGGCGGAACCGCTACCGATTGCGGCGACGGGGCATAGTTCACCGAGTCGGAGGCCGTCCCGTCGGCGGCCGCCTCCTTCCCCCGGGCCACAGCAGGGCTCTTCGGGGGAGGAGGTGTTGCTTCCTTCCGGGCCGGTACCCGGGCACGCTCGGTCTCGGGGGTCTCATCCCGGGGCTTCGCCTGCGTCGACGACGGGCCGGGGATCTTTTGGACTCTGGCCTTCTTAGGCTCAGAGCCCCCGGCCGCATCCTTCCCCCGCTTGTGTGAACCGGGGGTGGGGAGGGGCTTCCTCTCTGGAAGCTTCAGCCCGTAGGCCTCAGCCACCAGGTTCCGAGGAGGACCCTCCCCCACGAGGAGCACGACGCGCTCGTGCTCGTCGGCGAAGTACCTCCCGAGGAGGTTCTCCGCCTTCTCCCGCGCCGCCGGGTACGGCCGGACTGCAAGAGGTAAAGAGTTAGTCAAATTTTCAAAAAATTCGTAAGTATAATGCAACAGGTTCCCGGAGCTTACGTCGCGTCACCGGTTTGACCAGGGGCCGCTGCTCGGGGCCCATGCCGATCCCCCTCTTCCCGCTTGAGAAGGGGGAGATCAGAAGGAGCATTATCTCGTCGGCGGCATCCCGCATTGAGCGGGTCTTCTTGGAGAGGACCACCCTGCCGAGGAGCTCGAACTCCTCGTTCGTCCACACCGGAGGCTTTGGCGCGGGCGATCGGCTGTAGGTGGCGGGCTCCGGGGCGTACACCACCGCCTCATCTCGGACCCGGAGGTAAAACCACCTCCGGACCCAGTCGCCCCAGTGGTCCCGGGAGGCCGCCGCCGGGTAGTCGGCCACCCGGGACGGCAGCATTTGTACCATCACTGAACCGATGGGGGACTTGGTTCCCCCCTTCACTAGGTGGGAGCTCCGCGCCGCCGGTTCGTAGAAGTACCGGAAGGCCTGAAGGGTGGGCTCCCGCCTGGTCACCGTGTCGTAGAGCCAGATGAAGAGGCCCATCCGGATGAGCGTGTATGGGGTGAGGTGGTTGAGCGCCACCCCATACTCCTTCAGAAACTCCCGGAGCATGGGATGCACCGGGAGCCGGAGCCCCGCCTCCAGGAAGGCCTCGAAGGCCGCGACCTATCCGGGCCTGGGGCGGGGGGCTCCGTCTTTCTTCGCGGGGACTCGGATGTCCCCGTCCGCGATGACGCCGCGCTCGACCATGGACTCGGCGTCCTCGGCCGTAAACTCGGACGCCCAGAGGAAGTCCGGAGCGACTTCCTCCGGGGGCACCTCGGTCGTCTTCGCTCGACCTTTCGGTGCCATCAGGTTTGTTTGTTTTCGGTGGCTAACTTTGCAGAAGGCTACGGCTAAAAGTCCCGGACGCTTGCTACCGGGCGCTAGCTACCAAGAGAGCTATCGGGAGAGCAAAAAACGTTAGGCTGAAGAGTTTGGAATGAAGCTACCGGGCCCCCTAAGGCCCTATTTATAGAGGCGAGCCGTGGTCCAGATGGGCGCCACGTGGCACCTCGCGGACCAATCTGGGCCGTTGAACTTCAAACCGTGCGCGAGAAATGAAGGGACGGTCGCGCGAATCGAGGCGCCGGTTCGAACCGCGAGCGCATTTATGACAAAACGGCGCGGCCATAAACGTCCGGCACGGAAACTGAAGCGTCACGGCTCTGGTGGCTTGGTCCGGAGATTTCCCCGGTGACATGTACCATGCCCACCAGGGACTCGAGCATCGTCCCCGGGGGGGATGGGGGGCTACTGTTGGGGGAAATCTCCGCGGGACTAAGTCTAGGTAAGTTGCGTCACACTCGCCTGGGGACCTGGCCTCCTGTGCCTGCCCGGGCGCCGCCTTTCTTGCCCCCGGGACCTAGCCTCCGGTGCCGTCCCGGGCGCCGCCTTGTGGCTCCCGGGACCTGGCCTCCGGTGCCGTCCCGGGCGCCGCCTTTTGGCTCCCGGGACCTGGCCTCCGGTGCCGTCCCGGACGCCGCCATTTGGCTCCCGGGACCTCGCCTCTGATGCCCCCCCCCGGGCGCAGCCATTTGGCCCCCGGGACCTTGCCTCCAGGGCACGTCCCGAGCGCCGCCATTCGCCCGGGGACTGTGGCCTTTGGTGCCTGCCCCGGGCGCCGCCATTTGGTCCCCGGGACCATGCCTCCGGGACAGGTCCTGGGCGCCGCCACTTGTCTGGGGAGTGTGGCCTCCGGTGCCTGCCCCGGGCGCCGCCATTTGGCCCCCGGGACCTTGCCTCCGGGGCACGTCCCGGGCGCCGCCATTCGCCCGGGGACTGTGGCCCCCGGTGCCCGTCCCGGGAGCCGCCTTTTGGCCCCCTGGCCTCCGGCGTCGTCCCGGGACCTGGCCTCCGGCGCCGTCCCGGGTGCCGCCATTTGGCCCCCTGGACCTGGCCTCCGGTGCCGTCCCGGGCGCCGCCACTCGCCCGGGGACCTCGCCTCCGGTGCCCCCCCCGAGCGCCGCCATTTGGCTCCCGGGACCTAGCCTCCGGTGCCGTCCCGGGTGCCGCCTTTTTGGCCCCCGGGGCCTGGCCTCCGGTGTCTCCCCGGGCGCTGCCTTTCTGGGCCCCAGGACCTGGCCTCCGGTGTCTCCCCGGGCGCCGCCTTTCAGTCCCCCGGGACCTGGCCTCCGGTGCCGTCCCGGGCGCCGCCATTTTGGCCCCCGCGACCTAGCCTCCGGTGCATGTCCCGGGCCTCATCGCCCTTCTAAAGGTAAAGTCTCGAGTTGATTTGTCACATGTAGGTCACGCGAGGAGCGCCTCGGGAATCAGCGACCACCTGTCAAGCATCCAAGACGTTTGATCGGGAGAAGGACGTTCCTACCCTTCAATCCAACGGTTGCTTCCAGGGTAGTTTAGGCTTTTTGCTTCTTTTTGGGGCTATAAATAGCCCTTGTACCCCTCTGTTGTAAGGATCGAATCACTTTTATTGGAATAGCTACACTCACAGGCATGCTCCGGAAGCCTCTCCCCCGGAGAGAGCCTCCCCAGCCGACTCTGGTCGGGAGTGCGTCGACAGGACTAGGGCCCCCACCGGGACCCGAACCTCTATAAATCCTCGTGTCCTTTCTTGTGCTTGTCCGGCGGGGGAGGACCGGTTATCCGGTCAACCCGCGCCGCGTAACCTTCGCTAGGATCATTCTCAAAACCTGCCGGGGTATTCGCAATACCACGACAGGACTAGTCTCCCAAAGCGACTCGTTACCGCGGCCGCTGGGGACCGGGTTGCCGCTTACACCCTCAGTCCACGAGGGCTGATCGTAAGCCGCCCTATAGGAGGGACTTGTTGGGTCTGGGCCCACTTCCTCGCGGGGAGGGCATCCTCACGGGGAGGGCATCCTCGCTGGGAGGGCGTCCTCGCGGGGAGGGTATCACCGTAAGGGGCGGTAATGAGAAGAACCTGCAATGAGACAATTGAAGAGCAAGACCAATGTATTGCTAGTAAAATGAAGTACATGACCTCCCCCTGCGAAGTCACGAAAGGGGAGGAAAATATAGTGTCCCTCCTCCCCCTCCGGCGTGAACGCTCCGGGGGAGGGGACAGGCCCGTAAGGCTAAACATCGAACATGCAAAGTAAACGCAAGTTCCACGTGTGCTTTAGCTCCTGCTCTTGAAGGTTGGAGAGCTTATAAGCCCCCGAGCCCAGGACCGCGGAGATCCTGTAGGGGCCCTCCCATTTGGGGGAGAGCTTCGCCTGGGCTTGGGGGTCTGTGACGCGCTTGAGGACAAGGTCCCCAAGGCGAAAAGCTCTCTCGCGCACGCGCCGGTTGTATGCGCGCGCCATCTCTTGCTCATAGATGGCGTGGCGGAGGAGCGCTCGGTCGCGTTCCTCCTCCACGAGATCGATTTCTAGGCGCTGGTTGGCCTCGTTGGCCTGGTACGCTGCGGGCGTGGCTCCCTCCAGGAGCTCGACCCGCAGTGACCGGAGGCCGATCTCCAGGGGGAGGACTGCCTCCGCCCCGTAGACCAGGGAGAAGGGAGTACGCCCCGTCGCCCGGGACGGGGTCGTGCGCATGGAGCAGAGGATGCTAGGGAGCTCCTCTGCCCAAGCACCCCGCTTAGAAGCGGTCTGCTCGAGTCTCCGGCGCAACCCCTGTAGGATCACGCCGTTGACCCTCTCGACAGCCCCATTGCTCCGGGGATGGGCCACTGAGGCAAAGTGGATGACGAGCCCCAGGCCTTCGCAGAATTCCCGGAAATAAGCCAAGTCGAATTGGGTCCCGTTGTCCACGGTGATTTCCCGGCGGACACCAAAATGACATACGAAATTTTTCCAGAAAAACCGCTGAACGGCCCGGGACGTGATGCTGGCCAAAGGCTCCGCCTCAACCCACTTTGTAAAATAGTCGACCGCGACGACCGCATACTTGTATCCTCCGGGTGCTAGGGGGTAGGGCCCTAAGAGGTCCATCCCCCAGCGCACGAAGGGCCAAGTGATGGGGATTGTCTGCAGCGCTATAGGGGGGAGGTTCGAGCCCTTGGCCGTCTTCTGGCATGCTTCGCACGGGGAGACAAGGTCTCGCGCGTCGCGCATGACCGTGGGCCAGTAGCATCCCTGCCGGAGGGCCTTGGCTGCGATGGCACGCGGGGCTAGGTGAGAACCACAGCTCCCCGCGTGGATGTCTTCGAGAAGTTGAAGTCCCTCCGGCCGGGGGAGGCAGCGCAGGAGGGCGGAAGCCCCCCGCTTGTAGAGCCTCCTCTCCAGCAGGAGGTATGCTCGGGCTTTAGCCCGGAGGCGTTTAGCCTCGGTCTCACTAGGAGGGTCCATCCAAGACGGAGTCCGGGTGATCTCGGCGACCTCTGGGACATGAGGCTCGTCGCCCGTGTCCGGGGAGGCCACCGAGGGCTTCGTGATGATTTCCAGAAAAGCCCCCTTGGGGAGCGATTCCCGGGCACTTGCCGCCCGGGCCAAGGCGTCGGCCCGGTCATTGTGCCTCCGCGGGATATGCCGGGCCTCGAGGCCGTCGAAATTCCTCTCCATCTTTCGCACTTCCTGCAAATAAAGACTTAAGTTTGCGTCATGGCACAGGTAAGACTTGTCCATTTGGCAAACTACGAGCTGAGAATCTCCCTTGACTAGGAGGCGCCGGATCCCCAGGGAGCGCGCAAGGCGCATCCCGAGGAGCAAAGCCTCGTATTCGGCGACGTTGTTGGTTGCGGGGAACTCGAGCCACGCGGCGTACTCGAGTTCCTTCCCCTCGGGGCTCCGGAGGACTACTCCCGCACCAGCCCCGGCGAGACACAGCGACCCATCGAACATGAGAGTCCAATGATCACTGCGTCGGGGCGGCATAGGGAGGTCTTCGTCCCCGGACCCAGAGGCGGGAGTCCACTCTGCGACGAAGTCGGCGAGGACCTGCGACTTGATGGCGAAGCGGCCGGTAAGGGAGAGGGAGAAGGGGCAGAGCTCGGCCCTACACTTCCCAATCCGGCCGGTGGCTTCTTTGTTCCGCAGTACCTCCCCAGGGGGACGGACAACGAGACGGTGATGGGGTGCCCCAGGAAGTGATGGGGTGCCCCAGGAAGTAATGGCGAAGCTTCCGGGACGCCATCAGGAGGGCGTAGCAGATCTTTTCCATCTCCGTGTACCGAGTTTTGGCCCCTTGGAGGGCCTCACACACGTAGTACACGGGACGCTGCTGCCCCCTTGCTCCTTCATCAAGACCGCGCTGACGGCGACGGGGGTCGCGGCGAGGTAGAGGAGCAAGGGCTCTTCTGGAGACGGACTCATGAGCATTGGAGGGCTCGTGAGGTACTTCTTGAGGTCGTCGAACGCCTCCTGGGCCTCTGGGGTACAGCGGAACCCCTCGAGCCCCTGGAGGATCTTGAAATACTGCAGGCCTCGCTCCCCCGACCGAGAGACGAAGCGGCTTAGCGCGGCTGGGCGGTCGGAGAGCTGCTGGACATCCTTGACGGAGCGCGGCGGGGGCATCTCTAGGAATGCTCGGACCTTCTCGGGGTTTGCCTCAATGCCCCGCTGGGACACGAGGAAACCTAGGAGCTTCCCCCCACGCACCCCGAAGGCGCACTTCTCCGGGTTGAGTTTGAGTCCGAACGCGTGGAGGTTGTGGAAGGTTTCAGCCAGGTCGTCGATGTGGGAGGCTGCGCGAGGACTCTTGACGACCACGTCGTCTACGTAGACTTCGACGTTGCGGCCGACTTGATCTTTGAAGACCAGCGTCATGAGGCGCTGGAAGGTCGCCCCCGCGTTTTTGTGCCCGAACGGCATATGGACGTAGCAGAAGATTCCGAGGGGAGTTATAAAACTCGTCTTTTGCTCGTCCCCTTCCGCCATCCGCACTTGATGGTAGCCCGAGTAGGCGTCTAGGAGGCTCATGAGCTCGCACCTCGCTGTGGAGTCGACGAGCTGATCAATCCGCGGGAGCGGGAAGTTGTCTTTTGGGCAGGCGCGGTAAAGGTCGGTGAAGTCCACGCACATCCGCCACCTGCCGGTTGACTTCTTGACGAGGACGGGGTTCGCGAGCCACTCGGGGTGCAGGACCTCCCGAATGAACCCCGCCTCTCGGAGCCGAGCGATCTCTATCTTGATGGCCTCTTGACGTTCGTGGGAAAGCTTCCTTAGCTTTTGCTTGACCGGGGGGTGGCCGGGGTTTACCGCAAGCTTGTGCTCAATAACCTCCCGAGCGACGCCCCGCATGTCCGAAGGTTTCCACGCAAAAACATCAGAGTTTTTGCGCAGGAAAGCTGCGAGTTGTGCTGCATGGTCCTGGGGGAGCTCTGCCCCGATTTGGATGATTTTGTCCCCGCCGCCCGGAGACAGCGGGACCTTCCAGAGGCCCCCTTCCGGACCCTTCTTGAGGAGGGGCCTCCCGAGGGACGGCACAGCGACGTCTGAATCCGGGGGGGGAGCCTCCCCCCCGGGCGTCTTGATCATGTTAACGCTTCCGATTGTGGCAGCGGCGCGCTCGTATAGAGCACAAGCCATGTCCTGATCTCCCCAGACGTTGATCACGCCGTGCGGCCCGGGGATCTTCATGCAAAGGTAGTTTTGATGGGTGGCAGCCCCCAGCCGGTTGATTGTGGTCCTCCCCATAATCCCGTTGTAGGAGGAGGGGAGGTCCACTACGTCGAAGCGGACCAGCTCGGTCCGGTAGTTCTCCGGGGTGCCGAAGGTCATTGGAAGGTCTACCTTGCCCACGGGGCCAATCGCCTTCCCCGGGACAAACCCTTGCAGGGGCCCTGCCGCGGGCTGCAGGAGTTTCTCATCCACCTGCATTTCTTTGAAGGCTTTAAGGAATAGGACATCGGCGGAGCTTCCGCCGTCCACGAGAATGCGGGCCAGGTGGCAATTGTAGATAGTCGCGGAGACAATGAGCGCGTCGTCGTGGGGGAAGTGAATCCCTCGCGCGTCTTCCACCATAAAGGTGAGGGGGACCTCCGACCACTTGGGTGGCGGGGACGTGTGTAGCAACCCCACAACCTTAACCTCACGCGCGTACTCCTTACGCTGGCGCTTGGAGTCCCGCCCAGAGGCGGACCCTCCCACGATGACGTTGATGCGGCGCTGAGAAGTCTGGAAGGGGAGAGCTTCCGAAGGCTCCCCCTCCTGCGTCTGCTCCCCCCCCCGCGGGAGCGGGAAGGGCCGGAATAGCTGGCCGAGGGGGCAAGGAGGCCGGAGTCCCCCCCCAGCCCGCGCTGGTCGAGGAAGTCCACGAAGTGCTGCAGCAGCTGGCTACAATCTCGGGTAGCGTGGGTACTGGACCTGTCGAAGCTGCACCACGGTCCTTCCCGCCTTCTTCTTGCGGGGCCTTCCCGGCCGCGCGAAGACTGTCCTCCCCCATGGCCCTTCGGTTTGGGGAAGGGGCGGTTGCCCCTTGGGGGGTCGCGCGAGCCGCCTCGACCCTCGAGGACAAAGGTGTCCCGAGGCCGTGGCTCGTTACGCCCCCCTGCCTAGGGCGCTTGAGGGGATCCCTGGCCCCCCGGTCAGCGGGGGCGGGAGCCCCCTGGGTCTTCTTCCAGATGTCGTCTTCTTCCGCCCGAGCGTACTTTTCGAGTACGTTGAAGAGCTCATCGGCGGAAGAGGGGCAGCTCCAGGAGAGCCTTCGGTGGAGCTCCCCCAAGAGGATGCCGCTTTTGCAGGCTTCGATGACCGTAGAATCGGGGACGTGGGCCACTTTGCACTTCACCTGAGCAAAGCGCTTGAAGAAGCTTCTGATGGTTTCCCCAGTCCTCTGTCGGACAGTGTACAGCTACGAGGAGTCCAGGGGGCGCACATAGTTCCCCTGGAAGTTCGTGCAGAACTCCCTCTTCAGTTACGTGAAAGACTTGATGGAGCCAGCCTTCAGGTTGTAGAACCAGGAGCGGGCGATGCCGGTGAGGTAGAGGGGGAAGACGTTGCATTGTACCGTCTCGTCCCCCCCCGGCCGCGGAGATGGCAGTGGAGTAGACCTGCACAAACTCGTAAGGGTCTGCCTCACAGTTATAGTGCTCGATGTGAGGAGGGCGGTAAGGCCGCGGCCACCGGATGCTGCGAAGTCTTCAGCACAGGGACTGGTTAGCCCCCTGCACCTCCCGGGGAGAGTCCCGGTCGCTGTCTTCTTTCACGGGACCTTCGTTGTCTGAGTCTGGAAGCGGTCCGAGAGGTTCGCTAGAGTGGCGATGGCGACGCTGTTCCTCCGGACCGGGACTGAGTTCCCGGGCGTCCGGGCTCTCCGCCGGAGTGGTTGGCTCTTCAGCGGATCTCTTCCCCCGACCGGTGCGAAAGCGAGGCTCCCCGCGCCCGCGGCCGGGGGGATGTTCTTCCCCGAGCTCTGGTGAATGCATTCGCTCGACCTCCCCCCGGGCGAAACGGACCTGTCCCGCCGAGGGAGGGAGCTCATGCACTGTTGCTACCAGCTCGGAGGCTTCCGGGGCCGGCTGGGGCGAGCCCCCTGCGAAGACCCCCGGGACCGGAAAGGGGGAAGCCCCTGTATTATCCGGAACCGGGGAGGGGGCGCCCATGGCGACGTTTGGAACCGAAGTGGAGGGGGCCCCAGTGGCAACGACCGGAGCTGGAAAGGGGGAAGCCCCTGTAACATCCGGAACCGGCGAGGGGACCAGCCCACGCGGCGACGTCCGGGACTGGGGAGCCCATGCGAGGGGAAGTCCGCTGAGGCGCGGGAGCTGCTCTGTCGACAGCCCCCGGTGCGGTAAACGCGACGCGAGGGGCGGTACTGGCTCCCGGCGTAGGGAAAACCCCCGGCATAAAGTGGGCTCCCGGCCCCGAAAATAGGCTTGGGACGGGGACCCCCCTGGTGCCGCGAAGGGCCCTGGCATGAAGTTGTCTCCCGGCACCGGGACGGGCACGGGTGCCGGGAAGGGTCCGGACGTATATCCCGCAGGGGGGAGGGAACCCCCCGGCAGGATCATACGGGGCGGACAAACTCCCGGAGGCCGGAGGGGCCGCTGGATAACCCATAAACGGGGACATAGTCCTCGGATATGGGTGCGACGCAAATGTGGGGGCCGGAGGCCGCGCCAACACGCTGAGCAGCTCATCCATTGAGCGCTGGGCGCGGAGCTGGCCCTCGACTAGTGCCTCAAGCAGGGCGTCCCGGGGAGCCGGGTGAGCCATCGGGGGTAGGCTAGTCCCGGCCGAGGTCCCCGCGGTCACCGGGAGCGACCTGGAGGTGGAAGCACCTAAGTTAAGAGGGAAGGAGGCAGGCGGTACCTGGGCCTGACCGCCTCCGGGCGGAAGCGCCGGGACAGCAGTGTCCCGCACGAGCGGCGCCGGGTCTCTGAGACCGGCGTCACCGGGAAGGGTGCGAGCCCTTGTTCTTGGGGGAGCCATGGCGTCTTGTCACGGGTCCCCACGGTTGGCGCCAACTATCGTGGTATTGCGAATACCCCGGCAGGTTTTAAGAACAATCCTAGCGAAGATTTACGCGGCGCGGGTTGACCGGATGACCGGTCCTCCCCCGCCGGACAAGCACAAGAAATGACACGAGGATTTATACAGGTTCGGGTCCCGGTGGGGGCCCTAGTCCTGTCGACGTGCTCCCGACCCGAGTCGGCTGGGGAGGCTCTCTCCGGGGGAGAGGCTTCCAGAGCACGCCTGTGAGTGTAGCTATTCCAATAAAAGTGATTCGATCCTTTACAACAGAGGGGTACAAGAGCTATTTATAGCCCCAAAAAGAAGCAAAAAGGTCTAAACTACCCCGGACGCTACCGTCGGATTGAGGGGTAGCAGCGTCTTTCTTCCGGTCAAGCGCCTTGGATGCTTGACAGGTGGTCGCTGATTCCTGAGGCGCCCCTCGCGTGACCTGCACGTGATGAATAAACAGGGACTTTACCTTTCAGGAGGGCGATGATGTGCTGGACATGCCCCGAATTCAAGGTCCCGGGGGCCAAAAGGTGGCGCCCGGGACGGGCATCGGAGGCCACAATCCCCGGGCAAGAGGCGGCGCCCGGGACCTGTCCCGGAGGCAAGATCCCGGGGACCAAGTGGCGGCGCCCGGGACGGGCATCGGAGGCCACAATCCCCGGGCAAGAGGCGGTGCCCGGAACCTGTCCCGGAGGCAAGGTCCCGGGGGCCAAGTGGCGGCGCCCGGGACGCACCCCGGCGGCAAGGCCCCGGGGGCCAAATGGCAGCGCCCGGGACGTCCCCGGAGGCAAGGTCCCAGGGGCCAAATGGTGGCGCCTGGGACGGCCCCGGAGGCAAGGTCTCGGGGCCAAATGGCGGCGCCCGGGACGTACCCGGAGGCAAGGCCCCGGGGGCCAAATGGCGGCGCCCGGGACGTCCCCGGAGGCAAGGTCCCGGGGGCCAAATGGTGGCGCCTGGGACGGCCCCGGAGGCAAGATCCCGGGGGCCAAATGGTGGCGCCTGGGACGGCCCCGGAGGCAAGATCCCGGGGGCCAAATGGTGGCGCCTGGGACGGCCCCGGAGGCAAGGTCCCGGGGGCCAAGTGGCGGCGCCCGGGACGCATCCTGGCGGCAAGGCCCCGGGGGCCAAATGGCGGCCCGGGACGTCCCCGGAGGCAAGGTCCCAGGGGCCAAATGGTGGCGCCTGGGACGGCCCCGGAGGCAAGGTCTCGGGGCCAAATGGCGGCGCCCGGGACGTACCCGGAGGCATGGTCCCGGGGGCCAAATGGCGGCGCCCGGGGCAGGCACTAGAGGCCACAGTCCCCGGGCGAATGGCGGCGCCCAGGACGCGCCCCGGAGGTAAGGTCCGGGGGGCCAAATGGCGGCGCCCGGGACGTCCCCGGAGGCAAGGTCCCGGGGGCCAAATGGCGGAGCCCGGGGCAGGCACCAGAGGCCACAGTCCCCGGGCGAGCGGGGGCGCCCAGGACACGCCCCAGAGGCAAGGTCCCGGGGGCCAAATGGCGGCGCCCGGGATGTACCCGGAGGCATGGTCCCAGGGGCCAAATGGCGGCGCCCGGGGCAAGCACCGGAGGCCACAATCCCTGGGCAAGTGCGAACTTACCTGGACTTAGTCTCGTGGAGATTTCCCCCAACAAGGGGATACAGTGTTACCTATCGGGCACCCTTCACTCTGATACCAACTGATGTAAACGGTGTCCCGATCTTCCAATAGGTAGAGGTAAATCAATTGATGGAGAACTCGACGTTGACGATCCGGCTTCGAACCCCTGCAATCACTATACTACGGCTCCATTGGTTATCAACCACACCAAGACACTGTTGACCTCGCCAATAAGGCTTATATGTGCATGCGAATCGAGAACACAAGCAAGAACATGGCAGACGAAACCTAAATATTGCCAATTACCAATGAAGAATACGAGTTGGGGTTCCATAAAGCGATGAGCGGTGAAAACTGTCTAAACAGTATAATCTAAGCAAAACCCACCCAAAAGGCTAGGGGGTGGCGGCCATATGTAGCAGGAGTATGGCGGCCAAAGGTAGGCCACCGGCCAGAGAACCCACCCCCACGTAACCCTAGGGATACACGGGCCTTGGGCCCAAAGTAGAGGTGGCACAGCACCCAGCACAATCTGTCCGTGAATTGTTTTGTCAATTTCGGGGGATCCAAATGGAATTTGGTAGTGGGGCTAGATCCATTGGAAAGGTGGCATCGTGGGCTTCTCCGTAAAGTGCTCATTCACCCCAAACAGACTCCGTATGTGGCTTGGACGTCCATTTGAAGATTGCGTGCTCCTGGATGGCCGAATCGGGCTCGCGGATGACTTGGCTTCATCTTGGGTTTGTCTTGGAGCGTGGACAACTTGGGCTTCTTCTTGGGCTTGTCTTGGAGCGTTGTGGTATGCTGGACCTTCAGTGTAGATGGCTTGAAAGGCTTGACATGTAGTTCATTCTGACTTGATGTTCTCCATGGTCTTCGGGCGACGGAGTGGGAGGAGTGGATGGAGCGGCGTTCGTATCAGTGTTGGTGATGTCCTCATCAAGATCCCCTCTAGGGTTAGTGACGACCTAATCCTGAAGGCGTGATTCTTCCTCAGTTTTTCCTTCAAGTTTGGAAGTAATTTCATTGTCGTGGTATTGCGAATACCCCGGCAGGTTTCGTGAACGATCCTAGCGAAGAAAATGCGACGCGGGTTGACCGGGTGACCGGTCCTCCCCCGCCGGACAAACACAAGAAATGACACGAGGATTTATACAGGTTCAGGTCCCGGTGTGGGCCCTAGTCCTGTCGGCGTGCTCCCGACCAGAGTCGGCTGGGGAGGCTCTCTCGGGGGAGAGGCTTCCGGAGCACACCTGTGAGTTTTAGCTACTTAACAATAATGAATCTCTTGTCTTACAACAGGGGGTGCAAGGGCTATTTATAGCCCCAAAAAGAAGCAAAAAGACTAAACTACCCCGGACGCTATCGTCGGATTGAGGGGTAGCAACGTCCTTCTCCCGGCCAGGTGCCTTGGATGCTTGACAAGTGGTCGCTGATTCCCAAGGCGCTCCTCGCGTGACCTGCACGTGATCAACAACCAAAGACTTTACCTTTAGACGGGCGATGAGGCCCGGGACATGCACCGGACGCCAGGTCCCCGGGCCAAAGGCGGCTCCCGGGACCGGCACCGGAGGCCAGGTCCCGGGAGCCAACAAGCGGCGCCCGGGGCAGGCACTGGAGGCTACATCCCCGGGCGAATGGCGGCGCCTGGGACCGGCATCGGAGGCCAGGTCCCGGGAGCTAAAAGGCGGCGCCCGGGACCGGCACCAGAGGCTGCGTCCCGGGAGCCAAAAGGCGGCACCTGGGGCAGGCACCGGAGGCCACGTCCCCGGGCAAATGGCGGCGCCCGGGACCGGTGTGACACCCATGTTTTTGCCAAACCCTAAAATAGCCAAAATCCACATCTTGACCCCAAACCCTAATCTACTTCAGCCATTCCCTTCTAAATGTTGTTCAGAACATTTTTCCCTTCTGGATCATCTCCAAAATCCCATCCTAAAACTGAGTTTCGACCCTTGCCGTCTCAGAACCGTAATTACCCTAATTTTACCCTAAACTGCTTTTCCCCAATTTTGTCGAAACCCTTCAGATCTTGCCCGATCTTACCAAACTTTGGCCGGATAAGTTCTAATAATCTTATGCAACTTATCTGCGAAATCAGATTTCAGATCGGACCCTCAGATCTCCAAATTTGCAATTAGGCCCAAGTTCTATTCAAATTTTCCTCACAGAACAGTCCCTGGAGCAAGTTTCAAAATTGCAGAACGGCCCAAATATTCTTTTCAGGTCCATTCGACCAGCGCCTGGTCATTGCCTTCGACCAGCGCGTTTTCGCCCGAGCCGTGCTGAGTTTTCGCCTTGTTTGCTCGCTGCCGGCCACTACTTTTGGTCGCTTGTGCTCATGAACAGCTGAGCCACCCCGCGCGCACGTGCTAGCCACCGTAGCATCGCCTTGCCCAGCGGATAAACGGCCGCGCTCCAGAGCTTTGTTTTCGCGCGCGCGCCTATTGCCGTGGCATTTGCATGCTGTTACGTGTCATTGCCGGAGCTGTGCTGTTGCCTCCGCATCTGCGCCGTCCCTGGCGAAGTTCCAAGGCGCCCTGGCATCGCTGGCAAAGCTGCAGCACCGCCTGAAGCGTAATCACGTCGCCGTCGCCGTCGTTGCGCCTGCGCCCGACAAGTTTCTCCCCGACGCAAGCAACCGTTGTCGTGTTTTCCCTCGTTGGCTCCGTCCTTGTGCCTACTTAAACCATCCCTGTGCTTTGAGAGCCTCAAGCCTCCAGAAAATCGGCTAAGTCCCAAACTCCACCGTTTTAGCTTTCTTCTCTGGTGAGCCAGTGAGAGAGCTCACGGTGCTACCCCATTTCACAGCCCCTCTCTTCGATCCAAGTTCATCAGTGAGTTCCCCACACCTATACCTCTGTGTAGTAGCAACCAATTTCTCCCCGACGATCCCCAGCGCCGGCGATCGCCGGAAAGGCCCAACTGCCCTGTTTCCCCAATGCTAACCGATTCATCCTGAATTAGCTCTCGTGCCAGTAACAAAAATTGATCCTTAGCCATTTCTTAGCAAGCCTGTGGAATCCAAATCCCCAATTGAGCTCAAATCGAAGAAATCCCACTCTGGAACCTCAACCGTTCGCCGGACCTCGGCGCCAAGCTTCTCCGGCCATTCTCCGACCAAATCGACTTCACCAGTAGCTTCCACACTCCACCCTTTCACTCCCTGAGCTAGGAATCGAGTTCAAGAGCCTTGTGGCAAAAACCCCTAATCCCCAGTGTCGTCTTCTCCAGCGCCGGTCACCGGAATTCTTTCCGGGCTGATCTAGCTCCTGAAACCTTGTCCCTTAGCTTTGCCTTAGCTCCTTGAGAAATTCTTTCCACTTGCTCGACACCTGGATCTGCCTAGATTGTGAGTTATGCCTTTGCCAAATCTTTGTCCAGAGCTGTGCCTGTGCCGTGTCGCCACCGCAGTTCATCACCTGATTTGGCCGCTCTCCAGCCACTTTCTGTCCTCGAGCCTGTTGAGTGATTTGTTCCTGTTAGTAATGCCTACCTCCCAGACAAAGTGGTGCATCAATTGGAGCCCTAGATCAAAAATTGTACCATGCCCTAGTTTCTGGCCATATCCAGCACTATGTCAGTGCATGTCAACCACAGGCATTGACCTTGTTCAGCCCCTTCTGGTTGAGCAATTGAAATACCACCTTGCCCAGTACATTCTTGGAGTCAAGATCTACAACTTTCTCTACTATCACTTCTCCAGAAAACCATCCTAAGATCAGTTTGAAGCTATGCCAAGCCATGAACCGAATGTCGACCCTTCGACGTACAATCCTTTTTAGCCGTTTCTTCGACCAGAGCCCTTGTGACCTTGCCCTAACCTTTTCCCCTGCATGCATGACTTATTTACTTAATAATTTCTATGGAAACTATTTTCTGTATGCTTATATGGTATGTTTGTGTGTTGTTTGATTGCCGCAGAGTCAGAAGCTGAAGGAGCAGAGGAAGTCTTTGAAGATCCGTCTGAGTATTTAGACCCAGCATTGCAAGGCAAGCCTCATTCCTTTGATCATGTCTCACCCAATATTTTCATATGAAGTATATTCACTGTTTCTTACTATGCATGCTTATTTGAGATACAAGTTATGTTTGAATGACATGAGTAGATATTACCTAATGGATCATGAAACCCCTTTGGTTATTGAACCTTCATATATATGCTTTTGTCACCCTAGGACTCATATACTGAATATCCACATTAAACTTGAAATGGCCAAATGTATGAGAAGTTACATGAAAACTGTTTTGTCAAGAAAACTGATAAAAAGGATCAGTAGTGAGGATTGGATTGTATGGAGAGGGTGCGGTGCGCACCAGGGAATGTGAATGCTCCTCACTATTGGTTCATAAGGACAAGAACCTTGTGCTGTGTCTCTATGCGAATTGTAAACGTACCAACCACTTGCCTGGTATGGGACAGGCACAACTTAGTAGCTTTTTGGTATTAGCAGTTCCCTGCATGGTTTGTCGATCGGGTTTCTCGCGTGGAAACTGGTGGGCCGCAGTTCGGCCATGAGTGATGTGAGTTCAGAAAAATGATGAGAGGAAAAGGTGGAAAGAAGGAAGGCGCCCTAGACCTGATTAAGCCGTGCGCGGTTGTAATCTTAAACGGTCATATGTCTTGCGTGGACACAGACCAAGGCTATGTGTCCTGCGGGAACATAGACCAGAGGCTAGGAAGTAAGGCAGTGGGGAAGACCCACAACGGTACTTGAGACTTAATTGTATATTTACCGGACGGGGATACTGTTAATACTGAACTGCAAGAGCGTTGTGTGATCTCGGCCTTGTCACATGTGTGAAAGTCACATGGAGCTGATCCGACTTGAAAGCCGAGTGAACCAGTGGATTTAAAAAGAGGTACACCTTTGCAAAGTGTAAAAGAAGTATCAGATACTCTGTACTCCCAGGTTCAGGAGTCTTTTCGTAGTGGATGTTATCCATGGGTTATAGCACAAGTAATATTTGGAATGTTTTCATAATGCGGTTAACAAAGTAGTGACTCATGGGAGACCACTACATCTAATGTTTTATTGAAAACCTGTTAATGTTTAAAGTATCATTTTCATGACAAGTACTGTTTTACCGAACAAATGACTTGGAAATCTATATATCTCTATCCATATGAAACTAAAACCCCGGAATCATATGTTTCACCCTCATGTAAGTACAATTGCATTAATCCCCGGAATGAGTGTTGCTGAGCACCAAGTGCTCACCCTTGCATTTATATCCAACTGTAGAAGAGGGATTCGAGGATCCCGATTCTTTCGATTATGAATACTCAGCGGAAGATGGAAGTGCCCCGGATGAGCCCACATTCTAGAAGGATCATGCACCAAGTCAAGTCAGATGTAGGAGAAGCCCCTCCAACCCTGCTGCTGATTGAAGTCAAGCTGTTTGTCATCGCTTTGTGCTTTTTGTGTGTTCGGTACTTGGATACCGATTCTTGTCTTGATAAACTGATTATTTTCTTAACAACTTTACTTAGCGCCATTTTCGGTGCTTTGGCTATGTAATATTGGCCCATGTTGGCCTGATACTTGGTTATCTATAATGCTATGCTTGTGTGGTTTGGAGCTCATGTGACATCATGCTATGTGTAACCTACCTGGGCGGTTACCAAGGTGATCCTCAAATGGGGGTCTCACAACCGGCACCGGAGGCGAGGTCCCAGAAGCCAAAAGGCGGCGCCGGGGCAGGCACCGGAGGCCACATCCCCGGGTGAAAGGTAACACCCGCGGCAAGCACCAGAGGCCACGTCCCTGGGAAAATGGCGGCGCCCGGGACCGGCACCGGAGGCCAGGTCCGGGGAGCCAAAAGGCGGCGCCCGGGACCTGCACAGGAGGCCGGGTCCCAGGAGAAGGCGGCGCCCGGGGCAGGCACCGGAGGCCACGTCCCCGGGCAAATGGCGGCGCCCGGGACCGGCAGCGGAGGTCCAGTCCCGGGAGCCAAAAGGCGGCGCCCGGGGCCGGCACCGGAGGCCACGTCCCCGGGCAAATGTGACGCAACTTACCTGGACTTAGTCTCGCGGAGATTTCCCCCAACAGCAGCCCCCCATGCCCCCCGGGTTCGATGCTCGAGTCCCCGGTGGGTATGGTACATCTTACCAGGAAAATCTCCGGACCAAGCCACCGGAGCTGTGACGCTTCGATTCCCGTGCCGCGCGCTTATGACCGTGGCGCTTCGCCATAAGTGCGCACGCGATTCGAACCGACGCCTCTGTTTGCGCCCCAGTCCCTTCGTTTCCCGCACACGGTTTGAACTTCAACGGCCCAGATGTACCGCGAAGTGCCACGTGGCGCCCATCTAGGCCACGCTTCGCCCCTGTAAATAGGGCCTTGGGGGGCCCGGGAGGTTCATCCCGATCCCCCTTCTCCCAGTAGCTATCTCCCAGTAGCCAAGCGTCCGGAACCTTTAGGCATAGCTTCCTGAAACGTTAGCCATCGGAAAAAACCAAACCTGCTGGCACCGAAGGGTCGAGCGAAGACGACAAAGGTGCCCCCGGAGGAGGTCGCTCCGGACTTCCTCTGGGCGTCCGAGTTCACGGCCGGGGACTTAGAGTCCCTGGTCGAACGGGGAGTCGTAGAGGACGGGGACGTCCGGGTCCCCGTTAAGAAGGATGGAGCCCCCCGCCCCAGGCTTGGAGAGATCGTGGCCTTCGAGGCCTTCCTTGAAGCGGGGCTCCGGCTCCCGGTGCATCCATTGCTCCGGGAGTTTTTGAAGGAGTATGGGGTGGCTCTAAACCACCTCACGCCGAACGCCATCGTCCGGATGGGCCTCTTCATTTGGCTCTTCGAGACGGCGATCGGGCGGGAGCCAACCCTACGAGCCTTCTGGTACTTCTACGAACCGGCGGCGAGGAGCTCCCACCTGGTCAAGGGGGGACCCAAGTCCCCCTTTGGGTCGGTGATGGTGAAGATGCTGCCGTCCCGGGTAGCTGATTACCCGGTGGCGGCCTCCCGGGACCACTAGGGAGATTGGATCCGGAGGTGCTTCTACCTCCGGGTCCGGGAAGACGAGGTGGTCTACGCCCCAGAGGCCCCCGCCTACAGCAGGTTGTTTGTAGCAAAGCCTCCGGTGTGGACGGACGAGGGGCTGGAGCTCCTCGGGAAGGTCATCGCCTCCCGGCACACCTGCTCTATGCGGGACGCGGCCGAGGAGATGATGTTGTTGAGGATCTCCCCCTTCTCGCGCCGGAGAAGGGCGATCGGGATGGGCCCAGAGCAACGGCCCCCGGTAAAACCGGTCACCCGGCGTAAGTCTCCGTTACCTGGTTTATTGCATTTACAAATTTTATAAAATTTGACTAACTCTTTACCTTTCGCAGTCCGGCCGTACCCGGTGGGACGGGAGAAGGCGGAGAAGCTCCTGGGGAGGTACTTCGCCGACGAGCACGAGCGCGTCGTGCGCGTCTTGGGGGAGGGCCCTCCCCGGAACTTGGTGGCCGAGGCCTTCGGGATGAAACTGCCGGAGAGGAAGCCCCTCCCCACCCCCAGATCGCACAAGCGGGGGAAGGACGCTGCCGGGGGCTCTGAGCCTAAGAAGGCCAGGGTCCAAACAGCCCCCGGCCCTTCGATGACGCCGGCTTCGACACCGGCGAAGGCCCGGGACGAGACCCCCAGGACCGGGCGCGTCCGGGCGGCGGCTCGTAAATGTCGCGC